>CM067377.1:13620234-14220234 GCA_034510155.1 Eucriotettix oculatus
TATACAGAAATGATGATGGAATGGACGTGAAATTACCTTAATATTATATTTTTTCAATCGTGAAGTGTTATTCAAAGAACACTAGTTAGCACATGCCGTAATTATTTCGCTTTTCATATTGCCTTATTCATAGGATTACCAGATTTCATGCAACTTCACCTTCCCCACCCTAAAAAGTAAACATTATTAGACCATTTTTTCTCCGTTTCTGTGATTTTGGCACTTTAGGCTTCCGATATGGATTATACTTAATTTTTAATTAATATCACATATGGAAATATACAAAAATAACAATAATTATTTACTAATTGGAACATGACAAAAAATTAACAAAAATATAGATACAGGAATAAAAAAATATACATAAAATACTCTAAGGAAGTGGAAATACTTGAAATGAAGCTCAGCACGGCAATTTTGTAGAAAGATAGGAATGGAAAAATGTCGACCGGACCAGGTCGACGGGAATGGAGAGATGTTGAATCGGTCCTTGGACGTCGACTGGGATTAGCTCAGTTGGTAGAGCCCCTGGGTTCGAGTCCCTGGTCCCCTCGACATTTTTCCATTTCTATCTTTATACTAATATATAAAATTTTATGACTTTATTTCTTGCTACAATTTAAAGGACAAGGTTTCGGTGCGTATTTGTGCCACCTTCAGGTTTTCATCCCACTTATCACAATATTTTTCCCTATCAGATACAATATATTTGGGAACAAGAGAAAAAATTCACAATTTTATTTATTTTTAATGAAGTTTTACCACGATGGTTTGAGTGTTACGGTAGTGGAGGAGCCTCGGGAGAGCGTAATATAAAAGAATATTTAAAAATTATACGTTTCTGCCATGTTTTTAAATATATGGTATCTGATATGTTGATAATTAGGAGAAAACCTGAAATGGCAGAAATAGGTACTGAAACGTTGTTCGTATTAAATTGTATTAAAAAATAAAGTCTGAAATAGGCCATACAAATATATGTAATTATTACATCAATTTGACGTAAAATTTAGCCATACATTCTTTAAATCAGGTTGGTATGTTCCTCATTAGATTTGGTCCTCTCCAATATCTCTAAGAACATAATTGTGCATTTGGCATCAATGGAAATCATAGTTTTTTGGGGGGAGGGGAGGGAGGGCAACAGGCTACATGAGGGTGATCCTGAAATAGGAAATTCCTCTTTAATTGCATTGGAAGGGAATTGAGAAAGGGGATGTGGAAGGTAGAACAACGTGAGTAAGGCCCCCGGGCTGTAGTTTAAGGATCCTATCCGGGGATTCTCCATTAAAAAAAGATGCAGGGAAAACCCTTGAAAACCTACATCACGTAGTCAGCTTATGGGTACTATTTTCACGCCCTTCAGAGTGATTTTGCAGTGGAGTCGCAGCATTCCCTTTTCCGTATATCCACAAATTTTAGGAGGCAGCTGGCCGACTGGCCCAAATACATCTATATAAAGTCAATTTCTATCATCTCCATCTATTGAATCTCCCGTGAGCCAGAATATTCTCTTCACGTTAGAATTATGCCTTTGTACGAAGGAAACAAACTCGTACATGCCATTTAAATTGTTATATTCTTTGGGAAATTCCATTTTTGTTAGCGTGTATAACTACCCATTTTTTTGCAGCTGTTTTCCGTTTTAATTTGGAGATTGAAGCTCTTTCTATTCCTTGTAAAGGGTGTTTTAATAAGGGCGGGTCGATGTCCTTGACTCATATGAAAAAGATCATACTTTGAATCTATAAGGAACGTGTAATATTATTATTGGTAGACGTAACCTTCTTGCTTAATTTTCAATCAATTCCACAACTCAGTTCAAGAATTTATATAAAAATAGAATATCGGCTACTAACTTATTGATATCATTAACAATAAATTATTTTGCAGTACTCTGTTAATTATTTGAGATTGTAGAAAATGAATTATTTTTCCTTAATAAAAGAACGTCATTTGCATATCGAACTTGATGAGGTAAACGAACTATGAGTATGAACTTCACGACATTTCAACATAATACCAAAGTGACAGCCAAACGTGGCTGTTGGATGCGAGTTCAACGTGGCAATGCAAATTAGTTGCAAGTTTCAAGGACGACAAGCTGTTTGAGAGGTATTAACAATATTAATTTTTACTACACAGGTCCACGTATACGTTTTAAAACAAAGAAACAATGTTGTTAATACCTCTCATACGGCTTGTTTTGTTCCATTTCAATTTCGACCCGACCTTATTGAAACCCACAATACATAACCTGTAATCAGCTGAATTTATACTATGTTTGGTTAAATAATTTTATATATTTTTGAATAGTTATATATTGATCTGACGTCTTAATTAAGAATTTCTATCGGAGATCATTATAAAATTTTTGACTTCATTACAAGCTGTCACCGTTTTCCGTCCGAAGCAGAAAGTTTCGATTTTCTATTAGCAGCTTACCTTATTTTCCGGATACTGGTATTGTACTTCGGGCGAATGCGTATTTGCATTATCTGACACGCGTGTGACACTGTAATAGCTCGTTTAACCAGGCATTAACCCTGCAGTTACATGCGTTCCGTGCTTTTTTGCCAGGCTTAAGTCGTTACATTAGCGCGCGACTGGCAAAAACAGCTTAATCTCGCCTTCTGAGCAAGATATAGAAGAAGCAGTTAGGTTATCCATTTTATTAAACGTTTCGAGGGTGATTATACTCACTAAATAATCCATGTAGTTCACATATAGTTCAAACAAATTGTCGTGGATGAAATCTGATATTTATAAAGTACCTTAGTTGGAAAATTAAAAAAAGTCTGGATCTTGTCAATAGCGTCACCTACCGGGTCCATCCGGGTCTCTTCATAAATATAACAAAAAATCGTCAAAATCGATCAGGTCGTTTAGGAGGAGAATAATTACGACAAAACGCACAGCGGAATTTTACATATAAAGATTTTGACAGTTTATTAATTATGGCGGCATAGTGTACTTCTATTTCTGAATCACCATTATTATTATTATTATATTAGCATTTATTAAGTTTATATAAAGCGCTTAGTAAATAATAAAGGGGATATTAATTATTTACCAAAACTTAAATGAGATTTAAAATGTTAAATTTTTGATATGGTAAACAGAATTTCCGTGTGGAATCTGTACTACCTATAAACACTTACAAATGTATGATTTAAGAGAGTCACTATTTAATTATCAACTGCCTATCTCACGGACTATTTTCTGTGGGGCAAACGCGTAGTAGAATTTTTTTCTTATTCGTGAATTTAGCTAATGTGGTAGACTTCTGTTGAACTTGAACTTCCTTCGATAAGTCATGAAAGTGACTCTCCTTTATCTTTCAGAATATGAGTGTAACTGTTCCTCTTTTCGACTACCAAGATACACTAACTTTTTAATTATCGATTACTTCTTCTCTCCTACTTCCTCTGCCTTTCAACTCCTAAGACACACTCTTCCTTCTATTCTCCCCTGATTTCTTTTCCCTTCAACTTCCGAGCAACAGTAACTAATTTACAGCTTATCACGTCCCAGCCAAACACTACTTTTCCCCTTCTGTAAGGGAAAACGCCACCCCACGTGAAGTATCTTCACCAATCCTTATTCATCTTCCGACAAACGCGGACTTTCGCACTTACGAAGGGGTTGATGTCCCTGGTGTGGAAACAACCCTAATCCTTTGTACCAGCAGGCAGACACGATTTCTTCACGACATCTTGGCGCCTCTTAATCTTATAGTTGGGTTCGAAGTATATTATATGTACGATTTTCTTAAATTTAAACTCGTAGTTGTGCTTTGCATGGGTGGAGAGCGCTGTGTTACTTTGGGGTTAAAGCTCAATTTATGAAGATAGAAGATGGTTTGTGGTGTAACTAATGTAATCAGAGTCGTCGAAATCGCCCATTTAGATAAAATCATACATTTTTTTAATATTAATTTTATCTTTCAATTTTCATCCTATGTTATTGTAACAGTAGATTTAAAGTTTTAATAATTTAATAACAAAAATTTATGTACGTAATATAATATTTTGGAGGAAAAAACAGTCTCAGCTTATAAAAGTACGAAAGGAACTAAGTTTGTATCTAGAAATAAATCCTTTAATGTTTAATGTGAAATTAATAAAAGTAACCCATATGAAACAGATCATACTCTGAATCAAAAGGAACGTGTATGATTATTATTGGTAGACGTAACCTACTTGCTTACTTTTCAATCATTTCCACAACCCAGTTCAAGAATTTATATAAAAATAGAATATCGGCTACTAACTTATTGATATCATTAACAATAAATTATTGTTAATTATTTGAGATTGTAGAAAATGAATTATTTTTCTTTAATCAAAGAACGCCATTTGCATATCGAACCTGATGAGGTAAACGAACTATGAGTATGAACTCCACGACATTTCAACATAGTACAAAAGTGACACAGCCAAGCGTGGCTGTTCGATGCGAGTTCAGCGTGGCAATGCAAATTAGTTGCAAGTTTCAAGGACGGAAATATGGTTCAGCCAGGAAATTGCGTAATTTCAGGCTCTCTGTTTGGGGATTATTCAGGAGTGTCCGTATTAGAGTTTGTGCAATTGAGACTTGCGTGTCGCGGGAACAAAGATTACGCACGTGAAACGTTAATGGAACTCGCTCTCGAAACGTCGTGCTTTAACAAATAACCCTAAAACCTGTCGTTAAAGACCTACATTTACGTCCTTTAATAAACTCCACAATTATTAATTACTTTTATTCTGATTTTCTTCACTCACTGACCAATAGGATAAATACAGGCTAATTATAAAGACCATAAAAATTTAAAAAATTTATTACAACTAAATGACTAAACACAAAGTAACATTGATACATCATTTGAAGTTTTTTGAACATTGTACATGCGAGTTACTCTGAAAACCGCCGAAAGGGACGCAATTGACTCTATTTGATAAAATTTTAACAATCGTGACTCGTGCAATAACATAACACAATTGTGTTCGAGGTTATTCTGAATGGGGCGCAGCCACATAGCGACGGCTCACCTGGCACTACTCCAGTGGCCACCACGGTACCCGGAACACTTTCGTTTGTTTTATCTCATGGGGTTACGTCAGTACCACAAAACCTCGAACACTACCAGCACCGCATCACAACAGCCGTTCTTGTTGCGGAATTGATTTGTTCCGTGTCAGGAAAGGAACGTTTATAAAAATTGGGAAAAAGAGCTATGAAATTGTACCTATAAATAATATTTTTAATGTTTCATGAACTTTATATTCTGCTTTCTGAAGCTAAAAGCAATATTAACTTTCCAGGTTCTTTCTTTGAGAATTGAAACTGGCATCCTTATATTCTTTTTCGATCAAGAGAGAAATAAATACAATTTAAATATGAAGACTATATAAGCGATCCGTTATCATTGTTAATATATCTCATTCTAGTTTGAGGATGTTCAATTGAAGAAAATTTGTCTACGCGTAATTATATTAAGGGAGTACTATTTATCAGTAAGAAGATACTAATTGCTAAAATAAATAGTCAATGTAATGTTCTTGTTCTAACGTGTCAAATTTAAAATGTTTTATTGAAAGAGAAATTCCCTTTAAGTTTCATTTATTTCTTAAAATAAATTGAAAATGACAATAACTTTACCGAGACCAAGGTATATCCTGCCAGTTAATATATATTTCTAGCAAGCCTTTATTAAATCGATTTCCTTCAGAGGTCACGTATTAATAATTCAAACTCATTCTCATTTATTACCATTGTGAGAACTGGAGCCCGCGTCATTGCATCACTATAACTATCAGAAAAACCTTTTTCTAATAGACCCCAGGGTCGTTATGTAATACCCCATACAACATGCAGGTAAATTCACCAGACGTGCAATATCCATTAGCTAAATCAATATTAAAGCCACGGACTCTTATAAATGCATGGTAGCAGGGGACAGGAATTAGTTTGAACAATCATCGCGACATCGTTTAATGTACTATCCTGAGTTTGGAAATTCACAAATATATGTACCTGATTTTTTTAAAGATTCTATATTTAAGAACGAGAACATTTAAGATCCATTATATAAAAAGTTTCTATTTAGTTAAACTGACATTTCGTCGCCATATTTGGGACTTTCTTGTCGATAAGATGGTTGAAAGGTCTAGTTAATAATTATTTCAAATTTTCGTGTAAATGTATTTTATAAGAATCATTATTTCTTTTCTTGTATATATTATTCACAGACGTTAACCGTTCTTATATTTTCTCAGTTAATGTTAAATTTTTATGAAAAATAGGAAGCCAAATGTATGAAGATCTAAAGTTGACTACCTGCAAGGGCAGAGTGTTTGATACTCAAAGAAATCGTTGATTGTCTTACTATTCAGCAAATTTCATTTTGCTTATCATAAAACTAAATTTGTCAATAATAGAATTAAAATTTTCAAATCCCGACTCCAAACATTGTGCATAAAAATATTATTTTATAGCTGCTTTGACAATTGGCAATATTTATTTAATATTGTTGCGGCCCGTCACATGTGGAGCTTTTGTAGCCTCTAATTTATTACTTGGTTTTAGTTGGTTCTTTTTTCTTTTTCGTTTAACGTTCATTTCGCCTACTCTAAGGCAATGTAGACCTAACGCGGTAGAAGACGCGTTGATGGACGCAAGGCCGGACACCATTTATAACTACCTGGAATGCAGAACATTTAGAGTCAAAATCGACAATTACATTTCACCCAAGAGAAATATCTACGCCCTGTTCTTGCCCCAATGTTATTTTAATATCTTTATTAATGACATACCAAAGGTAGAAGAGACATTACTCTATGCTGACGATACGTCCTTCGACAGTACTAGGAAAACGGAGAATAGTGTAATAAGCTACAAAGACAGATAAACAAAATGGAACTAAATCCACACAAGTGTCAAGAACTTGTACTAGCGAGAAATAATCCAAGAAGACAAAGGAAAGAACTAATGATTGAAGGAAACCCCATAGAATGGGCCAATACAGCAAAATTTCTAGGAATTAAAATCGACGATAAACTAAAATACCACGAACAAATTGACATAATAATCAATAAGATACAAAAAATTTTCATGTCTATGTTACCATTATTAAAAAATGACTACGTCGCAATAAAACTAAAAAAGATCATCTACAGTAGTACGGAAATCAGGTCTGTGCCACAACTTCAAAAAGAAAATCTAAAAAACTACAAATATTCCAGAATAAAGAGCAAAGCTAGCAGTTATACAATAGCCAATTCTTAAAACAATAGGATGCCATACAGAAATTTTTGGTATAAATTATAAGTCCCACTATCTATATTAAAAATATAGAAGAATATTTTAGAACAATTCCAATTGTTAGGTAAATGATACTGGAAAACTACCATAGGAAAATTCATATATAGAATGGGTTTTACCTAGACTTACCATAATTATTTTTTATTAACCGGGACAGATTTTTAGAATTTGTTCAAAACTCATAACACGGGCATCTGTTCGATTTTCTCGAGAGAGAGGCGTTTAATAAAAAGAGTTGGGGAGGAGGATGTTTCTACTACAAAATATACATAAAATGAAAGAAAAAAACGAAATAATTTGATTTCGAGTCAAATTATAAATCATATTCCGATATACTGTGAAAGTAAAGGAAAATATACTAATATAAGTAACAATATATAATAGTGTGTTTAACAAAAAGCACGGAGAACGCAATAAATAATGAAAATGATTGATAAAAGGAGTAAATATAAAAACACGAGTGATGAATATGGTAAAGAGCAGTACAGACGCTTGAAGAATGAGATAGATAGGAAGTGCAAATCAGCCAAAGAGGCTTGGCTACAAGAGAAATGCAACGCGGTTGAATATTTCATAGTGAAAGGGAAAATAGGAAAATCAAATATACATTCGGCGAGAGGAAAAATATTATCAAGAACATCAGGAGAGCGGAAGGGAAGCCAATTATGGATAAAGAAGAAAATGCAGAAAGGTGGAAGGAATATCTAGAAGAGCTGTATCATGGTGGAAATCTAAATCAGTCAGTAATAGAAGGGGAGGTAGATGATGAAGAGTTGGGGGACAAAATTTTAATGTTACTGTTTGATGGGGAGCTGAAAGACCTGAGTTATGGTAAAGCGCCAGGAATTGATAACATTCTAGCAGAGTTGATAAGAGCATCGGGCGGAGAAGCAGTATCATAACTGTTTGGGATAGTTTGCAAAATATACGAAACAGGAAGAATAAAAGAAGATTTTAGTAAAAACATAATTATACACATACCGAGGAAGGCTGGGGCTGATAGATGCGAACAGCACAGAACTATTAGTTTAGTATCACACGCACGCAAAATATTAACGAAAAAGTATATAGGAGAATGGAACGTCAAATAATAATCGAGGTAGGGAAGATAAAATTGGTTTTAGGAAGAATATAGGGACAAGAGAAGAATTATTGACTTTGCGATTAATTGATAAGGATACGAAAAAACCCGCCTACGTTAATGGAATTTGTAGATTTAGAAGGCACGTTTTATAATGTGAACTAGAACACACTATTAAATAATTTGAAGAGCACTGGAATAAAATATCGAGAAAGTAGGCTAATACGCAACCTCTACACAAGACATGTGGCAGTAATTAGAATAGAGGACCAAGAAAAGAAAGCAGAAATCAAGAAAGGAGTAGGACAAGGATGCAGTCTGTCGCCCATGCTGTTTTACTTATATATAGAACAGGCGAAGATGAAAAATTGAAACGGAATATGGAAAAAGAATCATACTGCAATGAGAAGAAATAAAAACCTTACAGTTTTGCCGACGATATTGCAGTATTACAGGAGTTAGAAGAAGACCTGGAAACCGTAATAAATGGCATGAACGTAGTCCTGGAGAAAGAGTTCAATATGAGGATTAATAGAGGGAAGACCAAGGTAATGGGGCGTAGTATGGGAAAGGGAGGAATAATAAAGTTGTTAGATTGGGAAGGGATATTTTGACGGAAGTTAAGGAATTATGCTACTTGGAAAGCGTAATAACTAGGGATTTTAGAAGTATAGTAGACATAAAGAGTAGGATAGCACAGGTAAGGAAAGCTTTGGCGAAGAAAGGAATTTACTTACGGATAATATAAGTGTGAATATTAGGAAATCGTTAAAAATATTTGTATGGAGCGTGGCGTTATATGGGTGCGAAACGTGGACGATAGGAGTTAGGGAAAGGAAAAGAATAGAAGACTTTGAAATGTGGTGCTATAGGCGAATGCTGAAAGTCAGATGGTTGGATTGAATCCTAGACGAGGAAGTTATAAACAGAAAAGGGGAAAAGCGAACAATATGGAGGGCATCGACTAAAGGAAGGGATAGATTAATAGGCCTCGTTTTAAGACATGAGGGTCTTGTAAATTTAGTATTAGAGGGAAGTGTAAGGGGTAAGAAGAGAAAAGGCAGGCCTAAGATGGAATAAGCTAAGCAGACGAGGGAGGATACGGGATGGGCTAGTTGTACAGAAATGAAATGTTTTTCTTTTTGGCATTTTAGGAGCTTAATATTATAATTTTAAATGAAAATTTGATTTATTTATCAATTATTTACTTATAATTTATAATGTAGTTGCAAAAAAAACACACACACACACATAAAATTCCATTAGAACTCGACTTCACTCTTCTTCTTCGTTGGCTCGGCAGCCCATTAAGGGCCTTAGTCTACCAGGACGACTGCGGACTGTCATCTTACATGACACATTCCGAATATGGAGTGACACATGGTGAGCGTATAGACTCTCCATCAGTCTTAACCCCAGTCTCTGTGACCATGACACCACAAACGTCCAACCCAATATTCGACCCAGGACCCCTGGGTTGTGAGGCAGCAATGTTAGCCACTACACCACAGGAGGTCGACTTCACTCTACAATACACAATAATTAACTAACTGAATGTAATATCGATGTCGGTGTCAAGTGGCTCTCAACCATGGTATAAGTACACCATACTCTCAACTATCAGTAATAAAAACGGACAGTGTCGAGATTGATATTTTTCTTTTCCGGGCTATCTTTTTTTCTGGGGGTTAACAGGCTACATGAGGGTGATCCTGAAATAGGCAACTCGGCTTTAATAGCATAGGAAGGGAATTGAAAAGGGGGGATGGGGAAGGTGGAGCAAGGTAGCCGAGGGTTAACTAGGGCCCCCGGACTATGGTTTAAGGATCCTACCCGGTGTTTCACCTAAAGAGATGCAAGGAAAAATCTAGAAAACCTACATCAGGTAGGTCGGGAATTGGGTACTATTCTCACGCCTTTCCGAATGACGAGGGACGAGTTTGCTGTGGGGTTGCAGCATTCCCTTCTCCATGTCTCCACCAGTTTCAGGAGGCAGTTTGGTCCGCTGACATCTGAATCATCCTAATGGTGATGCCCATGCGAGTCGTCGACTAACTGCTGGGGTTAGGACCTGCTAGAAAAACTCTGTCATGCACAGGTTTTTTCTGGGCTATTATTTTTTTGGGGGGGTGGGTTTAGCAGGCTACATAAGGATGATCTTGAAACATGCAACTCCCGTTTAATAGCATATGAAGGGAATTGGAAAGGGGGATGCGGAAGGTAGAGCAAGGTAGCCAAAAGTTAACTAGGGCCCCCGGGCTATGGCTTAAGGATCCAACCCGGTGTTTAATCTAAAGAGATGCAGGGAAAACCCTAGAAAACCTGTATCAGGTAGGTCGGGCATTGGGTACTATTCTCACGCCTTTCCGAATGATGGGAGACGAGTTTGCTGTGGGGTCACAGCATTCTCTTCTCCATGTCTCCACCAGTTTCAGGATGCAGTTGGCCGACTGATCCAATGGGATCGACCTCAGTACGTGTACCTCCTAAAAAAATAGGTGAAGGTATCTCGGCATGTGAGAACTTTGATAATAAAACAGTGAGAGTGCGAGGCATTGCCGACATAATCAGGTGAGCTCCGCAGTCACTCTGGGGTGAAGCGCCTGCGAGAAAACTCCCGCACGGCTCATCTCCCTTTTTTTAACTTCCTGGAACGCCGGGACCATACCTTCAAACTGCAACTGTACCGGGCAAAATGGGACGTCTGAGAAGCCTACTTTTATCTATAATGGGTTTTCCCCAACGACGTAACAAGTAAAAAAAAATACAATTTCACGTCAAAGACCTAAGCGGTCTAGTACATTTAAGACAGTGAAAAACCGAAAATCTCCAGCGAAAAAGGAGGAAATAAAGGCATTCGCAATAGAGAGACGCACTGAATAAGTTGCAAGTAAAAACAGAAAAGATGAGCGATAGGGGAGACACGCTGCGGTCCTGTCTCCTATTATAAATCGGTTCAATTGAGACAGTGGCAGATAGGTCCGAGTTGACTGGCGAAAGAAGCAAGCCGTTGAAACGCAGGTGCGCGGATCATTTAAATCACAGAGACCACCTTTCAGGGACTACGAAAAAACGTATTTCGTCCGATCGGAACGTGTTATGCGGAAGAGGAACCTCCAGTTGCTTCCGTGGACCAAGCAGCCAACGCGGAATGGAATCAGTGGAATGTTGCCAGATATAAAATTGTAATCTGTGACAATCAAATTGTGCGGCAATATCTGGATGTTAATCTACAAAACTTCGAAGTAGGGAACGTTTCTCAAGTCACCTTAAATCAGCGTATGTTGTGTGGGTGATGTCATATGTACTTGTTCTGTCATTAGATATGTAATAGAAAGGTGTTCTGCTTTAATTCTACATACAAGAACATTTAGTGTAAAACAACAAGGTACAATGAAGAAAGACTTTTAAATTGTAAATTTAAGCTTTTTTAATTTGGTGCATTATTTTCCAAGTTAGAAATACGTGTGTAAATGCAAATAAAAAGTAAATTAATTATATTTTTCTTACAAGTTATAAATTGTAATTGATATGTTAAGTTAAATAATTTCATTGGGATTAATGGTTATTTTATGTAAATTCAGCAATTTTAACATACAAATCAAGTTGAATGCAAAGTAAATGTCAAAAAAAATCAAAATTGATTTAAATTCCGTTATTATCTCTGGCGCCTATTTTTGTTTCCTTCCTAATTTTTTTTACAGGGGGAAGCGTTTCGAACGGAACCCCTAAATCTTTAAAGACTCTACTGTGGTGTTAGCTCGGGCAAAGCAACATGTTTTATCTGTCTTTAAGTCAAGTTGTGTACGTAGCTCTTGTTGAATGAGCTGCATATGTTGGTCGAAAACGTTAGAATATATTGTACAGATTTTTTTTACTATTTCAAAAATGAAAATTATTCATTGATTAGTTAAACAAAACAAATATCTGACTTATATAGTGTTTCTCAGTAAGGGCGGGTCGATGTTGAAGTAGGAAAAAACTAGCTGTGTATGATGTATTAACCAATTTTTTTATTTTAAATACCCATGTATGCCGTTTTAAATAAAAGAAGTATTTTGTTAATACTTCAGACACACCTTGTTTTATTCCATTTCAACATTTCAATATCAACCGACCATTATTGTAAACGTTATATTTCGTTTCAGAGGGCGAACAATTTAAATTTAAGTTGTACCGCAATAGTTTTACATTCTATACGAGATGGATAATTACGTGGAAAAGAATAGGTTTTTATGTAAGTGTGAGGAGTTGTTTTAGCTGAATTTTCAGTAGTGCGTGTGTGCGGGAAGGAAGCGGCCCAACACGAGAGTCGTATATATAAGGACGAAAGCGCCTTGTCGTTCGGCAAGCAGTGTAACAAAGTCTGCAGCGCGCCTTGATCCTTTTCCT
This sequence comes from Eucriotettix oculatus, assembly GCA_034510155.1. Lineage (NCBI taxonomy): Eukaryota > Metazoa > Arthropoda > Insecta > Orthoptera > Tetrigidae > Eucriotettix > Eucriotettix oculatus. The sequence goes on from CM067377.1 coordinate 13,633,013, forward strand.
TCTGCTCAATTGTTCTTGGTATTTGAGGCTCGCTTCTCTCCACTTGGGGAAACTTCGGCTGCCGCCGCCAGATGACAGCGGCGTGTTTATTTAGGACTTGGTTCCTTCGACTTTAACACCATTTCGGAACCAGCAAATAAAAACTTCGGCCATGAATTATTCAGAAATGAAACTCCGAAGGCTTCTTTAAGTAGTGTAAATACAAAAACATGTAATGGAGAGAATAAAAAAATTACCCGTAAGCTTCTTTCGCAGATTCGTTTGCCGTGTTCATTAATGTAGAAAAATGTATTTAAGTACAAACGCTAACTGGAGTGAAATCCGCGTTCTGTCTCACAATTTATACAATCCGCTTTAAAATTATATAATTTAAATGTACTACTTTTCCATTAGTCATTTTGCCGTAAATTAATACACATATTTAACACTGTTTTCGAACTCGAAATATGAAAAAAACCATCTATTGCTTTTATTTAAAGTTCCGTCAACTAATATGGCTATTACCGAATAGGAAAGGAACTCTTATTTTTTCTTCACTTAAATAGTTTGGTAACTCATCCACACAATAGCCATGCCCTTACCAATCGTCTGTGAAACTAACCACAGGAGGCTGACTCACACAACCCGTGCTGATAACATTAAATTTATTTGCACAAGTTATCAGCATTAAAATCTTCTGGTATTCTTCCTGTTTCGTTGATTTCGGAAGATTTTAGTTACGACATAATTATTCCTATACCGAAGAGAGCTGCTGCTGGTAGATGCGAACAGCACAGGACAATTATTTTAGTATCTCATTCGTGCAAAATATTATATTATATATCAGGAGGATAGAACGACACATAGAATGCGAGTTAGAAAGAGAACGGTTTGGTTTTACAAAAATGTAGGGACAAGAGAAACAATATTGACTAATTTTAGAAGACAGGATAAGAGAAAATGTTCATTTGTAGATCTATTAAAAACCTTTGACAGGATAAACTAGAACAAACTACTAAGTATTTTGAAGGGGACAGGAATAAAATATAGAGAAAGAAGAGTTATCCACACCCTCTACAGATGACAATCAGCAGTAATTAGAATTGAAGGGCAAGTAAAGAAAGTAGAAATAAAGAGAGGAGTTGGACAAGGATGCAGCCTGTCGCCTCTGCTCTTTAACTTATATATAAATTGGCGATGAAGAAAGTTAAAAAATTAATATGAAAAGGGAATCAAACTGCAAGGAGACGAAATAAAACCGCTAAGGTTCCTAATGATATTGTGATATTAGGAAAGTCAGAAAAAGACTTGCAAACCATTATAAATAAAATGAACGTGTTCCTGGAGAAAGAGTTCAACATGAAGTTTAATAGAGAAAAAATAAAAGTAATGGAGTGTAGTGTGCAAAACAATTGAATAACAAAGGGTGTTAGATTGGGAAGGGATAATTTGAATGAAGTTAAGGAATTCTGCTACTTGTGCCGCATAATAACTAGAGTAGAATAGCACAGGCAAGAAAGGATTTCGCAAAAAAATTAGAATTTACTTACGGCTAGTATAATTATGAAGATTAAGAAATCATTACAAAAAATTTTCATATAGAATGTGGCGTTATATGGGTGTGAAAAGTGGAGAGTAGAAGTTGCAGGAAGGAAAAGAATAGATGCTTTTGAAATAAATACACCAGACATCATATCAGAAATAATTTAATATGATAAAACTCATTCCCCGTTTTGTTTTTGTTTTCTAAGAACCTCCTCGTGTACGAAAGTATAACAATAAGTAAAATGAATATGTCACATATTACATGAGAACCATTTCATTTAATAAGAAATATAACGCCCTATAAGTCAGAAAATTTATTAACAGATCATTAAATTATACGTCGTTTGGTCCGTTAGTTTGGGACATCTACCGGTATTTTAAAATAACAAAAAAATTATTCCTCTTAACTTTATTGATATTTATAATTTTTTAATGTAAAATACCGGATGATATCCAAAACTAAGGGACGAAAGTTGGTAGTGTAATGATCTGTTTTTAGATTACATAATTTTTTTGATTTATAGATCATTTAAATATTTATTAAATCCAGAGTCAGATAATATTACTAATTTTATGTAGATATGTAAAAATACAATGCAATTCATTGAAAATGAAACAATAAAAAATTTTAACTATTGTATTTATTTCCTTGAATAATTCATATCTCTAGATAACCGCATTACCAAATTTGTCGTCCACACTGACATTCAAAGGAAAGATATGCAGATTTATTTAACGAATAGTGTCTAACATGTTGGCTTATTTATTAACGTATTATTCGTATTATTTATTCGTTACGATCTTAACAGGAAGAAGAGCCAAGCAGGCCTAGAATCGACACCGTCCGGAAGTAATGCTAACGTGGATTGGGGCGGAATATTAAAGTCGACCGTAAAGGGTTTGGGTTTCAGTGGGTGCACGCCCCACACTATGGACAGATTTCCCAAATTCTCTCGTTAAAAAACAAAAATTCGTTACGATCTCGAATTATTCAAACAGTGGATATGAACATACAATTGGAATAATATGGAAAGTTTCTTATGCTATTAACATGTTTGAAAAAAAGTATCGAAATTTAGAATTATTGATGAAATTTTAACACATCGTTTGAATAATTTTCATAAAATATTAGCAAATGGTACTAAGCCAAATTTTTTTGAGTATTTTACATTAGGAACAAAATTGTACTTATAATTTTGGTTAAAAATGTGCGTTTGATAACAATCACAACGGAAACCCTGAAATTTCATTTAAAATTATAGCTGCGAAACAAAATGAATGATGGGAAATAGAGAAAACGTGAAAATTTCGCCGTAGATTTATGCAACACATTACACACAACTGTCGCGAATGCAGCGCTCCTGATAGAGTTGCTCGCAATGTATCACAAATTAAAATAGAAAAGAAATAATTAATTTATCTGACATTTAAATAAAAATTAAATTAGTTATAGTAACCCTTTTATAATTTTTTATTTTATTTAAATTTCTCATGTTTATTTCAATTATTCCTCAGTGGACAACTAACCAAACAAATAAATTAAATAAAAGCAAAATTAGAACTCATGCTTTATATCTGATATTGTTTCTTTCCTCAAATTAAATTCTTTGTCAAAGGTATGTAATTTAAATAAAATAAAGCTGACAAAGAGGCTGTTAAAACTCGTTTAATATATTAATGAGCAATGAATACTCCGTCTGGATAAGTTCAAAATTTTGAACAACAGGTGATGAAACAGAACGACACAAAATTATTAGTGGTTAAAATTTTATTTAATTTATGATTAAATTAAATCACACACATGTATATAATATTTTCTAGTTTCGCTTTTATTTGATTCATTTGTTTAGGTAGTTGTCCATTGGGGAAATACAACAATAAATCATTTATAAACTTGAGAAATGTAATAATATAATATAACATTTAAAGAAGAAATATGGGAAGGGAGAATAATTATTATTTAATTTTTTCGTTTTATAGTTGTTTAATTGAAGTGTCATTTAGGCATCTACGCTCGTGCGACTTGCACGTAAAATTCTCATCTGTATGAATTTATTGTTTCATGAGTAAGTGTACTATACATATTATATTGTAAACATTTTCTTTCTATTTTGATACTTAAAATGAGGTCCAGAAACAAGGGACGAAATGTCGTAAAATGAACTGTTGTCTATCTGACTTACAGACCTTTTTACTTTTTATTATTTCAAAGCAGTCATATTCGCCTAATGGTTGGTAGAAATAAACCAGTAGGTACAGACGGGTTTGAAGAGTTGCCTAACATAACGGGGTAACACTTTCAGGTTTCCATTTCAATATCATTGTTCACAAAATATTAATATTTCGTACAATATTACAATTGTGAAGTCAATTTGTTATGTACTTATAGATTTTTGTAGTTAATTATGTTATTTTATTTCGCCATTATAATTATTTGTTACTTGATGAAATTTATGACGTATCCTATTTCATCAGCCAAGGACTAATTGAAACAAAAAGAAAACTAAACTTCAATAAAAACAAATATTCTGGAAGAAAATAATAATTCATATATTGTGCTTATAAAAGTCTTATAATTCTTTCCTAATCTGGGTAATTCTAACGTTTATAATTGGAAGGCTTTTCTCGTTTTCTTGATTTTTTCTTGCGATTTCAATGACGTTAAAATTAAATTTGAAGACAATAACATCCGTAAACTTTCACCAGATGAATTAGTAATTGTTTTGTTCTGAAACCTTTCGACAATTTATGTCTCACGAGTTGGGTGCCCGACGATGCCCAGAATATTAATACCTTAGTATCACAAACACTTTTCTTAAATTATAATACTTTTGTTTCTCGCGAACGTCGTCGTCGCCGCCGCCGGACTCAGGCTACGTAAGGATAAAATTTGTCCTGTTCTACATGTCACTAGGGTAGGACGGATACAAGTAGTGTCGCGGGAAACACCATAAAAGTAATAGGCCCCGAAAAGTGTCACTGAAGTATCGGTCGATTTTCTATATTTAAAATTTTCCGCTCCCTCTACCCTCGCCCTTGGTAACTGTCTTGCCCCAATAGTGTTTATCTCAGAGTCGCGAATAACATGTGCGTTATTTTCTCCGTTCGTTTACATTCGTATGCGGAGAATACATACACACGTACGAAATTTAAGCATTTTTTACACTTAAACAACGATTATCGTCTATAATAATAAGGTAGGTGTCCCTTCTGTTTGGTTTGTTAGCGCGAAATAGCTTGTAAATTTAATGTACGCTTTATTTAAGTAACAATTTATTTTAAATACTTAAAGAGTATACAACAATGTTTATCTCTCGAGTGCAGATCACACTCAGTGCCATGTAAAACCACGCGATGTGCCGCTCACAGTCTGTTTTGTTTTGTTAAAGATTCATCCTAGAATATAATACATCGTACTCATAATGATCAACATCCAATTCCGTTTGATTTTTCCCTCCATGTCTATTATACACAATCATAATCTCTTTACGCTTGGTTACAAAGGCATTTCGGTGCAAAATATTTATGAATTATTATTCAATAATATTCAATTGTTATAGCGTAAGGAGACAAACTACTGTTGGATTTGGATTTCTGGTGGTAAACTCTAGATTTAAGGCCTTTAATAATATATCCAATTTAATATTTTGTGCACTTATCAAATGAAATACAATTTTAAATTTATAACATTTATTACAGATTTGATTAACCGATTTCGAGATGAATAATATATTTCTTGTCGAGAATATTCCTTTAAATTTAGTATGTGAGACCATCGGTAGATAATAACGCTGTTTTCATTCAGTTATTGGTCCCCTTAGTGTTATCTCCATTAGCACTATTTAACCCAGCTTTACCACATTTTTAACTTTTTATCCTGCAATGATGGAAAGTGTTAGTAATTTTTAATCATGAGGTGAAAATATTCATTTAAATTTTTGCAGTAGTCACACAATACCTTTTTATTTCCGGACAGAGAATGAATTTGGATCAATGGACCGAATAATGTTTTATAAATTCTAACGAAGCCCCGTTTATATATTCAAAGAAATAAAGAAGCGACGCTATAAATTAGTAAAAATAATTTTTTTAATAGTAAACTAATTACTAAATAAATTTTCGGCCTTAAGCTTCACTGGGTGCAGCTCATGAAGCAAATTTTTCACTTCTCTGTACCTCGAATGTTTAATTAATGTGTGTAAAAATATAACAGAAAAATTGTTGATGAAGCCACGTACATTTTTATAATAACATCATTGGTTTAATTGTGAAATCATCGTTAATTTAATCATATATATTTATTAGGTTTAATTCCAATGACAAACACTATCATACACAATAATTTGTTAACAATTGCCACTAAATTATTAATAAATTTGTTGTTTTTTTAAAAAATCAATTAATAATACAATTATTTTAATGAAAATTATTTTAATGATATTTATTAGTTTATCTTATATTTAAATAAATATTAAATATAACAGCCTCTTTATCAGTTTTTATTTTAATTTAACATAATGAATTATACTACGTTTCGTCTTTCATTACTTCAGGTATACTTGAAGGAGTCTCAAATGAGAGACGAAACGTACTATATTTCAGTATTTAAATACAATTAAACCTGGCCACGAGGCTGTTATAAGTTTTATTTTTGACCGGCATTGCCCGAGTATTTATTTATATTATCCCGGTACATTATTTAATTCTTGGTCAACACATAACTAAACCGACATCGAAAACGTCACAATATGAAAGTCAAATATACTCCCAGTATCTGGAGAGAGTCAAAAATACCCTCGGCACATTAACAGGAATAAAAATATTTTCAGTATTCTAACAGAATAAAAAATTTCCCTATCTTAATGGTAAAATTTTTACTTAAATCGCATATTAAAGATCATATAGTAACACAGCGACTCGTATTAACTGGTTTCGATAGTTTCCTTTTTATTTTCGTATTAGCAATTTCTAAATTTTAAAATTTACCTGACGCGAGAAATAATGCCGTTTTAGCAATTTTTGTATGCATCGTATCGAATATCCAAATAAGTTAATTTTTTTTCAGCCAGCTGGAACAATAGATAGTAAGTGGGAAGAATGATATACGAGCGCGTAATAGGACTTATAAATCGCAGTTGGTTTAAACACCGCGGCAATTCCATGAATCTTTCCGTAAAATTAATATTTTTATTTATATTCATATGATATTGGTACCTTCTGCAATATATATAAATTAAATATGCACGAATATTTAAATTAAATCTCTTCTCTTATACCCCCAAATTTTTATTGAAATCCGTTGAGCCGTTTCGGAACCTATTAGAGACAAACATACGGACAGACAGACAATTGGTATAGATTAAGCGTATTAACGTTTTCTGGTTTTATTTTCATGGAAATACGCACCGAATTCAACATGAACAAAATTCCACTTTTTAATGCTAAAAAGTTGCGTTCATAAAATTGATTGTAGAATCTCGTATATTTACTGAGTTACTAATATTACTCTTACATTTCAAGGTAAATAAGGAAGAGTATCAGTTGCAAAAAACAAATTAAAAGACGGATAACAAGTTAGCAAATAATTTAATTAATACAATTACAACATTTTATACAACTTCGATGGCATACACCAAAAAAATATGAAATCAAAATTAACTCTGAATACATAAAAATTTGTTAAAATATGAGGTGTAATATTCAATATAAAGTAAACTATTTAAATTATTCACAAAAGTCAGAAAATAATGTTTGATTACAGGCTACACTTAACTTTAATGATTACGTATATCTCGAAATTAAATTAATTTTTTTCGACACGGACGATTAGTAACGTTTTATCTTTTAAGTAATTTTCCCCATTAAAAATGAATCTAAGTGAATAGATGTTTGATATTAATAGAGCTCCAGTAATTAGGTTTTTCAATCTATTACAATACAAAGCAAGAGCTATTAAAACTATTTCAAATGTTTTACTCGTTCTTAAATTAATTTTAATCTAAATCGGTTCGAAATAAAGAACCCAGCAATATAAATAATTTATTGCGTCTGTGTAATTACAGACATCTATCGCCTCAGCAATTACGAGTTCTAGTAGAGGAAATTTCGGATCTTCCCCCCTGAACGGCTCTAAAATAAATAATTCACTGTAACGGTTGAGCGAGGAAGAACAACTCGTGACCCAGTTCATACAAGATACTAACGATCTACCAACTGAATATTGCATTTCTGTTACATAATATAACTCCACTCCGACCAGCGGTGCATCTGTTCAGACCACGTCATTCCACAACTGTTCACCGTCCATGCATAAATCCAGCAATGTTTCGTAACTACATTTTATAGACAATTTTTGTGCGTGCACGTTTCTCAGCTTTACCACTTCTTTAGTTTATACAGTTTTATTCTCTTTTATGGAAGCATTTTACCTTGGAAAACAGTTTCAGACACTTTGTTCCTTATTATCTGTGTCCTTTGCAAATTTACCCTTCATTCTATATTCTTCATTCGTACTTATACTTTATACTTTTGAAAAAAATTCTAAACGACGGTGTTAATTCTTTTCACTTCATACTTCTGTAATTTATTTTTCTGTCGTCATTTTAAACATCTGGAACCACTTGTTTTCATATATTACTCGTCAAATTTAACTTTCATCATGTCCGTTCAGTAGCCTACATGTATTTTAGTATCAGATGCCGAACTATTTTTTCCTTCAACACATTATATATAACTATAAAAACAATTCTCATTCGCTGCGAAAATTTGTATTCACAAAAATATTTCTATTAGTATTGTACTCCCAAGGTGAACTTTCCTCTGACTATTCCTAATAACCAAAAAAAGCTGAAAAAATATTTTCAAAATATAATTTATTTATTAAAACTTTTGAAACTGCAATCAACTCGTTTCACAATAAGATCTTTACAAATAAGAATATTAACAGCTTTTGTGCTATGTACGGATATATCGTATTATTCCAAATATTTAATAATTATACAAATCTAAATAAGAATCTGTTGCCAATGTCCTACAAGTAACTTAAATTTAAAGAGGTACGGTTAAGAAGGAGTTACTGTATAGTAGGAATTTTAAAAATAGAGAGTATGTATCTTCTTTAATATTGGCCGATATATTTTATTAGTTTGTTGGTGTATCATCTTGTAATGAGATATAGAGTTTCGGATTATAACTGCTGCTCCGCTATGGGATGTATCATCTGGATGAGTAATATGACACACCTTGTAGTATGGTGTTTTAATGACAGTTCTCGAGGTAAAATGGGTTTCTGAGATTAACGCTATGACTATTTTCTGTAAATGAAGGATATTTTCTAGTTCCAAGGTTTTCTAAGGCATTGGCATTCCATGTAACTATTCTTAATGTGTGCGCCATTAAGGTGTTATCTTATTTATTAGTTCGCTAAGTGTATTTAATATAATGCCATTTTGATTAATTAGTTGATTAAACATTACTCTCAATTCATTTAAGAATAATGAGAGTTTTTTTGCTACATTAGAGGTATCCTCATTTTGGACATTTACTTGAGAGAAATTATGCCAATTGTGGTTCATTTTGTTGATAATTTTTATATAATGGCGAAAATTGATTATAATCGTTTAATTGTGGTTTGGGATGAGAGGGATTTTTGAGCAATTGTCTGGTTGTGTTCTTTTCTGTTTTTCTTTTGTGTAGGTTTTGATAGATATTATATTCTTTATAATTAGCGGGGCGTTTTCCTTGGCAGAGTGCGAATGTAGCTGGTGTATTCCCTGGTTTCTTGCAATCTTTCGTATTGAGGTTGTTCCCGCATTTAACGCAATTTGGTACAATATGTGTATCCGCACAATTGACATCTAGAGCATTGTGCTATGGTGTTTCTCTTTCTTGGAGCTTCAACTGTGATTTTCATGTTTCTTAGGTATTTAATGTCATAAATACTTTTATTGTTTTAATCAGGTTCCAAATCGATACAGAACAATGTTAGGGGTTTATTAGTTTTGCGATGTCTGATATTTAATGTTACGGACTTTGTGTCCTTCGTGTTCTGGTATAGAGTGATGTAGATGTCTAATTACAATACTATACGCTCTCTCTTGCTTGATTTGGTAGGTGTGGTGGATAATTCCGTCTTCCTTTAATTATTTGATTAGCTTTCGGTAAGAGTCGGGAATGTTGACGTTAATTTTAATTGTATTATTATTTTGTTTGGGTTTTGCTGGTGTATTGTTGTATTTCTAACCCACCATTTGTTTATAGTTATTCACGCCATAGACGAATATTGGTGGTTTTATTTGACTAGATGTATGTGTTTTTGTGTTTTGTTGCTGTATTTTCATTATCATTTGTATTTATTTCCTCTTCGTTATCGGTAATATCTGATAATCTGTCATATCTATTTTGAATATCAATGGGGGTTGATTCATTTCCGGTTCTCGTATCAGATGTTATTTTCGAGTATTTCCTTTTCTTGACTGTTTGCCATGTAAGATCAGTTTCTTGATTGTTTATTGTATTGTTGGTTGTTTGGTTTGTTTCTACGTTCAATTGTTGATAATTAGTTGAGTTTGCGTTAGGATATTGTTGTTGGAGATCTAATACTTGCAGGTATGTTTGCTGATTTGGGTTAATCGTCAGTTGTATCACTAGATTTTGTGGTGTTGATACTTGCCACATTTGTAGTTGCGTTACTTGCTCTTGTCCGTAAGAGTTGTGGGAGAGATCCGCCGCGTAACAAATTGCTTGCGGTTGTAGGAACATTTCCACTCTCGCTTAAACTAGGTCTTTCAGTTCTTTTTATAACTTATTCTAATTTACATACTTGTTCGATGTTTTCAGATCTTGAATCCCTCGGGCCTTTGGTGCATTGTCACCACACTATACTTGTGTTGTATTAAGTCACACGGTGCACATTTATGAAACTTCACTTTGTTAAATTAAGACGGCCTAAAGTAGCCGAATCGGTGAAAGTTCAATTTCAGCTACGTGGTCAATGCGTCTTAACTCGTCGATTCAATGTAAACAAACAGTAACGGAGCTACGCAAGACACGTCCACACTCGACAACAGCCGAAGCTCGAATCGTGCTGTAAAGTGAAATTTTTTAAAATTTATTATAGAAATATTTATCATTTATTTGTTCCAGTAATGTGTCATTTTAATTACATTTAAAATTGTTACTAAACTTTATGATGTTCCATGATCATTTTTTGTTAATAGGTTTTATTATTATATGCACAAGAACAAATGAGCAATATATTAATTAATAGAATGTCGTAGGTTTTCCCGGTGAATATTCTGAGTAAACAGTTCTTGGGCTTCCACCAGGGTCAGGTTTGTATTTTGCCACGACGTTTCGATGGTAAAGATCTCTTCCATCTTTCTCACTGTACTTCACTTAAACGTCGTGACAAAATACTAACCTGACTCGGGTGGAAACCCAAGAACTATTTACTCATATTAATTAATTTTTTATCATGAAGAATTAAAAACCCTTTAAATTAACTTATATAATCATAACGTAATGTCCAAAATCTTTAACCGACTGTCACGCACTCTGAATAATTACGGAGTTTAAAATAGCAATTGTTATAAATGAAATAATTAATTAATATAACTTAATAATATAAATACAATACAAATAAAGAGCAAGAGTCAGAAATGGAATAATGTAATTTGAATTTAAATGTTTCGCCCCCAATTTTCTGGACCTCTTCAGTTCATTAATTCAAATTTTAAATAGTGGTTGTTTTATGAGCGTAGGAAAGCAGATTGCTAAGGAAAACATTTTCATGGGTTGGAGATCACCATCCTGATTTGGTCATCAACTGACTTAATAAAGTTAATGTCAGAAACTCGGTTACATTTTTGTGCAAGAGAAAAGCGAGACAGTTAAGTACTTCCCAAATAATTGGAAGGAAGGTAGGAATACTATTACTCGAAAAGGAGCAGACCAGTGGTTTCCTTAGACATTTTAATCGACAAATATGGATTTTTATTAATATTTGAAACGCCGTCACCGAGAAAAGGAGCTTGTAAAATAGTTGGTGAGTAGGTGACTAGCCAAGTAGTCACGAGGGCAACGCATATCGCCAAAGATGTATAACCGTAGCGCATGCGCCAAACGTGGCGCTTTGGACGATTAAAAGTGGCTCATTGCTTTCTTTAACCTGTTTGTATTGTTAAAAGCATAGTACAGTTAGACGTGTATTATAAATAAATGTAATGAATGGTCAAAAGTCAGAAATTGAAGAGTTTTTCTGGCAAACGGAGAGAATAGACAATTCCGGGTTCGAATCTGATCTAACTCTGGTCCCAACGGCTCTAATCCAGAGTTAGCTTCACCAAACGAGACTGTCAGCTATAGCAGCATCAAATAGGAACATCATTCTTCAGTTTTGTAAATTGGTGCTTCATTAAAGTAGTTCATTTAGCTGCGTCAAAAGTTATTCCTTTTCGTCCCCTGAGGGAAGCAGATTATATTCTCATATTTATTGAACGTATGGCGCTATAAAATGTGCTCGAGTCCTATCACGCATCTCAACTCAACTGTCAGAAAATTGGTGCTCGGCATGAAAAAGGTTGGCCACATCTCATCTACAATAACTAATAGATCCTTAAGTAACTGCCAGGTTTCTCAGTCCTCGAAGATATAGTAGGTATTAAATTTATTAGTATACTGAACATGAAAAAAATTGTAATTAAATAACATTTTTTGAGATCGATATGAACAACATAAACTCCAAACTTGGTTTGATTGCAAAATTTGTTCGCCTCTGGAAGCTTCTCTCCATTACTTTCAGTTTCCACAGTTGGATGCAAAGAACACAGAAGGTCTTTTTAACCCTGGTATGCAGTCTTGTCGCCTTTGACTCATTTACGGAATCGGTTTCTGTTTACAGTTCCAACATTGCTGATTTTCTTATGTTTTAGATTCTGGGTAAACTTCAATGAAATGAATAAATTATCTGTAGAAACAATATCCCTGGCGATGAAGATAAGTCTCATACTTTCCTAATTATTGTAATTCATTGCACATGTACCTAGTCTGAGTATCTGTAACGTGTTAAACGTGAGTCGCATAATTTATGGTTTTAAATTATCAAATAGGTCGCGCCTGAATTAGCATATCTTCGGAAGAAGAAAAGTAGCTTCCTGTGAGAAAATAAATTTATTTTGATCTGTTGTGCAACTTATACCTACATTTTTGTTTCATTTTTCACGTCAGATGAAATTTAATAATAAGTAGCTGCTGAATTTAAAAAGGAAAATAAACCGTTATGTTGTTGATAATGATACTCATCATAGGTAAAAGCGTCAATTTAAATAAACTTTGACAATAACGTGACTGTATATTCAAGGAAACAGCAGAAGTGAGTTTTCAGACTTCTCAGAAGATTATATATTCTTAGTAAAGAGGCTGGGCCAGCGTGGACTAAACAACATCTACGTTGACAGGCACCGCATATTATCTATATAAATAACAATAACAATTGATTATTGAGTGTATTAATAATTTTTTGATTAATTGTTTTATATCTTTACAAACAGATGCAATCATAGGCACTAAATTATGGATATAGATGTATGTGTATAATGATAACTTATTTAACGCGTATTATTAATTTACATGTGAATATTATAATCATTTATGGTCGTCATATCGTCAGATTCTGTAATCGTAGCTGACTCGAGCCCGAGAACCTCATCCTGTCATTATCCTGAGTTGACTGTCCTTACCATCAAAGAAAATTTTTGGAAGGAAACTATCTGTGGCAAAACGTGACTGTATGCGAGTCTAAGAAAGAAACCGTCAAATCCGTGAATCTTGGGAGACAAGATTCAATGTAAATATATACTTAAAACAGATATTATTAGATTTTTAATAAAATAAAGCATTAAAACAATTTACACATTAGTTGCCTTACAACTTTACAAGCAGATACAATCTATGCACAAAATTATTGGAAATAGATTGATGTGTATAATGATAGCTTCCCTTAATTCGTATATTTATTAAGTATACACGTTATCATTAAAATCGGTTGTCGTGAACTCATATTTTGACGTCGCGCCGTCAGAATTTGTAACCGAAGCTTACCCGAACCCGCAAACCTGATCCTTCTAGTATGCTGAGTTGCTTGTACTTACACCTACATCACGGTATTTGCAAATTTTTGGAAGGAGACAATCACTGAGCATAAAACGTGTGCGAGAAAGAAACTTCGTCAAGCCCGCGAGTCTTGGAAGACGAGGTTTATGCTAAATTTTTATGCAAAACAGGCATATTAATTATTTTTTTAATCAACTTAGACAATGAAATGTACGCGTTAGAAAACTGGACTGATAAAAACTTTTTAATGTCACATTTTAAAGGAATTCATATGTATCGAGAAATTTTGTCGGTCAATAAAAATTTGTTTACTTTGCTACAAAAGTATTTATTTATGCACGTCGCGTATGTGATGTCTACTCCTTGACTTTTGTCGTAAACAATCGTTCGCGGATACGTGCTTCGCAGTATGTTACAGCTTATAAGTGTGGCAAGATTCATGGATTAAATTAGCTCCAAAATCCAGGTTATATAGGTAGATGGAATCATCAATTCAAAATAAAACGTAGAAATAAAAAAAAACATGTTGGCAAAAGTTCATTCTTAAATAGAATCACCAACGACTGGAATAATTTACCTGTGGGAGTGTTTGGGAGAAATCCCCATCATGAAAGTAAACTCAGGCCAAATGTCACAAACTAGTGAAGTGGTTATTCTCAATCATATGAATGTATAGTCGAATTTAAATGAGTTGAGTTAATATAATTCTTTCTTTCTGGGGTTATAGACATTTTAAAAGGACAATGGTTATGTTTAGAGTAGGAGTATTATGTATCTGCCAATGGGATAACGCCCAATTGTAGACAAATAATGAATACAAAGTTTATTCGTTGTTGCTCTAGTTACTGAAAATTTGACCCATCAAAGTGCATAGTTTCCTGGAACGTATTTCTTGTCATGGTCTGAGGGAAGAAAAGTTGAGACCCCAATTCTAGTCCAAAACGGAGCATAGTCCTAATGTTATTTCAGTGAAAAGAATTGTAATAAAGGGTTCATTCTCGAGCAGTGAAGAAGAAAACTCGGCGCTACTAGGTGAGACAACCAATATTTCGGAAACCCGAAATTCGAATTGGTTTTAATTGTGTGTACTACTAGAAGAATGTGAAATAGGTTAATGAGCGTCTTCCTGAAGAAGGACAGAGGTGGGCGCGTGGAAAACGCCGGCCGGGGCGGTCTTCCCCCGCGCCAGGTGGCGCCAGCCCGCGCCTGCCACCGCTCAGCGCTGGCATCGTGCGTGACGTCACCCCCGTGCGCCGCGCCGGCCCTCGCGTCGCCTCAGTCTCAGAGCAGACGGTGCGGCGTCGAGACCCTTTGCACTACAACAGACACTTGGCCAGCACACTCTCACGCACTCTCTCTCTCTCTCTCTTTCTCTCCGTCTGTCTCCCACTCACGCTCAGGTGCAGCCGACCCCTCCCTCGCCCCGCCACCTGTCCCGCCCCCACCGCACTGTTATCTCGGCCCCCGGTCGCAAGTGCAGCGTCGCCCGTGCCGTGCCGCGGTCTATGTGCTCCCCCCACCGCCGTCCCTCCTGCCCCTGCTTCTCCTTCTCCTGCGGCGGTCGTCAGTAGACGGGCAACGGTCGTGCGGAGTGGTGCGTGTTTGTGTCACAGTGGAGACCGAGCCTATCCTAGCGTGCAAGCGGAGCCAGCATCGCACTAGTGCCGCCCCTTGCTGTTTCGTCAAGCGACCCCGACTGGAGATGAGCATGGCGGCGGCGGCTGTGGTGGCGCCCGGGGGCGGTGGAGGCGGCGGCGGCGGGCTTGTCGACAACCAGGGAGCGCTGTCGCAGAGCATGGACTCCGTCAGCACCGTCACCGGGGAGGAAGAGGTAACACATGGTCACTACTACGCACTCTCTCTCTCTCTGTCTATAGGAAAACACCTAGAATATAAGATTACGATCAGCTACATGCTTACATATAATTTCATCATACATTTTTGCTGTTTCCGCAACGCGAACACGATAAAAACACAGACATTAAGAAAGTGCAAATCGTCACAGTCATAGGAAAGAAGTGAAAGCTCTAGGAGTCGCGTTAAGAATCGAATGACGAAGGATAACTGACAGAAGCTGTCACTAGAGTGTAGTCAATCGTTGAAAAAAACATTCCTTCTTATATATTCACGTCTCTTTTACGTCCTTACGTGATCACCAATTAACATTTATCCAACTCAGGAAACCTGTTAAAGAAGTTACATAACTAAGAAACGTGTAGTGCTTAATTACACAGTGCGGTTTATTTTGAGTAAATGAAAATTAGTTTGACCGTAAAACACGAGAAATGTAGGTACAAAATGTGTTACTAACAAAAAAAATGTACACATTCAATGAGCAAATATTAACGACGAGCGACTGGTAACTTTTAAATTCTTTCCTGTCGCCTCTCTTTCGTTGCCTAGAATCTGTCACCCATAACAATTCTCCTATCATGCGTCACGATAATTATCGCTTTGTTCTTCGTCTATAAACTTATAAACAATTTAAAGTAGCTGAGAAAGGAATAATGAAATTTTTTTCGTAATTTTACTTTAAAATGAAACTCCGTTTGTTGTAGATAGGGGGAAGACAAAAGGGAATATGTATATGTTAAGTGTATAAGAGCAAAAAAATCCGTATAATGGGATGAGAAAATAGATGAATAACGTAGAGTTAAGACATCAAGTCAATTTTCCTTCCGTAAAAATAGACAATTTCGTTCCTTCGTACCTCCCAGGATTAACCGATTAAAATAAAATAATGATTAATATGACATTGAAAATCTATTTTAGTCCACAATGCTGTGATTTTATCGGACAAAATCTCTTAGCTCCTTTTCTTTGCTGGAAAAAGTCACTGTTATACGGAAAAAATTGTATAAATGAGAAAGAGGGAATAGTGATCACCTGTGGTTGTAGTGGAAGACAAATAAAAACTCTCACTTTAAAAACCTCAAATTTAGTTAGATTATAGTAAATATGTTTTTTTACTTGTATTTCGTTTAGTACAAAGTTTGATGTCTCATCCGCGTAACAGTGGCGATTTTATTATTATAAAAAACGAGTAAATGTTGTTCCGGAAACGTAGAACGTCTTTTCCAAGTCCGCCTTCTTAGCGTCCGGCGCGGAAAGTGAGTGAGAGTGTCAGGTTCACACGCTCTTATGCAAGGCGACCTAGCGACCTACTAAAACAACCACAGTACGGAGCACAATGAAAAGGAATGGGTACTTTCATTCCCTTTCGATACTCCAAATAGACGATTAAAGTTCTTCAGTCGTCGAAAACATGTGTGAAGAGTAGAGCACGTGTGAGTGAAGCGAAAAATGAGTTCAACTGGAGTTGACGAACAACTTGTTTATTTTCTCCAACAAGTTTTACGGGCAGTTCTTCCGCCCAATCGTGCATGCAAAGAAATGTTCCAGATTAAGTAGGCTCAAACGACAAGAATTACAATAACCGGTTGCTAATACGTGATTCCGCTTCTAGTTTCAGCAATGTTTCTCTTCTTAGATAATTTGGGAAGATTAAGAACAGAACTGCACCAGACTCGATTTATCAGAATGAAATTTTGCAGATACGCGAAAGGTAGACTTTTAACATCGTTCCGTCTCTCGGACAATCGATGGCCAACGTACGAATAATTTTTATTTTCCGTTTTGTTAATATTTTCTGATTCACAAATACAGGTCTCAAAGGCTTTCATTTCCGTGACATTTTAATATAAACTGTATATAGTAGAATAATATTAATAATTCTTAGCATATTAGTAGCAATTTATAGTAGTTATCAGGTAAATCGACATTAGTGTTAGACACTAACATCATCATCCATTTCTGTACTAAAATTTAATTAACCGTTCAGTGCAGTTATCGTATATTTTATTTTAGTGTAATCACATTAAAATTTTTCAATTATATCAGTGTTTTAGACCCAACGTTGGGTCAAATTCCTCTCAAATATAATAATAATAATTACGGAACGTTTACCTTTTTTTAAAAAAAGAACTAATATGAAAAAAATGGTTAAAACCTCGTGTTATTCAAGTTGACAAAGCTTGAAGTAGTGAATTATAATTAAATTTACAAGAGAGTGTTCATAAGGGCCAAATAAATATTTTTTACAAACCTATGAGTGGTCAGTAATAAGCCGTCCATTTCAATCCCTTCGTCATTGAAAGTGAGATGGGAGTGGGTAAAAAGGCTGTAAAATTATTAGCACTTAATTAATTATCCTATACGAGGTTTTTTCCTTAATTTGGAACCTCATCTGGTGAATTTAAAAGAATGAGAGAATTTTCTTCTTAAATTTCTTGACACGATTTAATAAACCTATTAAAAAAATTCCATAAAATATAATTTACAAATTTACAATTTATTTCTTCATTACGTTAAAATAAATTAATTTTAACTGAGATTGATGACGAATTCGGGCATAAAGAAGTCGCTGAATTTAATTTTGGCATTCAAAGTGCCGTTTTAGTTGTAGTTTACTTCCTAAAAGTGAGTGTGGAAGGGGTTGAAACATTTTTCGGCGTACAGTGTAAAACGCGTCGAGCAATTTCGACCAAATTATGCATGCATGTTCCTTGAGACACTAACAGAAACATCAAAACAAATCAGCTCAGCGTAAAAACCCCTATACTTCGGTCATGAAAATATTAGTTTTGGTAAATTGGTAACTCTGAAACTCCGATGTGACGAGTCACACAAACGGATACATTACGCGTAATGTACATTTCTCAAGCGTATAAGGGAATAGTATTAATTGTGGCGAATGAATTAATTAATTCAGTCTCACAATAAGAAGAATTATTTTCCTGGAGAAAAACCTGTAATATGATAAATAGAGTAGCTTTCTCTTCCATGGCAATTCTTCTGTCCCTTTTCAATTAACACTGAATAAGATCAATAGCCATTTGTAATAAAAGTCTTTTCATTCCAAGATTGCAACTATTTTCAATATGAACTAGATTACATCTCAGATGCGAAACTCCCGAAAATTATGTATCTCTCTTTCCAACGATACTATTCCGTCCTTCCTTCTTTACGATTCTAGTGACACTTTTCTCTTATTATTACTCGTGCATGTTATCAGAAAAAGAATGCGATGAATTTACAGGCATAAATAAAAAGAAATAAAAACTCTACCGTTTGCCGATGATATTGTAGTATTAGTGGAGTCAGAAGAAGACTTGGAAGCTATAATAAATAGCATGAACGTGGTTCTCGAAAAAGAGTGCTGCATGACGATTAATAGAGGGAAAACCAAGGTAATGGAGTGTAGAATGAGAAACAGCGGAAAAACACAAAGCGTTAGATTGGTAAGGGATATTTTGGAGTAAGTTAAGGAATTCTACTACTACGGCAGTATAATAACTAGAGTAGGACAGCACAAGCAAGGAAGGCTGTCTCAAAAAAAAGACGAATTTACTTATGGCTAATATAAGTTTGAATATTAGGAAATCATTTGTATGGAGTGTGGCGTTATATGGGTGCGAAACGTGGACGGTAGGAGTTGCAGAATGGAAAAGAACAGAAGCCTTTGAAATGTGGTGCTATAGGAGAATGCTGAAAATCATATGGGTGGATAAAATCACTAACGAGGAAATTCGAAGCAGAATAGTGGATGAGCAAACAATATGGAGGACGTTGACCATAAGAAGGGATAGATTAGTAGGCCACGTTTTAAAACATTAGGATATTTCTGAAATAGGGAAGTGTGTTGTATAAGAACAGAAGAGGAAGATAGGCTAGCAATGAAGGGTTGAATCAGACCAGTCTTCGTACTTAATACCGCAAATACATATAAAAAACATATACAAATTCTTATGTAGTTATTTTCTTGCAATTCGTGCGATTCTCCAACGGTTATTTTCCTAACGAAACCCAATCCAGAAAATTTTCCACAAGTATGGTAACTGGAAATCGACTTTCCGACAGTTACATTTATCCGCAAAGAGTAATTCCAGGATTCGTAAAATTCTCTATTTCTGCCATTCTAACGTACGTAATCACAATATCAATAGTTGTATTAATATGATTTCGTTAAAATAAATTAATACAACAACAAAGTTGGTGAGAAATGAAAAAATAAATATGCAAAGAAAAACTTCGGACATGTTAATAAAAGCAGGGCGACGTATTGTTTATTTCTTTGAAAGCTCTAGGTCCAAAAAAAATTATATTCGTAACTTATCTCATGAAAGAAAATTATAAGTATGCCGAAATGAGATAAATTATTAATCTAAATTTTTAGTTGCACTTGAAGCTATTCCAAGGAAAGGAACGATACGACGTGTTTTTTTCATTAATATGTTTTACTGTTGTTATTAAAGTTTACTTCTTACCAATTTGTCTGCTGTATCATACGTACCATATTGAACTGGGTAACAGAATAGTAGATGACAAACAGATCTTGGACCAACACGAATCAAGAACTCCGTCACCTGACGAACTCAATAGCAGAGAACGGATACCATCACGAAATATGCAAGAAAAAGGAGTTTCCACGATCCTGACAGCAATTGTGTGTGATCAACCCTGTGACCGTTACCATGTGATCAGCTGTAAAAAACCGTTATAGTCACTGGTGGACCTCTGTAAATAATAATCAATGTGAACACTAAAATACGAAGAACAAGGCGCGATACCTTAGTAAGCTATGCACAACTTGTGCGCATTTAATCTAATAATAAGAATAGTAGAGAATGTATTTTATTAGGAAAATGTAATTTAATATCCCGTCAAAGGTGATTATAAAGTAGCTGTAACATTTTTTTTGCTGTCCATTCCAGATCCCCCCGGAAACAGAGCTTTCAATAAAAATTAAATTCTTATTCCTAAGTCTCTTCCTGCATTCCCCTTAAGGATTAGAGCACTGTTAAAGATATTATACGATTTTTAAGAGTCCTGTAATTGCGGATAATACGAAAAGATCGTCGACATCGCTGCTGTGGGACCTATTTCACGTAATTGGATCGGAAAATTATTTCACGACACGCAATCACATGAGAAATACTCAGTCCTTCGTCAAAATAAAATTAAAAATGATTAATTCAACTTACTTGCAAATAACATGGGGTTAGGATGCGCTGTCGTGCATTAAGCGAGATCCTACAAACCGGATGTTTCACTAAGCTGCCAACAGGAAAACGTTAAATTTCCTAACAGGCAAAAGTTCTTCGGGGAAGCGACCATTTCGGAAAAACGACCTTAAGGAAAACAAACCCATTTTTTCTATTAGCTAAACATTAATCAGAATAAGGAAACAATCAGTCAAGTTTATGACACGATTTTGTACCAAGCCTACTTTCCCAGATAGTGCACTGCGAAGATAGAAACCAAATGACAGCAAGGACCTATATTATAGTTTCATTCCGATTTTTTCTACTGTTGATTCGCTAACAATAAACATATACTGGATAATGTCTGAAAAATTGTGTTAATTTGTAGTTAATGGTAATTATAACATTTGTTGTATGACATTTGTTATGCTATTTTTATTATAACCTAACACCGGACTTCGCCAAAGCAATTTATTTGTTTTATTTTCCATTAAAATAATTATTTATATACAGAAAAATTAAAACGACTAAAATACAGTCAGTTTTATTTGATTACTATCACGTGTTACCCTGGCAATTGGCACATCATCAAGTACAATAAAAAATATTTTCTGTAATTTAGTTACAAATAAATTTCTTTCGGTTTCTGACTGCAATTGTTAAAAAATTTAGAAACTTGAAAGTAAGAATAAAATGGCTATAGTTCATTACCCTATACGTCGTTTCGTTCCTTAATTTGGAACCCCATCTGGTGAATTTCAAAGAATAAAGAAATTTTTTTTCCCCTTGTTTCTTGATACGATTTACTATTAAAAATTTGTTAAAGAATAATTTATACAAGTTTACAGTTTCTTTCTTCATTACGGTAAAATATATTATTTTTAAGGGAAGTAGTTAATAAGGCTTATGTAATGTTATATATATATATATTATACAAAATTGAGTAATAATAATTGGAAAATTGAATAATTATTTTTCCACGAAATACCGCTACTTTAATATTTGTACAATCGTTTTGTAGTCAAAAACACGTAGAATATTCTTTTGTACCTGATGATGTTCCAAATTTGACGACGAAACGTAGTAGTATTTGAATTATACTTTTATATTGTCTATAAATTAGCCGTTATCCGTATATAATTTTTTCAGGAAATCAGACGTTAGATGAAATATATAACAGTTATTATTTCAAGAATTAAAAATTACTGTATGTTTAAATACGTTATCGATACGGATGCTGAGTAGGTGTACTGTAGGGAAATGGTGACCTATAGGTTGACCAGTAATGAAGTATAATATTGATCCCATTAAAAATTCTTTTACGAAAAAATATTGATAGTTTGAGTTGCTATTAACCATCATTGTATATAAATATTAATATAAGTACGATGTATTTGTAAATAGTTCGTGAAAAAGAAAGAATACATTTTTCAGGGTGGTAATGAAGGCGCAACAACCATCAGTTAAGTTAGCTTAGCCTTCTGCTACCGGATATGTAAACTGCGACGAACTTATTGCACAACTAAAAATAATGAAGCAGTAGGTACGTCCGAAGATAATGGGAGTCGTTATGAGAAGCATAAAGATAACAGGAAACAGTGAGCTGAATTGAGTGAGGCTTGCGACGGCTGGGAAAATAAATCTGAAATATTCATCGGCTTTAACTTTTCTTATATTGGATGTTGAGACACCAACTAATTACGCGAGTTCCTGTATGCATGAACTATATTCTAGATAACGTTATAACGAAATGAAATCATTCTCGAACAGTTCCATTTAGCAGTAATTAGGCCACACGCGTAGGATCGCCGGGAAGAATATGGAGGGCACTATTAAGTGTCAACGCTTTTCCGTAAATTGCAGAATGACTTGGTAATGTGAGATTTACGATAGGAATAAAATCGAGGTAATACCATTGGCACTGGAGAAGGATGGAATGAAGCTTCCCGAGGTATTTCTTCATTAGATTGTTTCGCCACACGTTGGGGAAACTATACCTGAAATTATTATCTTTCGGTTTCGACTTGTTGACTAACGATAAATAAAACAATGTTACTCTTGAGTTTATTTGGCTTCAGTCTAATAAAAGAACAACACAGCCAAAATATTATAAAAAAAAGTTTAGAACATATTAAAATTATATTTAGATATATTACCATATTTAGAACATATTATCGTTTCTACTTGTAACCCTCCTCAGGTGATATTAAATAATTATATAAATATAAAAAATTCCAAACGTGTAAAATATAGTATTAAGAATAGAAATGTGGATATAAACAAATAATGAAAGTTATTTGATAACTAACAGTATAGCGCTCCTGTTGTAAAAGAATGGGGGTGTCATGTGACGACATCCCGCAGTCAGACGTCAAAGGTTTACCAAGCCTTGAGAAGAGATGAATATGTCCGAGAAGAATGAAAATTATGAGGATCATTGTGTATTAAGTTTCCTTCAACGAAGACTGAAGTAAAGACTTTTATAACGCGCTGATACTGTTATTTCTTTCTTATTATATTAAGTAATGAAATAAATTATAAGAACCGTTACATAAAATTTTATTATTAATAACAACCACGTAAAAACAACTTAATTTGGATTTCTTTTATTAAAAGATTTATATATGGCCCTGAAGTGGTTCACGAGTACTAATCGTGCTGTTTGTAAAATGTTCTAAACCTTTAATCAAAATTTTATTCCTGAAATGTTTCCAGTTTGAAGTTGAAATCTATATGAGGGATCTATTAATTACATAAGATATTGTTATAAAATTAAGAAAACAATTCACTTAATGAATAAACATATTTACATTAATAATTACAAGTTTTGATTTTTATTCTGGCTTTTCTTTCATCAATTACAACTACAAATATATTTACAAACATGATACATATGAATTCCTTAAGTTAAAACAATTCAATCTCTAACCTCAGGGTCGCATTTATGGGCCTTCTCATATAACAGAATGTTCAACACAATATCGACTAGGATATGACAAAAACAAAAAAATCAGGAAAGAGTCACAGGGGTAATTACCGTGTCGGCTTAGTGCAGGTTCCAGCTCATTCCTCCTAATTGGGTCGTCCTCTCTCTAGATCACAGCTACCGACCTCCTATCCTTCCTGTTTCAGGAAGAATTTCAAAATCTTCCTTGTCATAATTTGAATCGCAGTCTAAAGTGTGAAGATTAGCGTAAGCTAGCTCCAAAATGAATTTCTCGCTAACTCCAAAATTCTGTCCAAAAATAATCTTCTCTCCGCAAATAAATTATGTAAATCTCTTTCTAAAATCTCATCTCACCGCTCTCGCCCAATCTGTCCCAAATTCACTCTGCCAGCGTTTTTAAAATCTCCTCCCCATTTCTTTAGTTTTTATCTTCAAAGTGGTAGGGATGGATATCCACCAATAAAAATTATGGTTCTAATTGGGGAAATACGCAACCCGATGCCGCCAGCTCTCACAAGGCGCGACGCGGAGCCTAGGTTTTATTGCCCCTGGCTCAAATACTGTCTTCCGTTCTTTAGATTACGCACCGCTAGAAGCCCGATCAGATGTGTTTGACCGTTACAAAGTCTTAATGATTTCGGTAAGAATTCCTTTGCGTGTATCGTTGAAATAACCGTATAACCTTTATAATCACTAATTACATGCTTGTTACTTGAAAAAATTTCCATTTTTACTTGGGGGAAGGGGGGGGGGTGCAAACCCCTGTAATTGTATTTCTCCGACAGTGAAAATCAAATTCATCTTTCAATAATAACGAACTTTGATTATAGACACTTCTGATTCAAGTTACATCTTTTGTTAATTTAATAGAAAGTTATAAAATACATATAATTTCATTTCTTTATTAATTAAAATATTACTGCTGTAGATATTTGGTGACCGAATATCTCAAGACAACTACAACTATTACAAGAACAATTCTATAATTGGTGAAAATGTTTTAATAAATAATATTTACCCAGTAAACTTAAAAAGAAACATATATAAAAAATTTTAGTATACATACACATAATACCCAATTTACGTGGAATAAAACTAATGAAAATAAAAATAATCAAGTCATGTAGTAATTGAACCATTAATAATACTGTAATATTGGGGTAAAATAATTATAAATTATGACAAACAAATTTAACGTAATTTTTAAAAATAATAACAACTTAAAAATTGTAAAAAGAGATATAATTAGAACGAGAGACTGGATACTGTATTATTTATGATAATTAGGGTCAACTCATTTGGGGAAAATGTTATATAGAAGAAACTAAACGTAGTCTTAAAACTAGATTAAAGGAGGAAAAAAGGAAACAATCGTAAACTTAGCCTCTTTGTCAGTATTTATATAATTTAAATATGAAATATTATGACGATTCGTCTCTCATTTGAGACTTCTTCAGGTAAAAAATTAGCTGTACATGGATCGTAACTCCATGACTCATTCGACCAAAAAGGCTTTCCATGTACAGCTAAATTTTTACCTGAGGAAGTCTCAAATGAGAGACGAAAAGTTGTAATATTTAATATTTTAATTTTAAAAATACTGACAAAGAGGCTAATTAAATCATTCATTATATATATAACTGTCAGAATAATTATTTAATCGTAAACTTAATTGTGAAGAATATTATATATAAAAGAAACTAAACGTGGTCTTGAAACTAGATTAAAGGAACAAAAATAGAAATAATGTTAAATCGTGAATTATGAAACATCGGGCAGGATGCTTAAACTATAGCCCCGGGACCCAGGTCAAACCTTGCTCTACCCTTCTTTTCAATTCCCTTCCTATGCTATTAAAGGGGAGTTGTCTGTTTCAGGATCACCCTCATGTAACCTGTTAACCAAAAAAAAAATTGTTATCGCTAACATTTATTGTTAAATCTGAAAAGTATTGTTTGAAATATTATGTTGTTTTCTTTTAAACACTTGTTCCAACGTTTGATTTTATGTATCTTTATTTCTTTTAATTCCCAACAAATTCACATTGCTGAGTTTATCGGTGTAGAATAAAATTGTTGTTCTATAATTTTAAATCACATTTCGGTTTTAACGGTCAATCTACACATTCAACGACAAAAAAGTTTCTTTATTATTTATCAACACACATACATCCCATAAATTTAAAGTTATAGATTTCAACAAAATTAGTTTAAAGATGAAAGTTTAAATAATTCAGTACACATAGTTACTTAAGATTTCTAAATTTTGTTTTGAAAAAATTTTATTATATCTCCTTTACACGTGTCGTAGTTCAGTAAAACTTCGGAATTGTCTGTTAAAGTGGACACTGGATTTATCTTTATAAATAATTTTTATTTAAATTTCAACCACGTGGGACGCGATGATTGATCTTAGCAGAAACTCTGTTTTCAATGTTATGCGAATATATTATTTGGTTTGACACATGAACAATTACTTTCCGTTAATAAGTTTATTTATATAAATGATATACGCGCGATTTTATTCACAGTTTCTGTAATTAGTTTAATTGGTCGGTAAGACCTTGCCCGAGTATTGGATCAGCGTAGTATTTACATAATTGTACTCGTTTCCGTTGCAAATAAAATAGTTCGCGAGCCGCCCAGTACATTTCATAATACGTTATGTAAAGTGGCAATATAACCTGTTCTAAATACCGATGCATTTTAGGTTTTTCGTCTGTTCCGCTACGGAGGCCGAGGAGGAGAAGACTGCTTCTTGTGGCCGCAGGTAACGACAGACAATACCACGATGTCAAGATAAAAGACCAAGTCGTTTCGCTTTTGAATTCCGAGTTGACCTCTCTGCGCAGTGAATCATACCGCAATTCAAGATGTGTATTATCACTGCAGCGCGGAAATGTGACGCACTGATACACGGTGCCCCGCAAAACACTCCACGACCAATAATTCTCATCATTTCCTACTCTTCTACTTCCGTATCTACGTGTGTGATGGTGCTGCTCCTTCGGTACACTGAATCTAAAGTACTTACAACAACTCCATTTCACGTCTATATAGATTCAATAAAACCGCGCAGGATATCTGTCTTTTGATTACTGAAAGCAGGCGGTTATCAGAAATATTAAGTACACTATAAAAAAAATTAATTATCCCCGCCTGATATGCAGCCTAGTTAGATAAGTTATCCTGACTTGGCTGTCGCTCTGAAATGAACTGAACGCGTTTACCATGGGGACTCTTTTTAAATGGAAAGATATGAATATAATGTAGTTGATGACCGGTTTTAGACAGTTAATTTATTCCAAAGAAAACAAACTTTCCGTAGTGTAATTCATAAATTATAATGCTTTTTGTTTTTTAAATAGGATATAGAGGGTGTCCCATCTGAAGGGGAGCAAACAAAGAAACAAATGTCAAGACTGTAGTTGTAGGATTTCAAAGGGGATGTTATATGCATGCATTATTTTGAGCTTTTAAGCTCACTCTTGCAAGCTGCAAGCAGCAAGCACAAAGACTTTTTTTTAAAAAAAATGGCAACCTCACTGTTAACCCCCAAGAAACTATTTCGTCTTGATGAGCTAATTTCAGATACCCCATCATTCATGTCGTTACCACTAAGTTAACTCAAAACGAAGGATGACGTAGGCGGTTAGGTTACCGATCTCAGTTTGATACACTCTTCCACACTCTCCTAAAACGAGTAAAATATTGACAATTTCACTGGTTGAATACATCGTGTCGTGATACTAACTCAATTCTAGTTGAATTTTCACTGAATAGAATAAACAAACAATCCGAAGTAGTCGGAAAATTTTAGATGTATTTACATTTTAATATTCTGGTTGGTGAATAGACTCCAAGATTGACACAAAAACGAGTTCTGAGGTCAAATTGAAGATGCACATATTTTAAAGTGTCCTAGGATGCACAACGTGGAGGTATCGTCTTCTACGCATTCCTTGCGCTAGAAATGAAAAAAAATAGCGTGAACATGTGTGGAAGTTGATCAGCGTTTACAGTAGATGTTCAATGTTGACTTGCAGGAACAACTCAGTTGAAAAATCCTTGGGGCGCCTTGATGGTGATAATTGTTCCAACCGGAATCGAAGCCTTCGAATGCGAAAATTATTCAACGTCTTCAGTCAACAATCTTTCGTACCATCTTAAACGCACCCTGATTTGTGAGCAACAAAATGTATGAAAATCTAGCCATACCTAGTATAGAAGATGAAATAGACTCCACACTAATTATCGTCCAAATCTGCCAGGGCACCATAACGAAGAGGTCTGCCAACAGACGTGTGAAGTTTAATTTCATTTGGAGCGTGGTCACTGGACCACTTCCCCCCTCATTTTATTTCCTTTATCTAATTTTCTTACTGTTAAAAAATAAACGGCATGTAAATTTATTAATAAGCAAAAAAAACCAACCGGAATTATCAAAAGTAAATAAACATAAAATTTTCCGATTATCTCGAGTATTCGTTTATTTTAATTGGTGTTAATTCAACTAGAATTGAGTTCGTATCACGACATGATGTATTCGATATTTTAATCATTTCAGGAGAGTGTAGAAAGAGTGTATGAAGCCCGTGTTACCCTGATCGCCTACGTCATCCGTCGTTTTTGTGGCATTTTCCCACTAAAATGAGTGGTAATGACATGAATAATGAGATATCCGAAATTAACTTATCAAGACGAACCAGTTTCATGGGGGTGAAA
This sequence comes from Eucriotettix oculatus, assembly GCA_034510155.1. NCBI lineage: Eukaryota > Metazoa > Arthropoda > Insecta > Orthoptera > Tetrigidae > Eucriotettix > Eucriotettix oculatus. The sequence goes on from CM067377.1 coordinate 13,661,362, forward strand.
AATGAAGTTGCAGTTTTAAAAACCGACTTTGTGCTTGCAGCTTGCAAGCGTCAGCTTGAAAGATCAAAATAATGCATGAATCGAATGTCGCCGTCGGAACCCTTTGGCTGAACTGTTTAAGATGGGAAACCCTGTATATAATTCAAACTTTGTAAATGAAAATGCTGAAAATCAGCTGGGTGTATAGAGTAATTAACCGTGAAGTTCTAAGCAGAATAAGAGAACGGAGAACAATATGGAGGACTTTGTCCAAGAGAAGTGATAGATTAACAGGTCACGTTTTGGCACATGACGTCTTGTAAAATTAGCATTAGAGGAAAGTGTGCGGGGTAATAATAGAAGAGGGAGGCCGTGGATGATGGAAGAAGGTGAGCAGATTAGAAAGGATATGGTAGTTATGTGAAATAGAAAAGGCTTGTGCAGAATAGATTTATCGTGGAAGGCTGCATCAGACCAGTCTATGGACTGATTACAAGAACAAAAAATTTAATTAGCATAAAAAGAAGGATTGCAAATACCATATATTTAAGAAATGATTGGAACTCACTATTATTATTTTATTATTTTTACTTAGCTGCTATTGGGTATTTGCCCGGTGGCAGCTATATGCAAATGAAACACAAATAACATTACAAAAAGTTTACACAAAGGAAGAATTTTGAAGTGTTGTTTTTGATATGAAAAAGAAAAGAAGGAGTCACACAAAAATCACTTCACTTATTCTAAAAAAAATACTACTCACTTAAGTTTTCTTAGCCTATTCCTAAACTGATTTACGCTACCCGGAAAAGTCATCAGCGCCCTCCACCCTTTACCTGTCAGGACCTCGCTCACCTGATTACTCAATTTAAATCTTTACTAATCGTGATCCCAAGATATTTACAGTTATTTGACTCCGTTACAACTTCGTTCTCAATTTTATATCTAGTGGGAGGGACATTTCTCTTTTTTATAAAAAGATAGAGAAAAATGGCGATGATGTTTAATTTTACATATTTTAGATATTTATTTGTTTTTAAAATATTACTTTGTTTTACTGGAGACAAACTACTCTTGAAGAAAATTCTCAATAAAAAGTACTAAAACATACATAATTCTTATGAAATGAAAAAAAGATTGTATATGTTAATATTCCCCTGATCAAATATTAACTACTTAACAACTAGTCATAGTATTGGTTACGAATTTCTAAGACAATTTGTTTTGACTGTTAAATAAACATATAAGAACACGTTGTTTTAAATGTATTTAAATATTAAGTCACACTATGAATCAGAACAAATTTAATATAAACTTTATTAACGATGTATGAGACTTTTATCTTTGCGACGTGCACGCCAAAGTTTTCATCTTCCTAAATTTCTTGATTTCTTAAAATTGATGAGATTCTAGATTTAGCTAATGTTAACTATTTATTATATTTTTTTGTAAAAAAGTTTAATTTTAACATAGACTAATTTTTTAAATATCATTAGATGTTCATAGTCTATTTTATTTTCCCTTGGATTACTTCTTCATTAACATCTTAATGACGGAGGATTGAGTAAAATGAAAATATAATTTATTTGTAAAGGAAAATTTAGACATCCATTAGTTATCTTAGAAATATCATAAGGAAGTTTCTTAATATGCAGATGTTGACTTTAACATTTTCTCAGTTCTGTCCGTAGCGAAGCCATCTGAATTCCATTGCCTCTCGTGCTTCTTTATGTTTCCGTTTCATGTCGTCCATATTTTGTAGAAAGTTTGTGAATGCTCTCGGACGTCCATCTCCACGACTTATTTATAGAAGCTCACTGCCAGCAGAGTCGGTAACAAGCTTCGCTCTGCTTCAAATCTGTCACAGCCTAATAAAACTCTTATTATATACAAACAATTTTCAGCTTTATTTAACAAAACGATGGCTGCCCTGCGTTTTACCAATTTTCATTTATATCACCACTGTACAGAATTTATTATATTTTATTCAACATTTAATTAAATAGGCACTGAGAGCATCACAATTTTTTGAATCTTTACTTTTCTTACATAAGTTTACAGAAAATTAATTATATCCTAACCGGTGGAACGACTCACAATACCTTAATAGAGTTAATAAATTCACTGGTAGGGTAAGTCGTGGTGGATTGGGAAAGCGGGGTAGAACAGGATGCCCTATCCGTTTTTTACAGGATAGGGTTGAAGTGCGGAAAATAGGGGTGGAACATAGTCACTGGTCAAGGAAGAAGTCCTGGCAGTCGACTTGACCAAGTTCTGACTCCACTCTTGTTTTGCCATCTTACCTCTCTGAATTTATAATTTTTGCAGCATTTCAACAGCAGGTAATTCAGAAAACTCTTCGCTTTTAACTCTTAAATGGTAAATATTCGTAAGGTAGGCGTCTTTAGCTGCATGTAAGTTACGCATAAGGTTTGAATCTACTTGTATTAAGGCTCGTTATTAAAAACCATTAATTGCGATTAGCGTGCGGATTAAAGTTCATATCCCCTTCTACCCTCTAATGGTAGCTGAAAAAATGCTAAACTGGCACGTTAAGCGTCCGAAATAAACTAAATTACCGCCATTTTTTTACTCGGATTCAACGCCAATCTCGGCTCTTTTAACATTATTTTTATCTAACGCCTATCCGTATGGGGTTAAAATTATACACAAACATCATTTGTAAAAACATTATATATGGGTTTTCAATAAGGGCGGATCGACGTTGAAACGTTAAAATGTAATTTTACATCAGTAAAAATAATATGATCGAAATTTCTAGACACACACACAAACAATTTTACTTATTAGAGGTTATCAGACCATCATGCGATTCTGATGAGAGCCATAATTCAGTCTTCGTTTTTGCCGTCATTTAATTCTGCATCTGCGGAAACAAACTTAGCTTGAGGTGGCGCGAGTCTCACGGAAGTTGAAATGTTCGGAAGCCTCCTTCTCCATTGTGAACGGTGTCGTTGAGATTGTGCGGCGTGGTATGTAAATGCGACATAAACGCGTTAGGCTTTGTTGTGTTCGTCGGCTCCTAAATCACGCCTGGCCTCGAACTTCTCCGTCAACTTGTTTCACGGGAAAGCTCCTTCTTCAAAGTGCCCCATGTGAAAATTGATTCCGTTGTGTTATTAATGTACTTAATTATTCCCTTAAGAAGTTTAAGAGGAAATTAAAACAAGAAAGAATTATTTGAAGACTGGAGTGTGAATATTATATTTGCTACGTAATTTTAAAACCAACCCCTTTTCCCCGTCGTTGGCTAACGATATGAGGGAAATTTTATGAGTTTCGGAGGAAATTACGTGAAGTAAGTAAAGTTTTATAATATATATAAGGGACGTTGCAGTATAAGAAATTCATTTAAAACGTGATTGCTAAGTTTCAAGTACGTAAACTAATAGAAGCCAGAAAGTGCGACGACCCTTAATTGGAACAAACTTTAGTAATAATATATAACGTCCCTCGTTCTCTACTTTTAACACCGCGTACATGTTCCTGAACTTTTGAGTTTGAATTAGGCAAGTAAAATTAACGTAACTATCTCAACAAGGATGCTCGTCACCTTAGTTACTTTTTTATTTCATATCACATCTATAATTTAAAACGCAGCAGGTGATGTATTACTCTTCAATCGTACTAACAATTAATTACACTTGCTCCAGTCATTTCACAGTTGGTTTGATGCGAGTCTAAACTGAGATAATCTTTACATTTTTAAATAGCTATTACTTTATCAGCAAATATTTAAAATTATTATTTAGTTTAGTCCATATTTGTGAACTTTATCAGCTAACTACACAAAAAAACATTGATAAATTTGATACACAATATTTTGTTACATTATAGAGCATAATTTTCAAATAGCTCAATAACAGACTTTGGATAAAATATACGTTAAAGTTTTAGCCATTTAAATATGAAAATTTGCTATTTATGTAATTTAAAACTATAAATTTTATTTATTCAAATTTAAATCCATTTAAGTCTATTACCCTGAAGTCCACAAATATGGACGAAACGTCATTATTATAACAATTAAACTTTTTTGCTGACAAATTTGTAGTATTATTTTACTTATTTTATGACAGACCACATTAAGCCTCATTGCCTTAATATACTCTAGTCCTAGTCTTCCTCTTCTGTTCCTATCCCAAACACTACGCTCTAATAATAGCTCAACGAGTGTTTTTTGCTTCAAATTGTGCGCCATTCATAATCTTATATCGTCAACAAGTACTTCCAAGGCATCCTGATTTCCTGACTCGATCTACCCGATTGACTCTAAGTAGGTCTGTAACATCGCATTTCTATGGCTTCTGTTCCCTGAAATTTTACATTCAACTTTACGGATAACGATTAAAAAACATAAATATTTCTTATTTATCATCACCCTTCCATGTGTTCGTATCTTGGTATGAAATATTAAGCTTCAGTTCCTAAAACAGGTTAAGAATCTAATTAACAATGCTAGGTTTAATGGAAGCAAAAGTTTATATTTGATATTTATTTCGATGATGGTATTAAATTTCATTTCATAGAGTAGGTAAATTTATACAAAGTATATAATTTATAAAAGTAGGAGTAACACTATCTAACTCCTGTGATTGTGGTTTCCCGGACGAAGCTAAAGCCGAGAGTACCCGATACATCCGAGCATTTCACGAAAAGCGTTTCGGTTATTAAATATATAGGAATGATGAAAACACCCTTGGTTTTAAATCAATCACAAATTTAATAAAGACCAAAATTATATTTTAATTTTGATTATAAATTTTATTAAAATTTATATGGCTTGTGGCATATACCAAACTCGTCAACAATTAAAAGTAAATTAATTGAAACATTACAAAAAGTCATTATATATACATATGAAATTTATACAATATTTTTTTATGCCGGTAACGTGTATAACAGTTTTATTATATATTGATATTTTGAATTCAAAACTCATAATTTCTTGAAAATTGTACTTTCTAAAGTAAAGTGTTAAATATTCTACTCCCATTCGTTTGCCAGACACTAATCCTGCAGTATGCTGTAGATGACGATGTAATCGTGTCTCTGTGTAGGATACAGAATTTACTACATGCGCCTTGCAGCGAGCGAGTGACAAAGTCTCAGCTGTTCCCAGAGCGTCCACGCCTCAAGAATGTTCGGATCTGTCTCAACCAGAAACCTCATTTATAGCTCACACCAGTGTCGCGACATGTTAACGCGCTCTTGAATAGATTACTTTGAATACAATATTTACGGCAGGTCACAAAATTGCAGGAACAAAAGCAATGAGATGATAATAAAATATAAAATTATGTAACAGTTTGAGTTCGATGATGTAAAAATAGATTTATTTCCGTAAAACCTGTCCCGCAATGATATATATACATATATATCTCATATATATTACATACCGTGTATCAAACGACTGCACTGCGACTTGTCCCTTATGCCCTCCTATATCATTCATTCGATTGCCATGAAATTTTGGCGTAAAGTAGTATTCTGCCCAGAGAACGTTTCTGATGATCTTCCAAAGAATAAGGTTCTTTTTCTTCTCCCCTCCCCCTTTGAGGCCCTAAAAGTTCCTACGTTAAGGGCATATTCTGACCTCAAGTAGCCTTTCAAGCGAGATACATATATATATCTTAAAAAACTAACATTTTATTCAAGTAATGATGGTGTTTAATTGTTTTTCAAGAACGGAGTTGACGCAACCTTTTATCCACTTCGTGCGTGCGGCAGCGCCGACGACGTTCGTGGAAAACATGGGAAAAGCATAATTACTTAAATAAAATGTTAGCTATTTTGAAACATTATTTCACGGTTGATAGTAAGGGTAAAAACGTAAATTCAAGCTAATCAGACCCAACAGAAAATATCCGTCAAGAGTGAAATAATATGCTTCATTTTAATTAACATTTATTCAAGTAATAATCACGAAAAATATATTATAAGATGTAATTCAGATGATTAAGGCACGTTATATGAAGACCAGGACCGCACATACCCATTTTTTCGTAGATATATCTACACACAAAACAATGAAAATATTTCTCGCTAACCAGACCAAAGAGACGGTTCTACTTCCGCTTGTGTACTTTTCTGTACGTGTGTGCTTATTTAAGGTATCAATAGATTTCTTGGTTCAATTAGGGTACTGAGACATCGTGCTTGTTATGAAGGTCAATTTTCCTAAATGTGACGCTCTCACTGCTGGTTTAAATCACGTGTTGACAAAGAGATTTCTATTGACTTAATTACTGAAGTAGGCTAATATAAATGAATTCCCGGGTGCCGCCGGGCACCCAGCGACTTCATCAATAAACAGAAATTCGTTCATTGCTGTTTATAGTTTTGGTTTCGCCAATGTTCGTCAGTACCCTTTGTAATAGGAGAATACAAAGATAAATTAAATTGATCACCTGTATGGGGGGAAGGATTGATTTTCTTTTTTTGAATTTCAAATGTGATGTGCGCGACGAGGCGTTTCATTACATACGGCGTATGATGCGGGCAAACGCTGGAGTGTCACTATAAAATAATGGTAAAGAAGAAAGATGCGTTCGTCAACGTATTTAAATTACTTCTAATTTATAGCACAACAAAATTCAAAAGCAGTCATTAATCAGTCACGAACCGACATATCAGATTAACGGGCGCAATGTTATACTAACTAGACAACTACTAAGAGTTTCTGCTGGTAACTAAACCACAAATGAGATAAACAGTAGCCAATTAACGGATGAAATGAAGTGTTGTACTAAATACCATACAACGTCTCTACACTCCTTGTTGCTTTCGTAAGGTGATTCAGTATCTAAAGAACGACAACATCATAAATGTCCTGTAGAAACCAAGAGACGTGTGTAATATTTAAATTAACAGTACAACCAATTTGTAATCAAACAATTTGATTTTTATTTAATACACCTAAAATGGAGATGGTATTCAATTAAATAATTAATAAAACATACGTACATTTTAAAAAAATAACATGAATGTAAAAGTGGATAATTTTGCGTCTGTCTTATTTATTATTTAATTAAAAACTATCCCTTTCGTATTTTACGAAATGTTTTCTAGTCATAGTCATAATTGTTTTGTATATTTTGTTTAGTTGCGTGATTAATTCCACAAATATATAGATGACACGTCATAGCTGTATGAAATTGTTTCCTGACAAATCGAATTTGCTAATTGTCAGATAATTATAAATATTTATAGTCACCGACAATTTATTACTAGTTATTTTTAATTTTTTTATATGTCTGAAGTTTTATGCAGAGCTCAGTTCGAAAAATGTTAATAAAATCGAAATAATTTTATTTATTTGGATTTTTAATTTAGATTGCTTACTTTGCTTTGGCCTAAATTTTTAATTTTAATTTGTTTTGGATATATTAGATTTTGAAAAGTTTGACAAAAATGTAGATAATTCAACATTTGTTGAATTTATTAATTAGGAAGAAATTAAGTATATAAAATATGTCTTTACAATAATCAATTCAAGGACTGGCTTGACGTTGCCCTCCATGCTTATCTACCATATGCTAATCTTGTCATTGCCACATAACTATTACAGCTGATTTGCCTAACTTATTTTAGTATTGGCCTCGTCTCCTATTCCTTCCCACACACAGCTCCCTTTGACACTAATTTAATGAGTCCGTCGTCCTTCAAAACGTGTTCTCCGTCATGTTCTCCATTCACCAATCTTTCTTCTTCTGATGACGTTACAATCAAGCGTGCGTCTTAGGCCCTTCAGCAAATTTCCTCTACTCGGTCCTCTCCAGCGTGGTTTTCTGTGTATCAGTGATTTTATGTATTCTTCCTCATCGCCCATCCACCGCTTTTGTGGCCTTCTTCTATGCCTTCTTCCAGTTGATCTCCACCAATCAAAAACCTTATTTTATTATTCTTCCAGTATCCATTCTAAGAAAATGTCCAAGTCAGGCCTCTACTCACCAATCAAGATTTCCTGATTTGAAACCCCTTCTCACTTTCAGCGTTATTTTATTTTTCAAAGGATTCTATTCCTTTCTGATCAGCACTTCCGATTGTCCAAATTTCACTTTACACAAACATCCTAATATTTAATTAAATGTAAGAATCTTCTTTTTGCGAAAGCTTTCCTTGCTTGTACCACCCGACTTTGCTTCTACCATCAATAATTATTGTGCTATTCAAGAAAAAAGAAAATTCATCTACTTCAAATACAAGTGTCATTTCCTATTCTACGTTCCATTACTTTAGCTTCTCTTCTATGGTAATGGCTGATTTTGATGAAGTTACAATATCGTCAGCAAACCTTGGTTACTTAGTTTCTTAATTACCTCCCGTTGAACTGTGGCTCTTTTACCACATTTCTCTTTAACTTCCTTCATAACTTGTGCAGTGTAACTTACTGCTTGAATAGTATAGTCGACAGACGTAAAACCTGTCTTAGTCTTTATTGGTTGTCGGCTTCTTTATTGTCAATCATTTCTAATTACTCTGTCTGACTTTTGTAATTTTCAGAATCAGAAGGAGTTTATTCCAACAACATTATCGATATATTTTTCCAGACCTACAAATGCTTTTCCTAATCATTTCGCCTGGAATCAAACAGGGTCAATATGACTTCACGTGTCCCAACATTCTTACCCAAAACTAAACTGATATTTTCCCTATTCTGCTTTATTTATGACGTTCCATTATCCTGTAAATAATTTTTGCAAGGTTTTTACAAAAATGAATTAAAATATTCGCATCTACGTTCTTCTATATATGTCATTATCTTTAAAACTTGATTGATCTTCTAGTGTCTCGTATATTTAACAAGCAATTCTTTGAAACAATCTTGTCATTGGTTTATTGTCTGAGGATTTAAGTAATTCTGCTGGGATATAATCAATTCCAGGTGCTATATTACTCCATATGGTTGAAGTTGATGTATTATAAAAAAATTAGTATTTAATCTCATAGACCAATCTGATGACCAAAAGTAAGTCCTAATTTTAAGAAATGTGCTGAACGTTTTTGTTCTCGTATGAAGGACGGGAACCCAATAAATATATACATTTATTTCTTAGCTCTACGGCCTATAGCCACGACTGCCAAACTGTCACCTTGCATGGCACAATCTGGCACATGATAAGTGTTAAGTCCAGTTTTGCTCTGCGCAGAGAATTTTCTAGACGTCAACACAGCCGCGTGTCTCGTTTGATGCAGCCGATCTACCTATTTTTTTTACACAACTGGATGCAAAAGTTCTTTAAGTTTTAAGTGACATCACTCGTCTTCCGAGAACCTGAACTCGATCCTTTTGGCTACGAAGAAAGAAACATTCTCATCTCGTACTACATCCTGTAGCTCGGGTGTAAGCTGCAAAGGTAAACTTCGCCCAAAGTAGATGCTGAAAGAAGTGAAGACGACAGACGGCAGGGCGAGGCTTCTCCTATGTCGGCATTGGCGACTCACGGGGAAGGGGAAAACGTCGGAGAATCGGAAAGCTGTGAAGATTTTTTTTGTCGGATGCAAGAAACTCGAGCCGTCGTCAGCGGTGAACAAAGACGTACTTGGCGCTGCCACGGCGGGCAGATTGACTTCTTTCTGCAAGTGTATGCACACGATCGCTGGCTATTTGAAAGTAAATACGCCATGTTGACACAGTAAATTACCATTATAATCCTTCGTGATATCCCTAGAAGTTGGAACCTTTGCATGAGCAGCGAGGAGCGGCGATTCAGCTCGCTCAGCAAGCAATTTCCAAAACTACGTAACACGTTCTCCTCAAATCTGTCTGTCATCCCATTATGAGGTTTTTCGCCTTCTCTATTTCTCTTATTACGTGGCAAGAAATGTCCCGCAAGTTAAATTAAGACACTGTCCTTTTCCTCGAAACCATATTCGGTCATCCACTACCTCGAGCAATACGTAATAAAACTGTATAATTTATAAACAATATTTTACTCTCCCAGGAAAATAAATTATTTATTGCTGAATTTTAACTTTATACTTATTTATTACGTCCCCGTGGGTTTCCAGACAGTCTGAAAATTTTTCAGAATTTTATTTATTAATTTACTTAACATTTCAGAAAAGTAGCTTTCGGAAAATAGTTTTGCTATTAGTAAAATACATGAAGAAGGTGACTTACACCAAGGTTTACAAGATTGTAGTTTGTTAAAAGGAAACTTTTAATTAATACAATTATTCTATTAGCAGATTTGCGCATTATTGGCCAAAATATTCTGTTCTGAAATTATTCTTTAAGTAGAGATGATATGTCCACATTAATGGCTGGAATATTCCTTTCTGATACCTTTTTCATAATGATTAAATAAAAATTTATTAATAGGGTTCTGATTATTATTGGGACTGCTTTAAAATCTATGGGGTGGCAATACAAGGATCAGACAAATATAAAGGGGAATTTACTTAAATAATTTATCGGAGAACGATAGAATTTCAAAACGTTTTTTATTTTTCTACATAGTTTTTTTTGTACTAAAATACATTTTCCCGTTGTTTTGGAAGCTTCCTGATTCCGTCATCATAAAAAGCTTAAGGTTGAGTCTTTAACGAATTGAGCACTAAGAGTTGAACCTCTTCATCGCTTCTGAGCCACTGACCTCCTAGAGCTTTCTTCGACGGCCCAAACAGATTGTAGTATGGTGGATGTTGTAGCTCATGCCAGTGAACTTCCTCTAAATTGGTCTGAGTTATGCACGCCGCGTGAGGTTTTGCATTGTGGTGAAGGAGGATGACGCTTCTGATTGGAAAACGCCTGTTTTGCTTAACCAAGTTCCTTTCTGAAGATGAATGGGCACTCCCGTGGCTTAGACCACCTGAAGAATCAAGTTTGTCAACGGCGAGGCGCCGGTCTTCCTCTAAAAGTTCTCTTGCTCCACGGATGTTGTTTTCTGTGATGGAAATTCGAGGACGCCGATCGCCCGGCCTTCAAAAAAAACGTTTGTGCCACTCGTACACGCGCGTTTTGGAGAAAGTGTCATACTCAAATTGTGCCCGTAATGGAGTTAAAATTTCTGAAGGTCTCACTCCTTCGCTCGTCAAAAACTTTATAATAATCCGTTGCGCAATGGAAGTAGGAACCTCTTGCTCACTCATTGGTCTAGTATCCATTGAATGAGACGAAAATTGGCAGTGGGTGTGGTAGTGGAGTGGAGAGACTCACACGGAATTCGTGGTAAAGTGGTCGGTCCCTCTGATACTCTTACTAATCCCGTTTATATTTGACTAGACTCGTACATGAACATTAGATATTATTCTAGAGATCATTTTACAGATTGTCTCGGTGAATTGCTTGGAAAACTTATTTTTCTCTGGTTCCTAACCGAGTATAATTTGCGTACAGAACGACGTTTCAATCACTTTGTCAGTTGTCACCGAAACGTCGCTCTACATGCACTATACTCTCAGTATTTTACTTTACGAAAATTATCCTCTTTTTTAAATAGGAGAGCTAGGCTAAAGGGTTATGTGCAGTATATACAGGTTGTTTACCGCACGGAGAATTTTTTATTATTTATTACCGGCTATTGTGAAGTTTCTAAGTATGCTAAAATTAAAAATTCCACCTACATAGCGATCAAATAATTTTAGATTCATTAACGTAAAAAAATTGTTAAATAGTATAAAAATGGTTTGAGTCAGATGTTCTAAAAATACCTGTAATTCTCCAAATTAAATTTATTCATACGGGAATATTTAATTTAATATAATTCCTCACCTCCGGTTTATGAACACTAGTAATAAATTTTTCACCGACATTTTATTTAATTCCGCGGCTATCTACTGGCGTGACTTAAAAATGAATACCCTGATTCGTACTAAATTTAATTTTTGGACAGTGTTACTAAGTCAATAGGTCAAGGTCGTCACCGACTCCTTCATGATTCGCGGGAGGGCATAACACTAGGAATGTCGGTATATTACGACTATTATAGCTCGAAAACAAATTAATTTTTTTTCTAAGTCGATGTTTACGTTAGTATTCTCCGCATCTGTAAAGAGGCCATTTCTCAGATAAGTGGCACAACTGTGTAGAGAGAAGTTGAGTTCTCTTCTACTAAGTTATCTCCTGTAACATAAAAAAAACTACTCCCTTGTCAAAGCGAAGTTTTGGTAGACTTCATTTCAGGAAAATTCGATCACTCACGTCCCCAACCCTTCTTTTCTCTTGGCAATATCTAAAACGTATGTTCCGAAACAACTCGTTAAAATGGTTTATTTTCCGCACGAGCGCCACCATTCTTTGTAATTTTGCGGAACTGATTATCGCGGTCACTAGCTATAGTTGTGTTGTTGTTGTTTTTTTCCCTCCGTACGGATTGTATTGCAATAAAAACTAGAGCAGTAATCAGGAGCAACTGTGCGAATGAGTTATCGATTGCAAACTGAGCTGTCAGCAGGATGCGAATGTTGTAAAAATGTTGTAGCAGGCATCTCACGCTTTATATGCATTGCTGAGCGGCTGCTTTAAATATAAACACACACGTTCTCCGTGAAAAATTATAAACGCATGTCTCTAAAGGTTTCTACGTAAGAAAACCTCATTCTGAAACGGGTTGCTGATTAAATACTTTATGAAAACTAACTAAAGATAGTTTAGCGTACATAATAATTCGTACAATAGTGGTGAGAACATTCTGTCGGATCTAGGAATTATCAAATTAGTATGTAATTTCCCCTACTTACCGTTCAAGTAGTTTAAGTCTCACTAAGGTCGATTAATTGGTTTAACAATATAAAACTGATATAACTTTCGATTCTGAAATGTCTCATTAACTGTGTAGATAATATATATTATATATCATATAAGATAAATTCTGCCGTACAAAGTAGAAAGGCAGTAAGTAAAAAGTTTCGACTTTTGAAAATATTTCACGGATAAAATGTATTATAATTAATTTATAAAGACAAATTCACATTTGTTGGTACGAATAAAACTATTTTCAAAGAGATAAGGGGTTTTAGTAATTATTGAAGGTCAAGAAAATTTTACCCCGTGATTTCTCAAAAGCATTTTTTAAAAATTACTACATTTCTCCTTTGGACGGCAGTATTATTATTATAAGAAGAACTGACTTCTGTCAATAACATATATTAATTAATAATTAACGACTCGTATGTCAGACTTTTACAAAAAATTGAAGAATTTTAAACTTAATTTATAGACGTTTCGACTATCAGTTATGGTCCTTGATAATATTTGTAACAAACATGGTTACAAATATTGACAAGGACAACAACTAACGGTAGAAACGTATGTATTTTAACTTTGAAATTCTTCAATTTCTTTTTTTGTACATGTCTGATGTACGGGTCGTTAATAATTAATTTATGTAGGAAATATTTTATTTTAAATATTATCAAACCAAAATGATTACAAATATTGGTAAGGACCACAACTGATGGTAGAAACGTCAATAGTTAAACTTTGAAATTCTTCAATTTTTTTTTGTAAATGTCTGATATAGGGATCGTTAATTATTAATTTTAAAGGAAATATTATTTATTTTAATATTGTAATCCTATCTTTTCTGGTTTATTAGATGAAGTTATACAGTTGTAATAAATTTTTCAACGATTTTTTATTCATTGACATGGGATACAATTTTAAACACTTAAGATGAATCTACCTCTCTGCTATTAAAATTCATTTTTGGACAATATAAATATAATATTATATAAGGATGGTCGTTAACTGACTCATTCAGGGTCGATTCTTACATTATGTCAAGACTTAGAGCTCGGTTGATTTGTACCTGCTGAGCACTGCGGCTACCTTCTTTTGTCTTCCTACCCCCGACAGCTGTCGACATTTTTCTGAAACTTATGGCGTTCGAAAGTAAATATTGTTAAAATTCATATCACTCTTCATTTTATCTGTACAAACGTGCCGTATACTAGGGCTGATTTCTCGTGACCAATTTAAGGAATAGTTATTGTTTCATGAATATTCACTTGCGTGTTGAAACACAATATAATCTCTTCCGTAAGAACTATTAACATCTGTAAATGATATAAATTAAGCGTAATCAAGGAGCCGTGTAATAGACAACCAAATTTTTTAAAGAAGAATTTGAAACTTTAAACTAAACAGACACTTGGGGTCCACGTCAATACTTATAATATACTGAGTTAAAGGAACACAGATAATACAATTCAAAGAATAACCGAAAGATAAACTAACAAATACAATTCAATAATCCATAATATAATTTATTTTATTCAGAAGAGTCGTGTTTAATATTAAAAGGAAATATATTACTTTTAATTTATAAGATTTCATAAATTAACAGTTTCTTAAAATAACTTTCCTTATCCAAAATAACAGAATTATCAAAATTAAATGAGTTATTTTGTTTCAGACAATGTTTAGTAATTGAAGATTGTTTATATAAAGGGAAATTAGCTTTATGCTCCTTAATTTTAATTGGCAAAGATCGTATAGTGTGACCAATGTAGATGTAAAACTTGTTTTGCTCCTTTACCACAGATTATTGTAAATATTGACAAGTAGTGTTGGTCAAAACGTCTATTTAGTATGAGGTTTAAAATTTTTGTTCAAACAGTTTCGTTGCTCGTTAATTCTAATTAGTTTATAATCTCTTTAGTTATACGCTATCGTCTCTTTTTCTGAGCCAATACGAGTGCAAGTTGTCCTTTATCATGAAAATAACAGAATATTTAAACGAGCCGTAAGTGTGCCAAGAATTTTTCCCGCCTTCATTTCGACTTAGGTCAGAGTCCTGCCCGACCTCTTGACCATTCAAGCTGCCAACCCACCGAGAGTGGTAAAATTACTGCCACCTTATTCGTACATGAAGTATTGTGCCCTTTCGTTGAGATCTTGTTTTTCCAGTTTAGAATGTTGTGCGCGACAAACAGGGCTGCGAAGAGGATTCCGTAATAATTACTCGGATGGGCCGTGGTAGACAAAGCCTCCTGTGCATGGAAGCACGCTCCAGTGGGCCGTGAACAATGGCCGCGGGTCGCCACTCGATACGCTGATATAGTGTTACAACTATTTACCTGTCCTTGCCTCGCATCCAGCGCACTTTTCCATATCCTAACTCCTTCGCCACCTATGCCGAGGACGTGACGAGGAAGGTGGTCCATTCTCGTGCGTCATAATCGGCTTTCCAGAAAGATATGGGGAAAAGAGGCGCGACTCGTTTTCCCTGCATCATGTGTTAACACACTGGCTGGGTGCCCGGCGATTCAAACGAAATTCACTTACAGTAATCTCCTTGTCAACACGCCATTAATCCATCAGGTAAAGCCCCTACTATATGACGTCATAACTATCACGATTAAGTCAAGAAATCTACTGATATCTTAAACAAGTACATACATACAAAAATACATAGTAACTGTCAATTATATTTATAAAGAGAAAATGCTTGAACCATATCTTCGATCTGTGGCTTGAAAAATGTCTGTAGATTCACATATATATCTACAAAAAATAAACTTGGGTGTGTACGGCCCTGGTCTTTATATAACATACGTCAAACATCTACCCTTTGACTTTTGGCATATTTATTAAATAATTAAAAGTATCACTTCTGTAAGTTTAAATGAGGCCAAAAAAAAGGAAATATTGAAAAACAAGACACAATCATTTAATAAACCTACATGTTTCTGTTCTGATCCGAATCTTCTTCAAGTTGAACACAAAATTATTACATTGCAAAGATATAATAGTAATCCATCCGAAACCTACAGTTGAATTAAATTATTATTGAATTTAGTTTTTTCAATTTTTGTCTGTTTTTGCCTTCATTTAAACATTTGATTAAAAGTATCATTATTTTAATTAAATGATTATTATACTGGTCAAATATATCCTGTTGAGTTTCATTATTTATGATTATATACCGTAAACCATTTTATGTAAATAATGATTGTTATAATTGTTTTTCATGATTTTAGGATTAGCGATTCGACCTTTAGCTACAGAAAAAATGTCTCGGACGTAAGATCCGCAATTCTGAATCATTCTCATTGCTACACATAAAAAATTTTGAATTATTATTAATTAATTAAAAAGTGACAGTATTTGAAATAAAATTAAACATCAATTTAATTATCTCTTTTGGCAGCCTACGTTAGATCATAATACATTTTTAATGTCTATGTGTATTTAGGGTACGAATTTTTTGGCCTCAAAGGGGGAAGGAAGGAACCTAAATATTTAAAATGTCGACAGAAGGCTTTTCTAGGTAGAGGACTACAATGCAACAAAATTTCATGGCAGTCGGGTGAATGCTATAGGCAATTCTAAGGGACAAACAAACAGTCACGGAGAACTTAATTGACGTGGGAAGTGGATGGAAGAATCCTAAATAGTTAAACGATCGACAGAATCCTGAATTGAGATGACCAGTGCTAAACCAAAAAATTAAGGGCAATCGAATGAATGGTTTAGGAACGTCTTAATGGAAACCTTATAACTTGCGGTATGAGTGTGCTATTTTCTGTATGGAAACTCAGAAGCCGGTCGAAGTGTTTGGACATACGGTAGGAATTATCCTCTGATCCCATTGGATCAGTCGGCCAACTGCCTCCTAAAACTCATGGAGACACAAAATATCACATACCGAGACACATTCACCTATTTTGGGAGGTATATGTACTGGGGTCGAAGACCTTGGGCATATGGCTGGTCCCATTGGACCAATCGGCAAAGTGCCTCCTGAAACTGGCGGAGACACGGAGAAGGGAATGATGCGTCTCTACAGCAAATTCGTCTTCCATCATTCGGAAGGGCGTGAGTATAGTACCGAATGCCCGACCTACCTGATGCAGGTTTTCTAGGGTTGTCCCTGCATCACTTTAGGTAAAACAAAAGGTAGGATCCTTAAACCACAGCCCGGAGGCCCCAGTCAACCCTCAGCTACCTTGCTCTACTTTCCGCATCCCCCTTTTCAATTCCCTTCCTATGCTGTTAAAGGGGGGTTGCCTGTTTCAGGATCACCCTCATGTGTAGTCTGTTTACATCCCCCCCTTAAAATCCTAGGCTACCTTTCTCAACCTTGTTTCAAGATCCAAAAATTTTCTTTGTTACGCCTTTTATTTATATAGAAACAGAAAAAATATGCATACATTTACTACTTTAATGCTATCAGAAAAAAGTTTAAAGTAGTATTTTAAGACAGTACCAAGTTTCTTTGTCATTTTAGAGTTAACAATTTCTTCTGGTAGTTTCTCGCGTTCATGTATGACTCATTTACTCTGAATAGGAGAATTATATAGGCCTACTCGCAAAGCTAATGATGTGTAACTAATAAATCTGAGTCTTATATTTTAAAACGAGTGCTTCTGACGAGGCCAGTAAAGGAACCGAAACAGGTTCAAAGGGTAAGTTATGACGAGTACACGTTTACGAATTTATTCTCCTGGACATATTGTGATATCTTTTAACAAGAAAATAGGAAATGCACGGTGCTTTTTTAAATGCTACGTTACTTGCTGTTTCCCTGCCGTTTTCTAGTCAAATAATTCATTAATAACTATAACTGGTATATAGTCTAAACTCATTCGTATTCAGTCATTTCAGCCTTTTCTTTTTTTCTTAGCCAAGATTGTAGTAAACTCTTACAATTGTACATCAAACATTCTAATTGAAGACAAATTTTTATTGTATATTATGTCAGTCCAGTTAGGAAACACTAATTAACTTAAATAGTGTTCATTACTGTAACCGAAGAAGAAATATCTACAAACTAACTGGCATAAATAGGAAATTATAAATATGTAATTATTATTACCAAATTAAATTACTAATGTGCTAATTGCGGAAGTTATGGCAACACTGCGTCAGCTTTTGTAAGAGAAAAAGCAAGGTTGATCGGCGCGCGCGTGATGGTTTATTATGATAGTGTGATAAGCAATAGTAGCATGATTACTGGCGGCACTTGTAAGTAATTTAATAGTAATAGCTAATAAAGAACCCATATATATCTGTGTGTGTTTTGTTTATAGGCGTATTGGAAAAAGAATATTAATCGGTTCTGCGAGTTCCTTGCAATATCCGACCAGTAATGTTTACTCCCTAACCCCACTTTCATAAAGAGATTAGCCTTTGGAATTTCTTAAATACCTATTGTCTCTGAAGGGTGTAATAATTGTCGACGTTGTGTGCATGTGAAAGGCTTGTTCAAAGTTCTCCAGACGTCATTGCGGTTACAAGTTGTTGAAGCCCCCATTAACAGACCTCAAGCCAGTTTCGTCACTTACCGCCAACTTCAGTTCCGGTCCTGAATTTGTCCCGGAACATCTGGATCGAATATTAACTCAAACCATAATTGAATAAATTAACAATCAGATACAGACAAAAGCTTTTATTCAGCTCAATCGACGTTTCGTCATCATATTTGTGACTAACTCAGGTAAAGCTAAATTTTTATGATAAAAAGAATGCGGAATCTATAAAAATATAAACTTGACTGACGTCATTGGTAAACAAAATAAAAATTTTACTGTATCCAGTCGTTAGTTTATTTCATTTAATTATTGTGAGAAACAGTCGGTAACACATTAGTTATTAAGTCAAACTTGATAAGTTAATAGTAGGAAAATAAATTTGTGACCCCTGTTCCGTAGCCTGAATAGGATGATTTTCAAAATTCTTTTATTATTACTCAGGGAAATTTCACATTGTAAACTACATAAATATAAAAAAGTCGTGGTATTGGAATCATTGCATTGTAGTCCATAAACTTAATTTATAGCTAAAATCCTAATTTACTTGAATCGAAGTTTCGTCACCACAATTGTAACTCCTCGGGTAATGTTAAATTTTGAAATTTCTATGAAAAAGAGGCGTCAAATTTATAATAATGTAAAGTTGACTGCCCACAAGGGCAGCCTCAACCGATAAATAAAAACTGTGTCTGTAACTGGAAGTTAATTTGCTGTTGTGGCAATCAGTCCTAAGTCTAGTCTGATGCAAACCTATCCTGCGCAAGCCATTTCATTTCTACATAACTACCACATACTCCCTAATTTGCTTACTGTATTCCATCCTTGGCCTCCCTCTTCTGTTCTTACTCCACACACTTCTCTCTAGTTTTAATTTTACAAGACCCTCATGGCTCCAAACGTGGCCTATTAATTCTGTTGATCAACGTCCTCCATATAGTTCTCTTTTCTTCTATTCAGCATAGAACTTCCTAGTTAGTTACCCTATCAACCCATTGATTTTCAGTATTCCGTTAGTTTATTTCATTTAATTATGGAGAGAAAATGGCGTTAATTGATTCATCATGTTAAAATTCAGTTTCTTCAAAAAATATGTATTTCAAAACGTTATATTGTACATATAATTCGGTTGCAATGTGTGGGTTAATTTCTCCCAATATCATCATGCAAAAATTTCAGTATACTCATATTTTCACCTGAAGATATTTCCAGATAGGAAGGGTATGTGGTGCTAGTTTTATTATGTTCTATATTTTTATTTAAATATACTTCTGTAATTTGGGGATTTGCATTTATTTAATAATAGGCTAAGTTGAATGCATCTATTTTGAGGTAGAGTAAGACAAAAATGTAGATGTGGGCTGCTGGCACTAAAGTTGTAGAACGTGGTGTCACGCACTGTAGTAGTCAGCTGTTGTCGTACGACCAAGTGCTTCTTTTAATATGGCGCCAAGACGCGGGAAAGGAAGTGCGCCTCGTCTCCCCCCGCCCCGCTGGTCCTTCTTTCCCCACCCGATTAGTGGTCGCCGGAAGTGAGGCGGACACCTGTGCACGTGCTGGACGCGTGCCAGCTGTGAGCCACCTGCCCAGACAGCTGTAAGCCGCTGCACCAGCATCTGCCAACATTAATCCTCTGACCGACTCTTCTCTCCTCTCCTCTCGTCTCCTCATGGGATTGTCACATGCGCATTTGTACAAGTCACCTTCCCGTCGTGAATGCTCTTCCTAACATTTATCAGGGTTAGCAGATCGCCAGTATTTTTGCTCACGAATGTGGAGCACACGTGTAACGGCGACGTGTCAGCGATCGGATCTGACCACGATTCAGATGGTGAAGAGAGGATCTTCACTTTCTGCGTCCATGGTCACGAAAAACTCTACTACATTTGAGTCGCGTGACTTGTTCTCCATCTCTTCTTTTTTACCTGAATCAACACACTCGAATCACAAGGACGTACAAAGAACGCCTGACCACAGTTTTCCTCTAGCAGCTTTACACTGAAACGCATCAACTATAACAATGCTATCGCAGAATTTGTACAAGTTGTATTAAGTAAAATAGACAGAAAAGAAAAGGTATGTGGAACATTCTTAGACCTGTCAAAGGCATTTGATATGGCTAATCATAAAATATTGTGTAACTGGAAACATATGGAATCCGTGCGGTTGCGTTACATATTTTTGAATCATATCTCTGTAATCGAAGACAGTTCACAGAAATTGATTTTTTAGATAATCTACAAGTCAGTAGAGTAAGATCAAAAACAGGTAAAGTCTCTCATGGTGTCCCACAAGGATCTATTCTGGGGTCTCTACTATTTACCCTATATATAAATGATATACCAGCTCCTCACTAAAGGAACTCTAGTGTCATATGCTGATGACACCACTCTTATTAATTTGAGTAGAGATGTGGAATCTTTACTAATGGAAAATAAAATAAATTTTGATATGGAAATAAACTATTTAAAAGTAAATGGCCTTCAGGTAAACATCTCAAATAATAACTTAATGTGCTTTGGATTCAATCCTATCCTCCCTGATAACTCTCAATTGGTGAAATCCACTAAATTCTTAGGGATCTATATGGATCAAAATATGACCTAGGAAGTACATGTTGATGCGGTTTGTAAAAAAATAAATACTAAAGCATTTGCCTTGAAGCGATTGTCATATGTGCTCACGGAAGACTTCCTATTAACCATCTACTATTCCCATTTAAGTTACTGCATTGAGGTATGGGGATGTGCCGCTACTAAATACATGAATAGACTAATGGTGATTCAAAAAAAAACCATTAAGATTTGTCTTTGGCTTGAAGAAGTCAGATTCTTGCAAGCCAATATTTCTAAAACAAAAATTCCTTACTGTTTATTCACAGTATATATATACGACTATTCAATTTGTACTGAAATATAAAGACCCTCAAATAGACAACCTGCCAAGATCATATTTGACAAGAGGAAGTTGTGACTATTTCAGAGTCAGAACAAATTAAAAAAAACAGACAATGACCCTTTCATAAAAGGTTCCATGTTTTTTAATAAATTACCTGTAAATATTAAGAAACTTAAAGGTGAAAAAATTTTCTGTATTAAAAAAACTTTTGGCGGAGAAAGTAATTTATAAATTATATGAATTTTGATTAATTCTTATTCTGTATTTTCTTTTATTATTTCCTTTGTTATGTTATTTAATATTTAACTTTTAATCTTTTGACGATTTCCCATGTTTGTATATATAACTTATGGAAATAAAAATACCAAATACCATTAAATGTTATATCTGCACATTCTGCTTTGTTTCATTCTTAGAGAGCAACCCTTTGCCTCGTCAATACTTTCTTAGCTATGGAACCTCCTTTCTACCATCAGAAGTCCCTTGTAGCTTCCAGTTTTCATTTTTGGATCTCCAAGTATTCTTAATTTACTTCCGGATAACCCTGTGCTCAGTTTTGCTTCTTAGAATTGTCATTTAATATTAGAACTTAATTTCCTTTTACATGGTTCTCATAACATTAGACTATTTTGATTTTTGTTTACTCTGAGTTTGGTTTCAAAATATCAAAAACCTATTTCCCGATCAAACTTTAATATTCATTGAATCATTGTTTTCATCCCTGTTACTTCACGTTGCCTTAGCTTCAGCTCTGCTTACCGTGAGTAATCTGGTGGAACAGTTTCTCAAATCCTCTTAAACTGTTTCTTTTTTTTTATTCAAGTGTGATTAATGTACCTTCATTTTTCATGTTCCTTTGTTTTTCTTGTTCGAAGTTAATTGTAACTACCGCCGGGCTATTGTCATTCTGTAGTTTTTTAATAATAATATTTCTTATAGATTCTTATGGATTACCAGACTTAATATTATAAATAACACGTAAAGGAAGGCCAATAGTGATAAAATGGATAATTTAATTAGAATATGTTTCGCCGCCTAACTTTAAAAAAATACATAAAATATGTATATAATCTAATATATTATATATAATGTATTTATAAAAATATATAATTATGTATATAATATATATAATTAATTGCATTTTTTGTAGAAAGAGCTGAGGTTGGTCCCTAAAGTTGCGGGGAAGAAACGAATTCGAATTAAATTGTTCTTTTTCTAACCTTTGGCCACTCTTTCTGAATTATTAATAACAGAATCCCTACTTAAGGGATATTTTTTTACTTAAATCGCATATTGAAGATCATAATGTAACACAGCAACTCGAATTACAGCGGTTTCGACACCAAACTCGATAGTTTTCTTATTATTTTTATATAACTCATTTCCACCTCCATTCCTCACATGCTGCAAGTGGTTGAAATTATACATAAATAATGTCGGGGGAAAACTGAAGACGTAATTGACCTCAAGAATTCTTAATCGACTCTATTACCTACAAAAATCCGATTATTCCATTTCTTGCCCCTAGATCCGTATCCTATAATATCTCCGAAGAGTTTTCATCATTTTTTTTGTATTACACAGACGTGTGTTTTATCCCGTTCCATCCTACTGTTAGGGGATTATTGTTTTTGTTCCAAAAGAATCGTTTCGTAAAAATTTAGTAATATATTAAATTATTTACAACCGATCGCTCGAGAGAACGGTTGAAATTTTATTTTAAAATTTCACATGCATTTTTCATCACGTTCTTATGAATTAATTCACTTTACAAATGGAGTAAACGTTATTTTTTTGTTATTGAATGAGAGGAATTTATGTAGCAAATATTCTCCGAAATTATATTTGTGAGTAACGGGTAAAACAATCGCTTTTTCCGGGATTCTTTAGCGGTGGCATTGCAAAATTAGCATTCCACCAGTTAGAGGTCAATTTGGCCGGGGAAAATCCCCATCGCATCGCATCGCATTGCATCGCCCAGACAGACACTGCACAGCTTTTGCACAGGCTGTACGGGTTGCGAGGTCGGAACCTATTTGGCTAAAAGGTCCGCCAGCTCCCCGTAAACCAGTGTTTCTCTTTTAATTAAAAGCCCATTCGATTAGCATTGAGTGAGATGTTGATTGAGGCACAGGCTGACACCCAAGTACCACTCGTCGAACTGTTTCGCGCCAACATACGCGAAAAGATTACTACTGTAACCACGGCTTCATTAACTCGACACTGGTAGTGACTCATCATTTCATCAGATGGACCTCACGAAATAATTCACTACATAAAATTGGGGTTTGGTTTAAATGAACTAAACTTTCATGGCTTGTTAAATCCTTCACATGCTGGAATCGTGATAAGAATCGAATACTCTGCAATGACCAAACCTTGCAGGGAAATTAAACTTTTCTAAATTTTGATTACTCTTTTATTTATTTGCGCATGAACTTCTAGGTCATTAGCGGATTATATATATTTTTATTTACATTAAGAGGCATACATTTGTTTTGGTCATGAATTTAATGATGTATTCTTGATCCTTGCTGATGTTATCTTAAAGTGGCCTCAAAATTTATATTTGGGTGACCCTCGACGGTCAATTTTTTTGTTGAACAGGTTACAGGCAACTCCCCCTTTAATAGCATAGGAAGGGATTAGAAAATGGTGAATGTGGAATGTAGAGCAAGGTAGACAAGGGTTGACCAGGGCCCCTGGGCTATAGTTGAAGGATCCTACTCAATATTTCACCTAAAGAGATGCAGGGAAAACCGTAGAAAACCTGCATCAGGTAGATCGGACTATCGGGTACTATTCTCACGCCCTTCCAAATGATGGTAGACGAGTTTGGTGGGGGGTCGCTGCATCCCCTTTTTAGGAGGGAGTTGGCCGATTGATACAATGGGATCAGCGGACAACTCTTACCGTATGCGCAAGGTATTAGATCCCAGTACATACACCTCCTAAAATAGACGAAAGAGCCTCGGCATGTGAGAACGTTGAAAAAAGCCAGAGACAGTACGAGGTATTCCCAACGTGGTCAGTTAAGTCCCGTAGTCAATCTGGAATGAAATACCTGCGAGACAAAATTCCCTTTCTTTTTTTTTTGGGTACCAGGCTACATGAGGGTGATCCTGAAACAGGCAACTCCCCTTTAATAGCATAGGAAGGGAATTGAGAAAGGGGGGATGCGGAAGGTAGAGCAAGGTAGCCAAGGGTTGACTAGGGCCCCCGGGCTATGGTTTAAGGATCCTACCCGGTGTTTCACCTAAAGAGATGCAGGGAAAACCCTAGAAAACCTGCATCAGGTAGGTCGGACATTGGGTACTATTCTCACGCCCTTCCGAATGACGGGAGACGAGTTTGCTGTGGGGACGCAGCATTCCCTTCTCCGTATCTCCACAAATTTCAGGAGGCAATTGGCCGACTGATCCAATGGGATCAGCGGACAACTCTTGTCGTATGCCCAAGGTCTTTGACCCCAGTACATATACCTCCTAAAATAGGTGAAGGTGTCTCGGCATATGAGAACTTTGATAAAAAATACCCAGAGAGAGTGCGAGGCATCCCCGACATGATCAGGTAAGCCCCGCAGTTACTCTGGGCTGAGAAGCGTAAATATTCATTAGTTAGAATTAAGAAGTATGAGAAAACGCTAAAAGAAGGTAATGCTTGTATTTCACTTCTCAAAATGAAGCAATCATATTATTCCACATCAAATGTTTGTTGACTTGTTGTAGTTACCAGTCCTTACACTGGTCTGATGCAACCCTCCATGCTATCCCATCCTACGCAAGGCTTTTAATTTATACATAATTACCACATCTTCTCACCATTTCCCTCCTTGGCCTCCCTCTTCTATTTTTACCCCACACACTTCCCTCTAATGCTAATTTTACGAGCCCCTCATGTCTCAAAACGTGGTATATTAATCTATCCACTTCTCTTGGTCAAAGCTCTCCAAATTGTTGACAAAATTCCAGTTGTCTTCATCCTGTATCTTATTATATAAAAAGCTCAAGAATTCTATAATAATTTACTCCTGAAGCTTTCTGTTACTGCTATTTTCAACCGGAAACCTACAATATTGTAATTAAATTTCTAAGTATAAAATTTATTTAAAAAATAAAAAGCAACGGCAAAATTGACATCAGGCAATTATTTTACCTCAAGGTTCATGCCAAATGAGTAATTTAATTGCCGACTGATTGCGTCTTTTGACGTTTTGTATTTTACTTTTGGGTCACACTACGGAGACGCGATGTATATTTTGCATGTTTCGGAAATCATTATTATCAGGTTAAGGTAAAATACAAAAATTAAATCTTCGTACTCTTATACCTTTAAGTATTGTAAATTAAAAAGCATCTTATGGGACTCTGAATCAATTATTTATTGAATAAATAATTATAAATGATTGAATTCAATGAATGAACACTATATTTTAATTTAACTTTCAAATTAACGTAGAGATTTTTATTATATTTTAGTCATGCTCCTAAAGTATTTCAAGTTCCGGCTATTTTTCATGACAGTAGGAGGCAACCCTTGATTACATAAGCCTATACACCTACGTCAAATTTAAAGGGGGGATGCTCGTGTTGGGGCGTACTATAAGAGTTTTTCATTGTCATATTACAAAAAGTTAGCTAGCTGCCTTCAAAGTAAGTCCAGACATGGAGACGGCAATGCTGCTTCCCCACAGCAGACCCCACACAGTTATCAGAAGGCCATGGGACAAGTACCCAGAGCTCAATGTATCAATTTGCAAGTTCCTCAGAGGTTTTCTGAAATCACCTCTTAGACGTAATTTAAACGACTTTTGTATATTGGAATAGCATAATACATAGAAAAACGAACGTTAGATCATTCTCCTATAATAATTCTGTGGTTTTTGTTGTAATATTGTATCATTGGACTCCATGACAACTATCCTGTGCAAGCCTATTCATTTGAACATCCTCCATTACCTGCTCAGCGTATTTCAACCTTGACCTCCCTCTTCTGTTCTTACCCCACACACTTCCCTCTAATGGTAATTTTACAAGACCCTCATGTCTCGAAACGTGGCCCCTTCTATTGGTCAACGTCCTCCATATTCTTCACTCTTCCTTGTTAATGATTTTATCCACCTATCTGATTTTCATCATTCACCTATAGCACCACATTTCAAAGGCTTCTATTTTTTTCCTTTCCGCAACTGCTATCATTCACGTTTTGCACCCATATAACGGCACATTCCGTGGTTACGTATTATATTGTCTGAACCTCAGTCAGTTGCCAACTATTAATTTCGTCCCCGTGCGTAGACGTGAATTTTAGAGTATAAAGGAAATATATTTAATATGGAAAGTTTCCATTTCAACGTACGTCTTCCGTAGTGAAACGTCCTTGAGCGACCGCCAACCCGAATGTACGGGAATGCGCAATTCACATCATCCATATATTCTACACGGATTAAGTAATTTGAAAATATAAATTTATTGAATTATGATTTCATTTTAATGGGTATTTCGATGTCTATGATCTTCTACTCACAAAATTAACGCTGTGTTCTTCGTTTTGTCAATACTGCTCTCATCACCACTTTCGTTTTCCTATTAATGCTAGTAATTCTGGAGTTCCGTATTTTCATGTCTCATTTACGGAGGTCGACCAGATTAATATTGTTGGAGCGGTTCTATATTATTTTTAGTCTCTATCGGCAGTTAATATAAGGTGATAAGTGAAATAGAATCGCAGACAATTATAGCTCAGCTTCCTTGTACGGTTGTTAGCCTTTCAAAAGCTATAGCGGTGATGAGATTCGAACCAGAACGAACGAATGACATCCCCAGGCTTTGCCAATAATCCTGCGGTTTGTTCTGCGCCGGATATTGCGAACCTTTGCGTATTAAACGCGTATCGGCCTGGTGGAATTGCAGCGCCAAGCGCATGGTGTCGCTGAAAGGGTTTAAAGTAAAATCAAATGGCTGATACAGATTTCGTTCCGCTCGGAGCGTTGATAACGGAGAAGCCCCCTGAAAAGAGCTCTCTCAGCAAATTGATAGTGCACCGGCTAATAGCCTCAATTTACGCGTGTGCGGGGGATAGTAATGGGACGGTCTCCTCCGAAAGTGATTTGAGAAAACCCGGGGAATCCCAGGCGATTGACGGGGTCGCTTGACCGACCGGGACTTGACCAGACCAGACCAGACCAGGCCAGGCTGCTGCGTGAGGGCGTGGCTCTGTTTAATCACACTGATGAGCGAGTTTTGCTATCTCCCTTTCAAGTCTCCGGGAGAGAGAGAGAGAGAGAGAGAGAGAGAGAGAGAGAGAGAGAGAGAGAGAGAGCAGATGTTAATGGGTTGCGAGCGGAGAGCAGTAATCTGTGAATGCAGCCTCATCACGGTATAGTGCAGCGGCTTCGCTCTTCTTTCCGTATTATCTCGTGTGCACGCTGCACAGCGCCTTCAAACCAAATTAATCTCCTAATTACATCCTTATGCAACTTTATTCTCAGCCCTCTTAGGTGGAGTTGTTAATGCGCTTTGTCAATTAATGAGAATTGCTCGCTTGTACTAATTTAGTTGATTCTGGCGTGTTCACGGTAGAGAGAGAGAGAGGGGGGAGAGAGGGAGGTGGAGGCAGGTGAATTATGAACACACCACACCCAACTGAGCTCGATAGGGAAAGCCTGAGAGATACGGGGGAACTGTGAAACTCCTGCCGTAGTGCACCTGACGTTTTATAGTTTACTTTCGGTAGAAATTTTACATTACCCTATTCTTTTTGGAAAACGAGTCAATTGAACTCCTTATACAATTTCCTCAGCTTCATTTAACATACTTCAGTATTACTGTCTTTCTGACAAATAATTCCCTCCCATATACATTTAATCAAGTTAGTTCTTCCTAAAGCTCTTTATATACATTGTAAGGTGGGTCCCCAGCGATTCCCGGGAATTCATTTATATTAAATGAGTATTTAATTTGACAGTAATCTGTTTGCCAAGACGTGATTAAACCATAACCGAGAACTGATTACCTCTTCATGCCCCCTTCTTTATGAAATCTGAATTTCATAATAACAACCGTGTTGATTAAGAGTCAAGAAATTACTAATACCCCGTATAAGCACATACATACAGAAAAGAAACCTTAGAATCAGTTAATAAAATTTATAAGAAGAAGATACCTGAACCATCTCTCTGGTCTCATTAGAGTAAAATAATTCAAGTAGATACATGTATAACTCTACAAAAATTTTAAATTTTGTGCGAGTTGCCATGATGCTACAATCATCCGCTCTGCGATTAATAAAATATTTCGAAAAGTTATTAAATAATCAAGGAGTATATTTCCTTAAATAAAATTTAAGTATTATTTCACGCTTAACAGCAATTTGGTCATTTCGTTTGACAGGTGACGTGACGTAATAATCTATCCTGTTACAACTTTTATATAGCGTAGGACCTATTTTTGCATGAAAGAGGAGAACGAAGGAACCTGAATCTTCAAAAGATCATCAGAAAACTTTTCTAGGGTGATCGCCGCTAAACCCCAAAATTACACGGCAATTGGATGAATTGTATAGGATCGCATAAGGACAAAGCTCAGAACGCACAGAATACCTTGCTTTTTATGTACATACAATAATATACCGCATGTTAAGAGAATCATCCGATTCGACAAATAATTGCATCTAAAATTAATGTTAATTTTGTAACAAAGGGAAATACATAAAGTTATTTTACATAACAAATCAAAAGTGTTGAATTCATCTCGCACTCTAGCCAGCATGTCTTCAGTTGCTGGTGGCTCGGCTGTTGCTATGCTATTCCGCAATTCTACCGTTGTTGCTGGAAGCGCAAAACTTTCAAGGTGTTTCTACATCATGTTTCTCATCCATAAAAAGCCCCGATCGAGCCGTCGGAGTTTACCATACTATTTATTCTATTTACTTTCCTACCAATACTGCCATGACCATTCCAATACGTGACCTTATTTCCTCATTCCTAGTCTTCATTCGTCAAAATTCTTCTCAGTTACTTGAATAATTATCTACATTAATAATCAAAAAACTAATAATTTCTGACTCATTTAAATCTTTTATGTGCCCATGAGACATTGTTGAGTAACCTGTAAGTGGAACATATCAAGTCAATTTAGGCATTTGTGAGTGCCGCAATTAAACAGTATGAAATAATGTAATCATTATTTATGCTCACCACTAAAGCCATTCGTTCAATCGTATTTTAATTCATTATGGATGTAAGCCTTTGACACGTTACATAACATGGATGTCCGCTTTCAAAGACAGGTTAATGGAACACGATTGTAATCACGATTTTAAAATAGGTGTTAAATAATTTCGTGGCTTCGAGTTTTTTTGAACCAAACCATAGTTATAATTAAGATAATCGCAACCGTATATAGTACCAAAATAAATTACAAGCTTTTTAATCCGGAAACTTACGAAAACGTTTGTCATATTCATCCTAAAAATAATACACAGGTTCAATACGAGTAAAAGCACATAAACAGTTTTACCCGACTGTCAAGTAGAATGTCTCTTAATTTTTCATTCAACAAAACTATATAAAAGTGTACAGTCAAAATGTCACTTTTATATAAAAACATACCTTTCAGTTAAAGTTTAAAGTGACAAGACTAATTACATATAATTGTTTATAATATTGTATTATTATTATTTTAATTAAGCATTGATATTATACTTCAAGTTTTCCTGTTATTAGATTATACACTGATCGAGTACCGTTCGAATATCGAACTCCGAATCAACGGGGTTGATTACCCACGCACAAACTTCTTTACGTAATAGTAGAAAACCATAGTTTTATAATTTCACTTTATTTCAACTGGTTTTAAATAATTTTTTTATAAAAATATCATTTTTGTTGTGTACTTTTATCATTCTTAGGAAATATATTACATTTTCAGGATGTATATGACTGAAATTGTTCTAAGCCATTGGAATAAAATAAACCATTCTAATGTATCTGGAGACTATATACGGTTATTATTATTATTGCCTTAATTATTCAATTATCAGCCCTGTTTAGTATCACCAAAATAGTTATAATTAATATACTATATACTTGAATTTATTAACATAATGAGTTTTTAATTATGCGTAAAGTTGTACCTACGACAGTATATTTACGCTACAATTACGTGGTTTAAGCTGAAACCCATTAGATGGTTTCGTCGTAACTTAAAATTAAATAATCATGGAATGGCGGCCAGCGTATAAATACTTTTCCTAGACGAGGGACGATTTTCCATCGTTTCGTTAATACTGAAATTATTATTTTTTGTTTTTCTCGCCCGATTGCGATTGGAGGGAAACTCACTGTCAGGCCAAAGTTTCATTTAGTTTAGTGGAAAGTTTGTGTTGCTGCTGCAACATGCAGGGTCGAAATTGACTTTTGGCCTTTCATTGAATTTGACTTATTAAGTCAGATTAATCTCATTATTTTATTTATAATTACTGAATGTTACATGCAGTCCAGTAATATAACAAAAGTCTTAATAGTTTTGTTGGCAACATGTATTATTATTAATATATATAGTTAAATTCAATGACCAATTTACAGACAATTTTAGAAGTTTTATTTAACTACGAGAAAGTTTCGTGCACTAGTTTCATGAATGAACAAATTTCATCCATTTGTTATTTCTGACAAAAGATTGTACAAAAATATTAGAAATTTAAAGTTAAAATATAATTTATTTTTAGCAAAAAATAAAATTCATATTTCATTACGCAATTTTTTTTGCATGTAGTTAAATCTAAAAATATTTGTTTAAGTCACATGTTTACATGATGAGGTTCCAATTTATGGACGAAACGTGCTTGAAATTGAATAAAAGTTTTTCGAAAGTGTCTGTTAAATGGTCATTTAATTTAGCTTGATGTAATTTAAAAAATGGTTACAATGTAAAATATAATTTATTAATATGTCATATAACATTTAAATTAATTTTATTATTTATTCAGTTTTAAAACAGTTGTTCTTTTGTTTCCTTAGATAGCGGTTTGGAAAAATGATATTTTCAGAAAAGTACATGGTATATTTTCACTGAATTTCTGGAGCGTAAACTTTCAGTGACTCTGTTTTAATGTATAGAATTTTTCTTTTCCAAACAGACTGGAATCCTAAAGTAAGTTGTAATTTAAATGAATATTTCTGGGGAAAAAAACTAATTATATCTCATGAGTTTCCGAACTGAAATTACATTAATTAGTAAGTTAATGGAAGCAGCGCGCACTCACGTCCGATTTTAACTAATTGCTTTTCACATCGAAACAGTGTTAATGATCGCATAGCGTGTCTTGAGTCATATCGCTCTCAGATAGGAGAGAAATTTCAGTGCCGTAGAAACTGTTCTATTGTATTCTATTGCGGCGACTTTCTGGATCCATATTTATGCACCTTAGTCCTGCATGCGAAGAAGCTATACGTTATGTCTTGAAATACTTTCTAATGGTTTATTGATGTGGCGAAATTTAGCAGCTGCCTCTCTGCTCCCTGGGTACACAGAGCCTGTTCGGTGACTTCCAACTTAAAGGGGGCTCTTACTGGATTAATTATACACTACATGTCTTAATTACAATACATAATTCAGTAATTTGCTTTGAAACTTGTTGCCTAGTCTTGAGAGTAGAGGCTTGAATAACGGGATTCAAATTTCGAGACGTTAAAGAAATAAGTTAAAATATTGGATACAATTAGATCCAATCAAAAATATCATCATCAAGACTTATATTAATATTATAAATTTTGGAGTGAATGTTATAAATAATTTCTATAACTTTTATGTTTTCACTAAATTTATGTGTTTAGCGCAAGGTTTTTTATTATATTTTTTTTTTGTTAACCGCAACTTCGTTCGGAAATAGTTATGTTTATTTTACCCTTCAAACGAAACAACAGGTACAGAATTTTTATAAAGCTGAATTAATTGAATATATAAAAAGAACGGTACCATTTGTTTATGTTCGCTTCATGGCAAACCTTATAACTCGCAGTTAGTTTCGAACAGGTCCCTCAGCTCTACCTTCCGCATACCACCGTTTCAATTCCCTTCCTATGCTTTTAAAGGGGAGTTGCCTGTTTCAGGATCACCCTCATGTAGCCTGTCAACCCAAAAAATAAAAATGAGTGATTACTAAATATTAATATATACTAGGCGCGAAAAATAAAACCAATTTACGTATACATCGACGATCCAAAGAAGTTTATTAGTTTTCTCTGCCAACAACCGGTTGATTACTGCGCTAACCATACTACTACAATTGATGGAGTGACCGCACATCCTCTCTCTTTCTCTCTCTTATGCTGCCAAAATCACTCTTATAATAACACAGAAAGTAACTCGCAGTTGGTTTTCACGCGAAAATTCTATGAGTTTATAAATATTTACATTAATATCTTTTAAACTCTGAAAGATACAGAAATTAAATATACACGAAAATTTAAATTACTGTTTCAATTCCTGAAATTATTATTGAAATTCGTTGAGCTGTTTCGGAGCCTATTCAAGACAAATATACAGACAGAGTGACAGACACTTCAATTTTATTTAGTGATATAGATTAATGCCCTAGGAACAAATTTTAGATAACTTTCACCAACATTAATTAATGTAAATCGCCGTTCATTTATAATACGACTAAATTTCATTTCTGTATTTATTTTAAATAAAAAAATTAACATCGCTCGAAAAAGCGGACAACCCGCGTTTGATTCCCGGTCCGGTATGTATTTTTCAATCATTAAATTTGATGCTTGATTTTCACAATGCTTCATGAAAGCAATAATCCTTTCTCTACATATTGCAAAATAATCACTCGTGTATATATTTCATTCAAGTATTTTTTGTTGGAAACTTTTCTGCTAGTGTTTTATTGAATGTACCATGTACAGAGTTATAGAAAGAATATAGAATAACTATTATATGCATGTGGACGGAGGAGAGTCGAATCAAAGAGAAAGGAGTGAAATAACCAACGTTTCGGTCAGTAGATATCTGTTCCGAATGCAGTTGAAAAAATCGCCAGTATTCTATCGATTTTACAAACTAGTAAAATAAATAATCTTAAATACAGAAGAAATGCTACAATTGAAGCTCAGTCAAATACCATGAAACTGAATTTAGAGGGTCTGGACCGGACCAGGGTTTGATTCTTTCCGTCCCAGATTTTTCCATTTTGATAATGTAAAGATAAATAAATTTAGCCTATAAACATAAAAACATTCCATTATATAGGTTAAATACTAAATTGAAGAATACAGTCTTGTGTGTATTGTTAATTAATCAAGAAATAAATTTTTAGAATTATATACAGGCTTGGTAAAACACTATTCACTATTCCAAACATCAGTATGTTACTTTACTCCTAATTTGATTTGATTTTGTTCCAGCACACGACTATTTTATTTACCTATATTCTCTTAAAAAACACAATGGATCGCCCGACCAAAACTCTCCTAATATTGTTATTTATGTGTCACAGAATATGTGTAGGGTTAACATTTAATGGTGTGTGCAGTAAAATATAGTATTACATTTCATAAAATGTTACCACATTTTTAAAAATATTAGTATTTCACTATAAACATTTCATATTTAGAAATTTACACAACATTAAAAGGAAAAGATAAATTTGATATGTATTTTTTATTATCAAAGTTTAGAATAGTAAATAATCTACAAAGTTCAGACACATCTAAGCAAATCTAGTTAATTTGCACTATGAATCTGTGAGGTTAATCATACGAATCAGTTAAAAAATACTAATAGCAGATATGGTTTGGAGATGTTTTTTGTGTGCTTCAGAGAATCTCCACTAGATAGAAATAATTGCACATGCTGGTCATAATCCCAAGTATCATAATTTTTCACTTTTAAAAACGCACTCGTACCAAGTTCTAATTCTGGGAATATACTAGCGTCCTGATTCAACTTTTACTCTTTTTTTTTCCAAAAAGTTTTGTGTTCGTGGAACAAAGGGAAGTGGAGCGTCATATTGTACGGGAGCGGCAGTTTGATTAATGGATGCCGTACATCGGAGTGGGGGGAGGGGGAGGGGGAAGTGGGTGGCTTCACACCTGAACTTTGACGCTAGTTTGGGTGTGGGGATCAAGTTGCCAGGGTCGCCTTTCTCAGCTACAAAGGCGCATGTCACGGTGTGAAGCAGGTTCCCCGACGTCCATCTCTCGCCCGACGCTCACATTATGCTGCCCTTTATTTATTAATCAATATTTATCACACAGTGATTTTTTTGTATTATGAGAAAGGCTATTGCTAATCGAGTTATAGTAAGCGTATTTTATAGGCTGCATGAGGGTAATCCACATGATGTAATATCTTACTTAATAAGATAGGAAACGATTTGAAAGGAAGAAGCGGAAGAGAAACCAATGCAGCCTAGGTTTAAGAATCCTGACAGCTAAACGTAATGCAGGGAAACCAATAGAAAACCTGTATCACATCCGACTCTTGTCCTACGCCTTTCTGATGACGGGTAAATTGAGCGGGGAAACCTTTTTGAAGATTCTCTAACGAACCCATAGGCCACGCAAAAAATTCAAGGAACAGTAATATAAACAACAATAGTATAATAATAAGTCGTAAATAAAATTTATTCTCGGCTAATGGCGTATTACTAATTTTGACCATGTATATGCTACACTTTACTGAGGAAATTTTAATGGAGTTGAAGATCGTCTCTTTCCGGAATACCGACGTTCGATAATACTTCACTTTATTTTTATGTTTCTATGTAACAAGCTAAAACTTACTACAACAGAGTAATTGTTCTTCTTTTTCTCAGCAGCCTACCGGGTCGACCTTAAATGACTCGTTTCAAATTTGGTATCATACGTGGTCAGACAACAGAGTAATAAAGATATAAAATAGATCATTAACCTGCTGTGCATTTGAGCCCGGGATGGAGCATTGTGAGATGACGTTACCCAATGTC
Organism: Eucriotettix oculatus; assembly: GCA_034510155.1. Classification (NCBI taxonomy): domain Eukaryota; kingdom Metazoa; phylum Arthropoda; class Insecta; order Orthoptera; family Tetrigidae; genus Eucriotettix; species Eucriotettix oculatus. Next base: position 13,696,441 of record CM067377.1, read on the forward strand.
ACCAAGCGATTTTTACACTCTGCTAAATTGCGCCTTCTCCGTAACCTCAGCACCCGGTATTATTTTCGTATATCGCTCCTTCCCTCCCTTCTCTCGGGGAATATCACTGTTGTTAAGGCAAAAGAAGAGCTTATGTATGGTATATGTACTGGGGTCGAAAACCTTGGGCATAAGGCAAGAATAGTCCGCTGATCCCATTGGATTAGTCGACCAACTGCCTCCTGAAACTGGTTAAGAGACGGAGAAGGGAATGCTGCGACCCCACAACAAACTCGTCTCCCGTCATTCGGAAGGGCGTGAGAATAGTACCCAATGCCCGACCAACCTGATGCAGGATTTATATGGTTTTCCCTGCACCTCTTAAGGTGAAACACCGGGTAGGATCCTTAAACTGTAGCCCGGGGATCCTAGTCAACCCTTGGCTACCTTGATCTACCTTCCGCATCCCCCCTTTTCAATTCCCTTCCTATGCTATTAAAGGGGAGTTGCCTATTTCAGGATCACCCTCATGTAGCCTGTTAACCCAAAAAACTTATACATTCTAGCCAATTAAAAATAAAAGCAATGAAAACAATAAAAAGTATAAAGATATCTCTACATGGTGAAAATATTAAAAAAAATAAAAAGTATAGTCATTGAGTTAAATTATGATAATTCATTTATAAATGAAATCAACTCTTGTTTTACATGTCGTAATAGATGCGCAGCAGGGAAAGGGGAAACAGCAGCATTAACTCTGATAACATTTTTAAAATCATCCACTATGGTCATACGATACGGGATTAACAGCAGGGTTAAGATCTTTTCATCACACTTATCGTCTCTTATCATTGACGGATGAGTTTTTTTTGACGCACAAAATACTAAAATCAATGTTTCCTGTTGGAATAGTTCTAGAGTTTCTAACTGTCTGGCGTCGTTCATACATGACGTTTCGTCGACGATCACCGTCTACATCTTCAAGCGAAGCCTTAGCTTAAGATGTAGACGCTGATGGTCGACGTCACAACGTCATCCGAGAACTCCCCAACAACTAATTCAACGGCAAAGCCTGCGGAAATTAATGTATTCCCTTGCTTCAATGTTTTCAGTTTGTATACTACCAAGTTCCCTTAAGAAAAGTTCTTGTTGGAGTTAGCTCCGACCTGCTGTCACAGCAACTCCAGGTCGACGATTCCCTATTTCTGATGATTGTAAATTAGGGAGTGGAATAAACGTAGAAAAGAAGTAGTTTGGTAGATGAAACCAATTCAGTAGACCAACATTGCACGTCTGGGGAACTGAAACATACTAATGGTCGTTCGATGACTGACCGTTGATTTTTGATTTATTTATTTTTCTTTCTTTCTCCTTGGCTCTACAACCCATTGAGGGCCTGGGCCTACCGAGTCGACTGCGGACTGTCATCTTGCATGACACATTCCGAGTTTGGAGTGATATGTGGTCAGCGTATCGATCCTCAAACAGTCTTAATCCCGGTCTTTGCGACCATGACGACACAAACATCCAAGCCCATACCAGGATTCGAACCCAGGACCTCTGGGTTGTGAGGCAGCGACGCTAGCCACTACACCACGGTCAGCTTTCGATTTATTATGTTTCATTTAAATTAAAGGAAATATATTACGCAACAAATAAATTATTTTACGTTAAGAAAAGCTGATACTGGTATCTCTGGAATCGATCTATGTTCCTGAGAACGTGTGAAGCTTATATGGCGCACCGCGCGCACAGTTGACATTCCCGGAGCTGCAGCATCATTTCATATAATAGCCCGGATCCGTTTTTGCAGCCCGGCCTACACAAATGAACCATAATGAACTGATTGTTGATTGAGTCGCTCTACACATTTACAGAGAAATGATGTTAAAATGTGTCCCCTCCATCACCAGCCATGTGGATTTTCATCAGATCGTGTGAGTTCATCGAACGCGCCAGTTACTGATGTTGCCCAGGCCGACGTGCCGGGAAAAATAATTGAATCATTGAACAGTTTAATTGATATTATCGATGATTAGCATACTCCAATCGGTGTAATACAAATCATGCAGATTAACTTCGGATAACGGGGGTGGGAACTGTTCTTCTTTCAGAATATTACGACGAACTCCCTGGAGAATAGTGTCCTTTTCCGGTTACAAGAATATACGGAACCTTATCAAATACTTTTGTGGGATCGGTTTAATGATATATATATGAAGAAAATTATTTTAAAATGAATTTTTTTCTCTAATATTATTTATAAAATATTAACATATGGTGACTATTTATCTTGCAAAACCTGATTTAATCTGAGGGTTAAAAGTTAGGGTCAGTGTAGAAGAGATGTATTGCAAGTCTATTTTTTATTATTGCGAAAACTTTTATCCGAAGATAGTACAGTTTTTATTACATGTTGTAAAGATATTTATTCACTGCATAAATAATTGACATGATTGCTTGACGAAATTGTAATATCCATTGACAATCAAGCACGTCGAGGCATTCCCTCGGTTTTTTTCTGTAGTGAGGTTGAAAGAATTTCCGTTTCAAAGGCAAAATTCAGTCGGTCTGTTTCAATTTCTACTCCAATATTGACCTATTTGGTGCTCTGATTGTATCTTAACAACTAGACCAGCCTTCGGAACTTTTCGCGGGAAAATGAAAATCAGTGACTTGCATTTACGTATCGCATTATTAGTAATTTTTTGTGCCTGGGTGAAGTTTCAGAGAAGATTCTTGAAGTTCCTTTTTGCGGTCGACGAACAGGGTTCGCCTGACCACAGGACGGCGACATCTTTGGCTCGCTTATCCAATGTACTATTGTATTAGCATTTACTGCAACCAGAAGCCGCCACATGCTTCAGTCAGGTCACTACCTAATTACTTCTGTTTTCTCTTATTTTGCCTTAGAAACCCCAATTTATATAGCCTTTTATTTCTAAAAACCAATTACCCGCGTCCCAACCGTAAATGGGGTAACGAAATACGGAAACATCAATAGAATAATGCCAAATTACGAAACCTTTGGAAATATTTTGCCAAAAGAAAAAACATGACAGTGATACGAATACTATCTTATATTTATCTCGTAAAAGAGTTAGTCAAAATGAAGATGGTTTTACAGGAAATAACAGGATGGAGAACCACATGAAACCAGTTACATGACCGATGAGTCTAAAATTGTCGAACGGAGGCGCGTGAGGAATATTTCAGTGTGTTTTTGTTGGACTGGGTTCAATCAACTAAATAAATGACTTCCACATTAATTTCATAGGTAGACGACATCATAACTAGCTCTGCGTATAATGCTTATTCTTTACACATACTTCTTTTCTATTGAAGTTCGAAGTATCCTCTGAAACCTAACTCAGTTATCGACTGATCGTTACACCAGTATCTAAATACAATACTATCTATATTTGTAGCTCCAGCTCGCGTCGAAACATAAACAGGGGTTATTTCCACGGTTTAGGTTAAATACGAGTCGTACGCTAATTTGATCATCTCAAATAACTATTCTGACAAACCGGCTCAAATTACATTGATTTCGGTAAACGATTAGGAACCTCTCATGAAGTTTAAATAACAGAGTGTAATTAAAATCTCTGATTTCTAATAATGCACGTCCCATTGTGCTATAAAATACATAGGCTACTTAATTTACCAAAATTTTCCTACACTTTGAGTCCTTACGCTGTAGCAAGTATTTAATGTAGGTTAGTTTTACTTGTAGTAAACTCGTTAGTTACCTTGAGCCATGTTGGGAGAATAATACTGTAATTTTTGTGACCATGAGAATAAAATTTAAAATAATTTTTTTTTATTGAATTCAGGAACAAATATATTTTGTTTTTCATTTAAATAGAAGAAAAACCAAAATATTAATAATTACGTTTTCCGAGTTCAATCCTCTTGAGGTCAAGAACTTCCCTCGTATAAATAAAAGTATTCCTGTTGATTAATAAAACGAATAATACTAACATAGTTTTTTACTTTAACTTTACAATACATAAAAAGACAGCCAATAAGTCAGCATATAAATTTATTACTATTTAATTAAATATTACGTTTCGTCTCCCATTTGAGACTTTCTCGGGAATACTGCAAACATATTATTACAAGAAATTAAAAAAATTGTAACGTAAATTTCTTGTGATATGTTTAAAGTATGGCTGAGGAAGTCTCAGAAGGGAGTTGAAACGTCGTATTTAATTAAATAGTAATAAATTTATATGCTGAATTATTTGCCGTCCATTTATTTATAACAATTAATATTTCAAATAGACACAATCATCATTAAAATATACGAAACTGTTGAAATTTATATAGATATTTAGATGAGTAATACTTGACTTAGTATTTAATGCTTGAGAATGAATGACCCCTTAATGACGCGTAAATGTCTTGGCGGTGCTCGAATAGAGCGAGGAGGTGAGTTTGCACACACGTCTGCTGTCTGTTGTCTGTTGTCTGTTTACCTGCCTGCTCGCTCACTCACTAGAACAACTGTTTACTCACGCTTCATTAAGACCGGCATCTTTCGTACGGAACTCTGTTACTCCAGAGAGATAACTGCTCGAGGTGGAGTGGGAAATACTCCACCCACAAAACCAGCTTTAATACCACAAAAGTTGTGTATGGTTTGGGTTGGTCAATCAAAGGTCTCAGAGAGGTTCTCCAGATTGTCCTAGACGGGAACTCTATAGATAATCAGAATTGCCTCCTAGAATAAAAGGCAGAACAATTTTGTGATGTACTCTTGCGTGATTTCAGTAAAAATTGGATTTTGGGGCCTGTTGCACAGAGTCCCTCAAAAACTTACAGGGCTTCTTTTCCAAAAGTTAATGGAACAGTGAATCTATTTCTGTTTAAGAATTCAACACTTTGTAGAACTAACGTTTTCGGTTTTTTGTATGGAGCTCAAGGTTCTCCTCCTCAAGCTGTCGTGATGTCACGGAATCAGCCATGCCGTGATGTCCTACTCGGCTGAAGACGTGGGGTGATAAAACTTGCTCGCTATTCTCGTCTTCTCCTACTAATCTTCGCTGTTCCCATGACATAAAATATATCACTGGCTTTCTCTAACTCTCTTTGGCTACCCCTAACAACTTCACTGACACTTCTTTCAACTCTCCATCTGTTCTTTCCTTTCCACTGGATATGCCGCTGGAAGGAACCCCGAAAATTGCAACCTCCAGTCTTCAGGAAAACCTTTAAACTTGTTTAAGAACCAAGTTAACTAATAAGTAACTGAATTAAGATAGAAATTATATTATTTTATTAATGATCTAACGACAATGAACTAAAACTAGTGCCTGCTATTTTCAGAGACCATTTATAAAAACAATAAACAAATGATTTAAAAAATATAAAAAGTCTGAATATAAATTCAAACAATATCTTTCGAAGTTTATTTTGCTACAAAACCGTGAATAACTTCTTTCAGACTTTATTTATTCCTCGATTCATGTTCACAGTGGCCAACACGGAAAACCCATAAAGACGATTCTGAGTAGAAAACCGTTTATTATTTTTAAATTTAAGGTTATTTTGCTGGTAGTAACAGTTATGGGCGGTGTTAAAGAAAGTATTAAAAGAGTGCTCAAGTTTGATCCAATTTTAATGGAATGTATTCATTTAGTCTACAAATGGGCAGATGCCCGATGGCAGACACATAAAACTTAAACAGTAATTAATAATATGTTCATAGACCATATTTATCCTATAAACAATAATATAATTATATTACCTCAATATAAACCATATATACATCTAATAAATAAATATACATAGAATGATATTATTAGAAGATAAATTTTGTAAAATAAATAATATTGTTTTTGCCTGAAAAAGAAACTGAAAATATATTTCACTTTAGTATATTTGTGACGGACAAACACATCTACTCGGGTTTTGGCAGCATGGAGTCAAAGAAAGGTAGACAGCTGTTGAACCACGGACCATAAAACCGAGACATCGCGGCGGTTTGGGAATTTCTCATTCTTTGTGAAAATTTAGCGACGTTGGGTGGTGTATTTATCACCATAAATGTTATTGGTGAATATCCATCCCTGCCACCTTGGTGATATAAACTAAAGAAGTGGGGAGGAAGTTTTAAAAAGGTGGGCGGAGACATTTTTGAGGCAGATTTTTGGTAGAGATTGAGATAGTTTGGACAAATGTTTCGAGGGGAGTGAGATTGGACATCTGGCACGACATATTTGGTGTGAAATTCCACGTGGTGCCAGCCTACGCTAAACTTCTCACTCGTGACTGTGGTTGTATTGGGGCAAGGGAGAGTTGAAAATTCTTCCTGAAACAGGAAAAATAGGAATTTGGCAGCTGTGATCTGGAGGGAGGACAAACCGGGAACACGCATTAAGCCGACATGGTAAATTACCCCTGTGACTCTTTGCTAAATTTCTGTTTCTGCCATGGTCCGGAATAAATATCAAAACATTAAATATTGTAATTCTAAATATATATATATATATATATATATATATATATATATATATTGTGAAAGTAAATTGTTTTCTAGACCGCAGTCGACTCGGTAGGCCCAGGCCCTCAATGGGCTGTAGAGCCATAGAGGAAGGAAGGGAGATTGTTTTCTTGTTTTCATTATAAACTCTTATCATTATTTAATTATTAGTAATACATCTCCCCTATATATTCACTTCATAGTGTTAGAGATTTCGGAGCACTGATAACTTCAATTCATTGTATTACACTACACTAAACTATATGCACTGCAGACTTCAGTATACATTTTCTTTCCGTTAGAGGAAGTTCTCCAAACACTCATGCAGGCCAACTGTTCCAGGAAGGAGTATTTTGCAACATATGTTTCCTGCTTCCTGGCTTTTAATTTAAACAAGTGATCACTCCCCCTTTACCGAGTGGATTTCTTGATTCCACCTCGGAGGACGTCAACTGGATCTTCTGTCTGTGTTGAAATTTAGTCGGCTCTGAGATTCCTTTTATACTCTAGCTCAGGCGGTTTTTCCGCTCCTAAACTTTGCCGCCGTAGGCAGTCGCCTACCGTTCTGCCTCTTGGACGTGCCCTGTGCCCAATCGTACTGAATTGCCAAATTTAGTATTAACCTGTATCCTCACTCAAGAGGGTTACGTCCAAACTCTTTTCGTTTCTAGGCCTAGCAGAATTGCAATAGTATTAAGCTATGAAGGCTATAACCGTGATTTTTAATCCGACCAACCTACACCTTGTTAACGTAACGTTCTGTCGGGTTTTCAGAGCTGACAGTCTATTTCTCATTCTAAAGCGCGTTTGTAATACTTTGCTCACTATAATATATTAATTAAGTAAATTATAGTCAGACGTTATGAAAGGGCCTTAACACTCGTGAATACTATTGAACTTTGAATTTCTTGCTGTAATTCCGATTTTGAGTTGTTTGTGGATTCGTTGAAACACAGCCCGGGGTAATATAAGACAAAGCAAGAGAAGAGCCGAGCTGACGAGAGTTCATCGGCGCATCAAGCTGAGGTAGCCCGGTAATCGAATTTTAATTGAATGCTCAACCATGCATATACTTATGAAATGTCAACAATGGACCACCAGTAGTGTTCCTGTCGGCGTGGCTTGCTGTTTTGTTTCGAAAATTAGGAAAATACAGGTTAAATTTACAGCAGCACATTGTGACGCTATTTTTTAAACGAACGTCGACCGCAGAACCGCAAATTTTTATGAAACTTCAAACTTTATGATATCGTGACCATTTAAAACAAGATTAAATGTCGAGTTTACAGTCAATGTAAAAGTTATTCCAGAATTAATGTGCCTCTAAATGTTTAAAATTTCTCAATTATACTGAATTTGTTCAATAATTATAAGAGACTTCGTCCCATAAATTGTAAGTAATTAAATAAACGTATAAGTCTTTTATTTTATCGCCCAATGGTTCGCAATTTAAATAATAAAACTAGTTGGTAAATATTATTTTTTAATGTTGGAACACGGAGATTTCGGCAATATTGTCACATTCATCTGCACAGAAAAATTTATAGAGCACTTTTACAAGTCCAGAAGAATAATATATACAAACATTTGACAACGTTCATACTATCAAATGGCTCATTTCATTATTTAATTCTGCAAATCTTAAACACGCAGAGTTCTATAAGTTGAACATATTCAAGATTTGAAGTCTTAAAGAATTAAATGGGTTATTTTGATACTAAAATATTAATTTTGCCAAATATTTATCATCTGTACAGAAACATTGATATAAAATGTCAACACAGCACCTGGTAGTCGAAACGTCGCGTCTTAATCGCAGCTGTACCCGAGTGGAAACCCGAGAACTATTTCTCCAGTTGTTTCATTTATTTTAAGTATATATATATATATATTATTGTGCAATTATTAATTTTTTTCTGCTCAGATAAAAGATAAAATATACATAAAAATCATATAGCAATAATATTAAATATTAAATTCTTGAATGTATGCTGCTTTACATGTTCACAGTGACGTTAATTTTTTTTGTTTTACCAATGTCTTTTGATTTTATATGTCTGTCAAATTTGCTATTAATTGGGGTCTATTTTGATACTTCACTAATAGATATTTTTTAAACGTATAACGAATATCAATCATAGATAATAATATATTTTAAAAATAAAATAGAATAAATTATCGACCAAATTACAAGTAAATGGAAAATTCGTCACCATGTTTGTTCTTCGTCGGATATTGTTTTTTCAAAAATACAATATTGCTTGGGTTTCTTAATCACATTTCGATTGAAGCTGCCCATGTAGGCAGTCTAGTTAGACTTTTTATACTTTTCGACTTCTATTTCTTTCAAAAGTTTCTCCTAAATCTTACAAAATAGGAAGTTTGTTTATTTATTTTTCCTCATTTTATTAAAGTACTAAAATTTTAATTAATTTTTAATGTTTCCTTTTGTAATTTTTGTACAACACTTTTAGTAATGTTTTAATAAATTATCTGAGGAAGTACGAAAATAGGTCACGAAACGTGTCTGTAACTATATAGTCAATTTATTGGATTTAATTTTTGTGAAAGACAGAAGTTAACTGATTTATTATTTTGAAAATTAATTCAATTTAAATGGTTCATTTGCAACAAAAACTATATACATGTTATATTTCTGTTTCAGGTGAGTTTCTTTGGTGGATAAGAATCCAATTTTCCTCCTTAGGCGGAGTACAGGTAAAAGCAATCATATGATGATTTACACATATCTTTATGGATTAAATCAAAAGACTTTAACATATAATAAATAATTTTGAATATATATATTTTTCTTTAGTTGAACGTAAAAATTTCGGTTATGTTTTTCCAAAACTTTCGACCATCAGTCGAGCTATTATAGCTATAATAAACTTTTAAAATTATTTTATTCACTGATAAACACTTTCTATTAAATTTAAATTGTTTACTGAAGGGCGTGTAAAAAATACGCTACACAATTATCAGTAAGAATTGAAATTAATTTCCACGATTTTTAAAAAAATTATTCAGGTGTTATTATTGTGAATAGGTTTTTCGAGGTAACGCTTTTCAGAGCACTGTAATCATTTACGAGTAACCCTGTCCATTATATCAGGAGTTTTCCTTCACCTGTCCAACGATAGCTAAGCCCGCATGGCGTGTGAACCGGCAGCTGCAGTTGGTATGCCTGATTTACAGCTATCTCCAGTGCTACAAGCTTGCGCCCAATTTGTTTCCGTAATCCCGAGATAATTGCAGCGAAATAATGGCTGCCAAGCCCGGATTAAAGCCTTCCGGGGTGAAGCGAAGGCTTTTTATTCAGTGTCTTTAGGTTTGTACGTGAATTCCCTTAGGCAGAGGCGAAAATCTCCAAGTGACACTGTTTACTGGAAGCCTAATTATCCTTAATTTCCGTCTGATGTCCTTCAAGCTTTGTCATTAAACGGATTTCTATCGGAAAGCAAGGAGAATTCAATTGGGAAATAACGAATAAAATGGGAATACAAACATTCAATAGTCGCATTATATATCCTGTTTCGTTCAACAGAATTAAAATGAAATATCATACGCAATTGTTTACAGTCACAGTAACTCTTTATGTTAATGAAAAATGTGTGGTATACACTACACAATCTTCTTAGTGTTATCAGTAAATCCCCATTACAATGTTTCCTAATCATCATCTTGGACAACTGCCATTGTGTTTCCTCGTTGTGGGATCGTTGAGATGACCTCAGGTGAGAAAGCATCAGCTCAACGTCGTAAAATTAATAAACATACAGAAGAATAATCCCTCCAATGTCAACAGCCCGCTTTTGGGTGGCTTCGTAGGGAAGACACACAACTTCGACAACCTCGGAGCTCCCCATCCACGTGACATACATCCATACACGCAGTCTCTTCTCTTCAAATTTTACCTTCAAATCGCACACATTTTTTTCCCTTCTGTAATACTACAAGAAAGCGTACTTCCCTCATCTGTTACGTGTTATTCACTCAACAATTTTAACTATGACAGTAATATTTTACAAAACATGTAGAGTAGCTTCCTATATTCAGATCAGAGTGAACACTTCATAAAAATCATACGTTTTCCGATATTACCGTAGTAATGTTTTTCACTGTCCACTAGCCACTTATATTGTACAACTGTCTTTGACTTAAACGTTCATGTACGTGAAACTTCCCGTTGGCTTCATTGGAACATTTATTTAGGGAATAGCTGATACCAAAATTTTATCACACGTAAAATAACCAAATTGATCAAAGGTAAATTTCTTCTTAAGACTATTATTCTCCTTTAAACAATATGATGGGATTGATTCTCACTTTGAAATTTCGAAACGAAAATATAACTGGTGAGTTAGCCAATGGCTCGGTGACCTATTAGTTGAGCCTACTACAAAAAATCGACCTCTAAGATGGATTTTCTTTAGACCACAAAATTACATTGGTTGATGCAACCGTGTGGTATTTATTTATATTTATGTTTTTCCCTGCTTCTCGATTCCCACGTAAGCATGGTTACGGAAATTCCACAGGTCATATCCCTAAGTGGATTAGTGGCAGTATAAGGTCTCGTCATGCTGACATCTTTATACTCAGCAGTCTTTAATTCTTCATTAGTAATAAAACTTTTCTTTATAGCTATTACAATGCTAATCATTTTCTCACTCTGACAATCATTATCTTCTTCATTAGTGTCCTTTTTATCATCTTCTTCAATGTCTTCTGGATACTCCTCTTTAAGGCATAGCACATCATCATCTTATTCTATTACTTCTGCTCCACCGCCAAATCCTTTCCTTACTTTTCTGGCTTTCGTTAAGTTGCGTCTTATTTTCTTCTCTACCCAATGCTTGACGTAACAAAAGCTTCGGTTTGCGTTTCCGATCCTAAAATAGTTTGTCCACCCTCTCAATATCGAATTAATGATATGAATCACTTTTTTCAAAGTTAAGGAGGGCGGGCATTGCGTAAATAAATGCATGTACAATATAATAGGTGTAGATCAAAATGGCAGAAAAGAAGTACTAGGCTTTTATTTAGCCGAAAGTGAGGGAGACAACTTTTGGTTAGGGGTGTTAAATAACCTAAAAGAGAGAGGATAAGAGGATGTTCTGATTGCATGTATTGATGGTATAAAAAGTATCACTAATTTCTACATCGGCACCATTATTTTCTAATTTTTTTAATACCTTTCGGTTGACCAAATATGCAAAAGAAGCAGCAAATATTATGCTTTGATCTTCATCGATTGTATGCTATTGGTTTAATAGCAGTATTATGCAATTCAACATAGGTGAAGATTCCAGTTCCCAATATTAAGAATTTAAGAAATATCAATAAGTGAGAAAATGATCATAATCGGAAATATTATTGATTTACTACCTTGTCATAGCGAAAGACTTACAAGTCATTTACTGTAATGTACCCTAAACACTTGTAGACCATGCGTTATCCAATAACGTTGTCGCATGTCAGTTTCCTCCGTAGTCACCGTATCCAAGTCCTATGTCTTTGATTTTATCAACTGCAATTCTTGCCCTGTTACGTATAGTGTTCATTGCCATCAACAGCAAGCAATGAGGTGACGTGGTATTTTAAATTCTAAGAAGAATACAAAATATTGACTGTCGGTTGGGGGAAATGAAAAGTATAATTCTATGCTGGTGTGTAGTCCTCGTTCATAACAGAAAGTACATATTTTAGTCTTAAATAATAACCAATTGCCTATATCGAGGAATGAAACTGGTTTATTAACCCAGAGAGCTCTGGTCAGGTCCTTCACTCGTCCGGTGTTTATGGAAGGAGAAACAGAGAAACGTTTGATTTATTGAGCGATAAACGATATACTCGTGTTGTTAACGAGCTTGGCAACTCAAATTCGCAGGCGTTACGTAAAGCGTGCAATTACCCGTGAGATAAAGCGAGCACGTTTTCTCATGGCATTTTGGCGAACTGCAAGTCTTCGCAGCGTTTTGTGCGTCGTGTGATGTCACGGAGAAATTAGCTTGGCCTCCAAAAAGTGTTAACACCGCCGACAATGAGGAACAATGGCTCATACATGTGCTTCACCTCTGGCCGGGAACAGCACGATTCTTGTGTTACCAGGGCGACGCTTATTAACGAATAGAAAACACTCTGTCTCGAAATAGTTCTGCCACGAATTAGTAGCTATGAAGCGAAAATTTACTGTTTAAATTAATTAAAGCTAGCACAATGGAAAGTCACAATCCAATTATGCATACGCACGTTTGACCTGATGAGAACTTTAGTTGAAATAAACACTTGTTCGTTGCCAGTGTTTAAAACAGCAACGTTCTACTGCAATAAGTTTAAGGTCCAACTCCGAAGGTGGTTGACACAAAATTATTTAGCTATTATTCTAATAAACGTGTTTAATGTAAGATGTTATACATATGGGAAAAACCTTTAGGTGTCGTTAAGATATTAAATTACAGTCCCAAAAGGTTCCAAATTTTCACACCAGTTAAATACAACTGGCGCACCGTAAATCAGGAAAATGAGTAAACCCATACATTTTGTCGATACATAATTTTTTGCGAGGAAGTTGCTCAGTATTTATCCGATTATTTTTTAAAATACTAATTAATGATCGGGAAGCATATCACATCTGCAGTGCCACATCCGCAATTAAATTTCGATCATTATCTCCTTAGCAGACTGCGTTTCCCGCCAAAATGCGGCGTACTGATTGCCAGTAATAATATATTGATCATAAAATATAGCGGAACCTGATCATCTCACTTATTTTATTCCATTAATTGATTTATGATTAATCCATTCGTTAAGTATTTAACGGATGGTTATAGTTAGAGGAATATTGGCAGTAAGCTGCCTGTTACGTACACATTAAGTTGACGGAGCTATAAATCAAATTCTGTGCCGTACATTTAGCGTAATGTTTATGTTCGTTGTTTAACGCCAGTCCGACTGCTTTGAGGATATTACCGACGCTAGAGGAATTGTGCCAATACAGGGTTTAAGCCTATTAGAGCACGATTACATCCCACGTAGCACCCGTCCGGATTAACAGCGCCGGGGGATGCAAATTCTCTACCTTGCCGCCCCTCTCCCTCCCCCTCCCGGCCCCTCGCCAACCACACTCCTCACCACCCTCCTTCAGACATCCAGACATTTCCTTATATTTTTCTAAAAATACATGTCTGAGTTGGCTTACAACACTTCATCTGTTCCGGAGATTTCATTACGTTAACAAACTATACCTTTGGCCACTCCACGCCTGATTTATAGGTCTGAGTGGGGCCAGTGCGGGAAAAATGCTTTTAAAATTGTAAGAAAAAATATTATTTATTTTTTGCTCGATCAGATTTGTGCAGATATTATTTTTGGCGTCACATAAGAGTGGAAAAACGGGGACAAATATTTTGTTGCTTATTGTACAGACTCTTTTTTTCGTCGACTTTAAGATCGGTTAATGGTACCAGAACGTTTCAGGTACAAAAACTTAAAGAAATCTCCTCATTTGAGAACATTTGGATTCCGACGGCGGATTAAATACTTATTTGCATATCATTAGCTCTTGACGTGACGGGAACCTCAAAGGAGGAAGACCGTGTAATTGATACGGTCGACTGTCAGGAATGATGATGTGTAAGCTTTGAAATAGAAAGGTGTAGATATACTAATACACGCGGAAATTTTGTATTATGGTGCAACAAGATATTTAAATAGTTATCTAATTATTTTGCGTTAATGAACAATTAAAGTACTTCAAGATGTTGACATGTCACTCTTTTATGGTTTCAACTATACATACACATAGACATTAAGCCTTTTATTTAAAAAAATTGACTAAAATAAAGTATATAAAAGGTCAGAACAAGTTTTCTTTGCACAATTCTAATGAATCAAAATAATAAGATTATTTATAAAAGCTTTTTATCCCCACTACATATATCAATCTTACGTTTGTGAATTAATAAACGTATTTAATTCGTAATGCGACTAATTTTTTTCTAATAAATGATAAATTATATATATCGTGGTGAATTAATTATATTTATTATTTATGCCCTGGAATATTAAAACAATATTATTTAGCATGGAAACAATCATAGTGGTATGGCGGGAAATTTTGATCTTGAATGATAACCAATTTCAGACCTATTGAGAGGGCGGTGTATAGCTTTAATATTTTGTTTTTAGCTTACTTCTTAAGTTTCCGCTCGTGTCATCTCACACTCCCGACGACGATCTCGATTTCCAGATGTTGCTGCAGGAGTCTGGATGATTACCTTTGACGAATTTATGTTTCCTCCGCAAGCTTGCACTCTATTAAAAATTCCGATATGTTTTCTTTAAATTTTCAATCAGCTTAAGGCACACGGGGACTTTGAAATTAAGACCAAAATCGGGAAAAATAGATTATCTAATATTTTTCATGTCTTACAGATCATATAGCAAAACTTTTAATTAGATTTCGTCATTTTTAAAGACTCTGGAGCAATTTAAAGGATTTAATTCTAAATTAATAAATTTTCTCAGCTCCATGATTTCTGCTACCCAAAATCTTCTATGAGTCACAAATATTCGGATATTGTCTTCATTATTTTTTTACATAATCTAAATTCTAATACTTTTAATTACAGGCATTAATTTTCGAATTGTTTAAGTAGTTTAAATAAAAAAAATTCAAAGTGATAAAAAGTACAAATTCTTAAGTAACCGTGTGAAGCTCTTAGTAAAAAATTATTTTCTCCCCATAGTTTTACTCAATTTCAAAAATAATACTGACAATTTATAAAAATGGTCAGCCCTACATATTAATGTGAAAAAACTAAAATATATTCTCGTATGTAACGCAAAGAACATTTTCAAAGCTGCAAAATTTTGAACATAATTTTTAAAATATCTTAAGAAAAATGAAGTTTACAGAAACAAAATTTTGTACATTGCTACACATGTGTGTTGTTAATACACATTTAAACATTCAGCTCTGTAGTTTTTCATTTACAGGAATTTCAAATTTCAGTCCCCGCATCCCTTAACCGAAATACTGCAACTCTTCCTCCACACAAGTCTGTTTCATATCAGCCCCCCAACGTTTTTGTGTCGTTTTACCTCCTTTATGGAGAATAGGCCTCACTTTATAAGCTGCTCTCTACAGCTAACACTTGTAGAAATGCACCACGAAGAAAGTATAACTTCATTGCATTACAATATGTATTTATTAATGTAAATAGGTGGTGATAAAAGGCAACAGGGTGTAATAGGGCACAGAAGTGACTCCAGCATGTCTTATAGCCCTATTTACAATAGCACAGAGGATTAGCAAGCCCTGTTGTCGCTTACCTGGGTAAAGATCTAGGAATCAGGAAAGGTTTCAGAGTAGCCTATGAAAATCCAACCAGACGTCAAATTTAAACCAATAAAGTGATACTAAACTGAGTGTAATTGATTCTTCCAAACCCATGACATATGAGAGCACTCCTAAAGGCGTGGTATAATAGTTGAGATCAAAGTAGAGCCAAAATTCATGACGACAGTCTTCGAATAGAAATTGAAATAATTTGGAAGGAAAATTTATTTAACCGGACTGAATTTTTCCTTCGAAGCAGGAGGTCTATATATATTAAGGGGAAATCAGAGGTTTCTCTAAGGAGTTGTACTATTCACGCACGCCATCTAACAAGCCACGAGACTCACCATCACGAGTAAACGCGCCATCCTAAGAAATCACTTCAGGACTTCGTACTTCGCTACCTGCCCCGCAATTATAACCCTGCGATTATACATGTTTTTTAAAAAAATAAGTAATCATTTAATATCTTATAACCCTATAATTAGCATTGTATTAAAATCTTTTTTTTTCGTACAAACCCAACTTATTAAAGTATTTATTTAGAAGCTTTTTTTCTTCTATGCTCTTTCATTGCTGTACAACCCTCCCACGACCGAAGACATTACTTCATCCTAAAAGAACGTGATACTCAATAACTCGTCAGTTTCAAATAAGGTAACAGTCAAGGCGCCAAAGAAACAATTATATACTGGTACGCTTAACTATTTCCAATTGCAAGAACTCCTGTAGCGTTAGGATTCGCAACGAAAACTGAAACGAAACGCCAGTGTGACGAGTCGATTTTGGGAGAATAAATTGACTATATGGAACAAAAAAACCGCGGGAAGCATTTCCCCTGATTGGGAGTGAAAGCTAGAAACACACAGAATGTAAATATGCTGGATCAGCAGGATTTGCGCGGCTTTGTGCACGGCGCCATGCGGCGCTTTACACGTCCGCGAACTCCGACCTCCGGCTGCGTAATTGCACTGTTCTACAGCAAACTCTCCGCAGAATACTGTACGAAGAAGGGTGGACGCCGTCTCTAATTTCTGGTAGAACAACCCAGAGAATGTCCAAATTAAGGTGCCATACGGATATAATTTCGCAAGACTCATATTACATTATTTTCCGTACTAAAATTCGAGATTGTTTAAATATTAGGCTTGTTATATTTTAGAAAATATTATCCCGAGCAATTCAAATAGTCGCAAATTTTAACTGCCTATTTTCACTTTCAGGTTCGATTATTGGTGTACCCCATCGAATTATTTTTACTTTTTTTGGCAATGGCCTTTCATACTTTGTGTTCCAAATTCAGTAACCTAGCGATTTGTTGCCACAGGCTACTTCTTCACAGGACCTATACGAATTAATTCAAACAATTTGATGAATGCAAATATCATGCGATAAATATTTACAATGAGACTGCAGACGATCCACAGATACTATACAGAATGAATTCAGAAACTAAATGCCAAAATATATGTACTGAATACTTCAATAAAAATATTAATTGCATAAAATAAAATTAGACTATACGAAACAATAATGTGACCAGTTTTTTCATATTGATCAGAAACATGGGAACTAGATATGAAGCAAGTTTTTGATAATAATGTCTTACGAAATTATACCGGCCTAAATACGATCAAGGGAAATGGAGAAGACACGTAATAAGGACATCATTGACCTTTTTTTAAAGAAATGATTTCTGTAAGAATGCAGGTTTAATAAGTGAAATTAAGTGCAGAAAAATTCGATAAGCTGGACGTGTACTAAGACGAGAGGAGGAATGTTGGCTGAAGGAGGTGATGACCCCGTGGAAGACCGAGATAGAGATGGTGGATATGGAGAACATTGGAGCTGCTGAAATTTGCCTCTTGTGCCAATGAAACATGATTTTTTTAACAACTGCAGGGAATATAACTTCATATTGCGTAATATTTAGAGAAACATTAATATTTTTTTAGACTCTTGAAGGCGAAAGTCTTTGTCAAGATTAACAGATTCTTCAAAACATTATAACTGAATCCATCAGGAAAAAAAACATATTCAAAGTTAAATCCAAATTTAGAATTTCGTCATTCGTTTATATGATGAATACTCGCACAGTTTGTTGTGAATTTTGACGCTCATTTTGAATTCTATTTAACTCTATGAATATCATGAAAAGGTATAGTTTTCTTTCCGTTTCAAAATAGTGTATTGAAGCTTTTGAAATAAAACTCCTTAAGTTAACAACGCCTTATCTCCTTTCGAGTACTACGAACGAAATATGCCGTAGTAATTTGTGGAGTGGAATTTAAAAACGTTACGACTGCCTTTAAAAATACTTTATCGACATTTGTTTACGGCAAAACGTGACGGCCATCTTGTGGTGGCGATAGGAGAACCTGTGCCGTGTCCTTGGCCGCCATGCTTGTGATAACGTCAGGACTGCTGACAGGGAAATCCACGATATTCTCGACACGTGGAAACGTCGGTGAGGCGGAGACAATATTTTTATCTCTGCTGATAAGTCAAACCGAAAGGGGGTTTTTGTGGAAGTGGCTGCATGTAATTCTCAAATCAGCACTTTACTAAACATTAACAGATATTTTAAAGAACGAAATTCGGACCACTACATATATGAAGAAAATGTGGAAGTACCAGGGAGGCTAATATTATCAATGCAAATATACTACAAGCAAGTTAAATTAGAGGAGACATCGTCCTAAATATACTAATTTCCCTGAAATATCATAAGAGAATATCCGGGTTTGTTAGTTGTAGCTTTCAATTCCTGATTTCTTGGATGAGTATTGTATGATGAGTTGGAATTTGGAATGAACGTTCGCAATTCTCGTGCGCCTTCTAATACGGGGAAGTTTCTCATATTGTTACTACTACTAATCACTTATATGTATATGTATATATATATAATATCAGTTTTGTAATTTTTACAGGAAGTTGTTAGTTCTTGTTAAAAAAATTTGTCAAACTATATTTCATTCAGGGGCTCCTTGTGAAGATATCGGGAAAGTGAATCCTATATAATCTATTCGCCTTTAAATCGGGGATTTATTTGTATGAATTTCCGTGTCAGGTGAAAACAGAAGCATAAACCAAACTCAAACCATTAATTTCTTATTTTTTGTGGAAATATGTGAAGGTTTTACAGCTTGAACACGACGTTAATTAATCTGGGTAGTTACAATGGAAGGATTCAAGGATCTGGTTTAACCATTTCATTATTATCAATTATAATTTAGTCTTAACCCAGTACACATATTAATCGGTTTTAGAAGGCAAAAGTGCTTTAATATTTTAGCGGGCAACATTCCTTCATGTCCACTTATTCGTCTCCTCTCAAGTGGTCAAGTATAAAGATACGAAATGCTAAGTGACTAATTGCTTGGGCACTCCGGTGGGCCCTTAGCGGTGAATCCCCCGTGACGCTGGTTTCAATCCAGGTGAGGTTTCAGATGGAGCTCTGCCCTCTAGTGTGATTGCCAGGTTTAAGGGCCCTTAGACTCCAGGGGCTGTACGAATCCTCCGTCTACCTTTATATTCACCACTGACGGGCCCAAGTGTGTCACAATTCAGTTGAACGCCCTACCACTACCTCGGTTTAGTCAGAGAGAAGGACGTCATTTGTACGGCACGTTTCATAACCACTGTGGTGTAATAGTCATTATTAATGAGTACAAATTTGGATCAAATAGCAATGCATTCTGTGTCATAAAATATTTCGTAAGGGACAAATAACGAAAAAAGTGCTGATCATATTCCGAACAATCCCTTACACAAAATTACAATTCAATATAGTCACCATGCATTTGTACACATTTGCACCATCATTGAACCCAGCCATCAAAACCAGTTTGGAAAAAATCAGGGTTTTGTTTTTTTGGAGGGGTGGGGAGAAACACTATGTCTCCGTTCATTGAATTGGGTCATAGAGTTACGCCCAGATCTCGTCCTCTGTGACCAGATTTTTGAAGAAATTCTGTTGATGAGTCCATAATTTCTTCACACACACTTCCACTCGAATCCTACGATTATCCACTCACAATTGTTTGGGAAGTCACTTAGTCACTTGGTACCCCAAGTCAGCAATTATTCAGTAAGGCGTTTAAAGCAGAAAAAATATCAGTCTCGTCGGATCACTTCATAAGCACGTTCTCGGTTGGCACAGATGTTGTCGACCGGTGGCTATGTGGTTCATCTGAAGTGTTTCTGTTACCAAAATTCTTCAACAAACGCCGCACGTCCCCATACACTTTCTTCAAGCCATTGTGTATTTCCTTTGATGCACATTCTTCATTATCAAAACTTTCAACCACGACTTTTTCCTTGGCCGTAAAATCAAAAATTCTCATCAGTCAATCACAAAAATAAGACAGTAGAGTAAGGATAGCTATGGGATATTCATTACATATCAAATCACCAGAGGCTTCCCACTTGACCATCTCCAAATCTCGTGAAATTTTGTAATAAAGGAAACCTATTTCTCAAATAATATTATATCTCATTGTACATTGGTTCAGAAGTTACAAGACCACGTTCAATGGACTGTCATATGGTGAACGAACGTGTACGCGCCGCTGATAGGACCTACTTTGACTCCATGTCAAGTCAGTTAAAGCGGCCAGATAAGAGTGAAACTTGGCTTATCGATACAACTTCTAGAGCTATTATCAGAAAAGTAGTACATGTGGCCGTTCAGATATCCATCACTGCCAAATTTTATGCCGTTATATTTATACCATAGTTAGGAAGCCAATTACTCAACAGTAAAAGATCCTTGTACTACAATATATTTGCAACTGAGAAGAACAAGCACCATATTAAGATGTGCTGCAAACAAGGAACTATTTTACTCATATGTCAGAGAGGTTTCATATGAAGGTTGCCAAAAAATATTTTACATGGGATAGTTACTAAAGAAACCGTTCATATTTTTTACTTCTTTCTTTATTTCTACCTATTACCCGATTCATTTCTCTCCTTTCAGGATCCACTTCAATGATATTATGATAACTTAGTCACATTCTCTGTTCAGCATTCATAACTTACCTTGACAGTGATGTAATTTTGTGATTTAAAAAAAATTAATTTATTGAAAACATTATTGAAAACCACCACTACAAAGTTCAGTTTGACATACGATTTCAACCTCAGTAGTGAGGGTTGTAAGTACATTGATGAATTGTAATTCTTTCCTGAGTAGAAAACGGATAAAATAGAATTCTTTGTTGGACTGTAGCGAACAATTGCGAATTTCATTTGTCCCATATCGAACTTGAAGCATTACATTTCCTACATCCGTAATAAAATATTCCAATACCATGAGCGATATTTTTTGGGGAATAAATTTAAAGTAAATTGAAGCGAGCCATTGTCCCTGATCCCCTCTTCGGTGTTCGCTCGCGGCCAATCAATCGCGGATTATCGGCTCACCAACAGAAGCGACCTGTAAAAATGTCAATATCTGCACAGGTGCCGTCTCGTTAATGACGGTCCCCGTGCCAATCACTTATCCGCACCCCGACCGACGAGAATAATATCAAAGACCCTATTATACCGCTCCATTTAGATCCAGAATTTGTAAGTGATCTACTCGCCCCAGACTTAAAGTCCCTTCCACAATCTGATTAAAAATTATTGGCATTAGCTTATACTTATTTTTATTTATCAACATTACTTTAACATGATCTTCTAATGATCTTCTAATGATTGAGGTGCACATAATTATTTATTATTTTTAAAACAATCTTTAACGGTGCTAAATGAATATACTTAATCAGAAAGTTTATGAAGAGGAATTTTGCCTTTGAAAAAAAATGTTACACAACGTAGATAGTATGTATATTTCAAAACCCACAGATAAGTGGCGTGTACTCTTTAAACTCAAATAATATCTCATTTTACACGAAACTATATTATACTAAATTTTGTGAAAGGTGTATTTTATTCAAGAAGACTAACCTTTCGTTTTAAAACATTGATTTATGTTTACGAGAATTTTTTCTGTATTTATTAATGGATAGCCACGTAATACCGGACTACATACAGGTGAAATCAGGAAAAACCGACTGTATCCTCAAAAATATGGCTATCTACTAATGAACTGTAGTATTGGAAAAAGGAACAGTTGGGCCACAACTAACAAGAAAATCAATGATTTTGGTAGAAACAAATTATTAGTTATGTTTAACAGTAATTGTATTATATAAGGTTTGTATAAAGTATAAAAAATTGAAGAAGGAAGGAATTAGAAAATCATTAACTTCATTATATAAAATGTTTATCATTTATAGTCTAAAGTCTAAGAAAATTTATTATTTCAAAGTAAAGTAAACAAAATATTTGTATTCGCAAGATCGATCTTGTTATATAGCCTTATAGTTAAAATTCTTCAGTCCGTCAATCACGTCACTTATTTAATATCGCATGGGGGGATGTGAAAAATAACTTAAAAGTATTAAACATGGAATAATAAATTTTAATTCGCTAAAATTTCTGAAAGAAATGTATGAAGAACAATTACAGAACATAGAATAAAACGAAAAATTCACTAACTAATCAAGTTTCGTCCTCACATTGGTGACTTCATGAGGTAAATTGATACAGGACCTTTTTAATTTCGAAGTATGTATTTAAAAATTAATTTGGGCAACAAGTAGAAGTTCACTTGTTTAAAGCTTTTCTTCCTGAAATGCATTCAGCAACATCTACAACCAAAATACTTTGTATTATTTTCTTTCAATCTCTTAATAAGGTTGCATTAAGCGGTATATTACTTGTGGAATAAAACTGTTTTTCTGTGAACCGTATTATGAAAATGTAGTTAAAAATTCCCGACCTACATTTCTTTTATCTGGGCTGTTCTATTCATTGAAGCGATTATAACGCGCTTACGCTGGAAGGTTCTGGTTTTTCCTCGAAGTAAGTCGATGATTGCAGAAAGTCCTTGAGTTTCGTTCGTTATGCTACTAAAGATCGAAAACCTAGGTTAAATATCACTAAGAAAAGCTTCTCGGGTTTCGAGCCTAGAAGACGATGGCACTGATAGCCATCGAAACGTTGCTGTTCTGGAAACCCAAGAAGCTTTTCTTAATTTTCCTACTAATTTCCAAACTTAATTATTTGTTGGGAAAAGTTTGTAGAAGAATAATTGCCGTGACAGCAGCCTTTGAAAGTGAATTATATACCAATGATGGCTGTTGCTGTTAAAGTAATTAAATAGAAAGGATCAAAACCACTTCTCGACCTCTGAGAAAAATTGTATGATTGTTCAAAAAAATTGAAAGAAAATATAAATGAGTTTTTTGAAGTTCATGTAAGCAGTATAAGTAAAGGTGGAACAGGTTTCGTTTGGAAAGGACGATGTTTAATGGTTATTCAATAGATGGTGAAAAGGCCATGGTAAGATAAAAAAATTTCAGAAGGCCAGAAAGCGCTTTTATTTAACTGAATAACGAGCAGGAATGCATGGGGGAAATATTAAGCCAAATCCTCCTGGCCTCTTAATAATATTGAAAAAAAGCCGCGATAAAAGTTTGAAGCGTTTTGAGTGCGAATTGTGGTAAAGGCGAAATCATTTCAAAAACGTGTTTATTATATTTTTTATCTTCCTTTCTGCCATCGTGGTACAAGAACGTCTCTGAATTGTGTTCCGGTCCTTGTGAAGTGGCTTTGGTTTCTTCGGCGTGGTGGTCGCCATCTTGTGCGAGGGAAGGGGTTGCGCTGTAATTGGCCGGCCTCAGGAATGCTTTGTGGCTGGAATTCCGGAGCTTTGCCAAATAAACACGTCGTCCAATGTCTGGCTTCCACTCCGGCTCTCATATACTTTACTTCTGTCATAAACAACGCTATGGAAGCCATTTATGTGACTTTGTTCCGCTAAAGGATCTCCACGGGAAACTTTCTTGAGAAGAAGACGCGGTTTAAATGAAAGGTTCCTTGCGAGTATCGAGGAAAATAAAGCGTCATTTAGAAGTGGGCGGTTTGTTTTCCCATCAAAAAGGTGGGTCGCACCTACTTGTGGGACAGAGACTTCCTCAGTTAATCTTGAAGATTCATAACCCATCTTACTTTAATTAAAGGAAATTTTTCTATATGATGCAACTAATAAATGTCATAACTGTAACATTCGTCCGTTATTCTACGGAAATTACCCTCCTTAACAATACATTTTTTGATATTTTCCATTTATTGACTCTCTACTTCTGTCATTAGAGACTAATTTGATACGAAATGATCAATAATTTTTACAGTTGAATCAAAATTTTAAATTACATTTCTCGTAGTATTGCGATATATTTGGGTAGCAATATTTGCCGAAAATAGTGTTTCATTTTGATTAATTGTATTATTTCTTCTTATAGCTTTCCCTACTATTTATTGAGTTTAATTTCCTTTCAATGTGTTCCTTTCACGCTGTTTAGTCCCTGAGTATTTGCTGTACTGAGTTTTAAAAAATTGGACTGATTTAAAAATATTATGGGTTTCTTTCTATAGAATGAATCATATCTATGTCGGTATGGCCAATCCTAATTCAACTATAATTATTTTTTGTTGAAATCGTTTCTTCTGAATTTTTTGAAAAGGTCTTATAGACAAATATTTTAAAAAGTGAGAGTGTAAAACTATTTCAGCATATTTTCAAGTTTCAGTCATGCCTATTTCTTATCTATCAAAATTCCTTCCTTGTGGCTGCTTATTATTTCTATCCGTCATTAAACCTTTATTTTTGTAACATTTCACTGTTCATATGAGATTGTCGATGTCGACAGGCCTCGCATCACTCCTTTCTCATCGAAGTCATTTCTCACTCCATTTCGTCTTGTTATACACTTGTGCAGTTAGATACTTGAGAAATTTATTTAGTTTTGAACTTTGTTGACTATGGTGCGAAAATATTATCGGGTGATTCATTCTCTATGGGCCGAATTTTTTTTTGAGATGGTGGAAGAAGGAAAATAGAACTATTCTACATTTCTAACAATAAAATTTTTATCGCCTTATGGGAAAAGGATTAAGAACTAGAGCTAAACGCCACTCCATAACGAAATAAACCTACCAGATTCAGCTCTTGTTCCTCAGGAAATCAGCTATCGTGTTTGGATCCTTCACTCTTACCTCTGATTCTTAACCATTTTCCCTGAAGGCGATCAGTATTTATTATTCGAAAAGTAGTAGTATTCTTTCCTCATTATTTTACCTTCTCATAGTTTTTCCTTGTAGTAGAAAATGGCACATCTGATAATTTCTTCTCTAAATAATATTTGTTTTATTCGTAAGCCCATGCCAGGAAGAATTCTTCAAATTGCCGTTTCAACGGAACATTTGAATTTAAATCTATCGAAATTGTCCTAATTATGTTTATCCGGGCTATAATCTTTCTTCGTCCAATGGTTTTAATGATAACATTATTATATCTGGCCGGGTTAGTGATAATCCCTATTCTAATGCCTTGATTTATTCTTACATCTACTCAATTCAGTGTCTTACTGATATTTATATAATTGGGGCTGTGACTTTTGCGAATGAGAAGTGCTGAGTTATTTCAACCATATTTCTGTTGTGAACATAACCCTTAATATTATCTCATGTTCTTCGAGTTTATTGTATCGTTCTGAGTGTTTGTAACTGAAATTCAGGCTGATTAACCGTATAAGTTAATCTTCCTAGAGGTTATTAAACAAATTCGTCTAGATTGTTCATCTGGGATAATGTATTGAAATTTTCAATTCTGAAGCGAGTTCTTGTTTGCAGCATTGTGAGAGAGAATGGTGGTAACGCGTGCACATGGACAACATGAAAGATTCAGGTAACCAGATCTCACAGCTGCGGCTACGATAGCTTCCGGTCCCGCTTCCTCTGCGGGGAGAACAACGCTTCAAGGGTTACATACCACTTCTGGAAACGTCCTTACACCATACGCCGTACAACAACAGCTTCTTTCCATTATTATATATTTGTTACGTTTGCAATATGCTAAAAGGAGAACCGGAGAACGGTAAATCTGTATTAGAAATTTACTGGTAATGATGTGATGTACTTATGTAAGAGTAGGGTTAAGTACAATACACAATATTTCATTTTATCTCAATGCTTTACTTATCTCTATACAAAAACAGAAAATGAAATGAATAATGCTGCGTTTTAATTTAAACATTGAATATCACATATAGATTGAAATGAATTAACTTTACATTTATTAATTGATATGATACAATTTATTAACCAAATTCTTTTAATGAATCCGGCCCGTCTTTAAGATTTGGCAATAAACTCTTTACAAAATCCTTATAAACTCACATTTATAAAACGAGATCTATTCTCCGGTCGTATTTAATGGCGTTCTCAGAGAAGCAGAATTAAAAACAAAAATCTCTTCTCGGAATTGGCAGTAGTAGGAAATAAAAAGAAAGGTTACAAACACAGTCATTACCGTCTTATGTTTTGCGTGGAACTCACCGCTCGTCATCAGATCTCGTGCCGGTTCCAACAGATTGCATTAAATTTTCGTGTTGGAAAGTGAACACCTTTCTCATTTGGTCTTAATATTCACTGCCACGAAGAAAAGAATTCAGCCCTGGATCTTCTAATTCACGACCACTTAACAGATTGAAATAGTCCCTCAATTCTTCTCTTAGTTACTACACACATACACACACACACACTCTCTCTCTCTATTAATCACACTGCAAGTCTCTCTCATCTATCTCCATATTGATAAATCCCAATGTCAATGCCTTAATGCCCGAAAGTCAAGTAAAGTTTGTTTCTTAATAACTTTTCCTCTCTCTATTCCTATATTTCATTCGGTGGCGGGGACATGCTACTCTCCAATCAAAAGTATTTATCTGTAGAATTTGGGAGGACATCCACCCCACTTGCCACCGATGTTTGAGAAATATACCAGGCCTCGTCACAGCCAGATGTTACGGACTCTCCACTATTTTTTATAAAACCCAGTCCGTCGCCAAACTGTCTAGGTCTTATTACCATTTTTGAATCCTACTTCACTTTCTCTCAAGCCTTTGATTTTTTACAGCCAAATTGCGTGTCGAGTAGTATTTTACCATTACAGTACGTTGCCCCTTATCACGTGCTTGCTGTTATTTCCAATACGGTTGATAGTTTTCTAATCTGATCATTTAATTCATTTTCGTAGACTGCTATGTCTGTAAGTTGTCGTAAATTTATTAGAATTAATTATTTTGAAAAAACAGACGTTAATTCAATTACTAATATTTAATTTGGTCCATTTTTAGGATTATGAATCCCATTTAGATACGTTGACTGTAGAATTATGTTATAATAATTTTGGGCTATCAACTTGAATTTACGATAAAGAAATATATACTTACCTTTATGAGTAATAATTTTAGATAATTTCCATAATTCAACAAATCGAATAAATATTGTAATAACTTACTGTGACTCAACTCCGTCAAAGTGTCTGATAATCCATATTTAAACAAAGCCACCCCTATTACGAAATGAAGGAAACAAAGTTTTAATGGATCCAACTTTTCTTCGCGGTGGAATTTCAGAAACGTTTCCACAGTGACAGGTTTCAAATAAGATGATAATAAATATGTTTCGTTATTACTGTGGCCGTATCGAGTAAACAGACAGAGCTGGGACATGTGGGGGAGGGGAGGTATGATAGCGTAGGAGGGCGCACCTGCCGCTCAGGAACATCCCTGACGTCTCCGTAGTAATTAACTCGGAGTCTTGAGCTCGTTCGTCCAAATCCCTCTGGGGAGCCGTGCTGAGAAGCGGAGATGCATAATTACGTCACCGGAGCTGTCTCTCATGACAACGACCATTGGCCCGTGTTTGGACAATCTTTGCCGCGTCTTCTTCTATGGGACGTGACTCAAATTACGTCAAGTCAGAAAAGAAAGAAATGGAGAGAAGTTTGCCAAGAAAAATAAATTTCTACCATTGTTCCCTATGCCATTTACTAATAAGCAAATATAAATTATGTTCGTTTATTAACTTAAATAAATATCTACTTCACATGTACAAACAAAAAATTGGTATCATAAAACTCAAACAAAATAAATTAACTTAACGATTCATACTAATAAATAAATAATTATCGGTGTACTAACTGGATGCCCGGCGTTGCCCAGTAGTTCATTAAACCCGCTGCAGTATTTAATTTGACAGTACTCCATTTGCCAACACGTGATTAAACCATCAGATAGATCATCATATATTTTAAAAATATATTGTTTCACAACCCCTATGATCAAAATCGCAACAATGAACGCTAAAAATAAAATGTATTATTAAGGTTAAATGGAACGGCGCCGAACGAACATGTGTATAAATCGTAATTCAAACAGTGCACCTTTCACATTTTGCACACTCCTTGAGAAATGTTGAATTAATCGACAAATAGTATACTCGGTATGCACGCACTTACAATACACAGAATATATAAGAACTCAGCAATCCTAAATCGAAATGTCAAAGCAATGACAAGCTACGACGCAATGAAGATTCGCACGCGTAAGGCAAATGCCACAGATTATTCAAACGGTCAGGCTGAAAATAAGGAATGATATGTTTTTTTAAGTGAAAAAAATACATCAAAATTGAGGTCGGAGAATTAAAAGTAAAAGTTCTTGATTTCGACAACAGCGCCGGTTGCCGGGACCAACTGTTACTAAAACCGTCCAGGTGACTTCTCATATACAACAAGAAGTTCAGTCAAAAATCGGTCAAGCCATTTAGGAGGAGAAGAATTACGAATACGCGCACACCAAAATTTTATATATAAAGATTAACAAATATTATTTTGTTTTACACCTCCCTGACGTTGACTTAGTTTAATGGCACTCAGATTTCCAAGTGAAGAAAAGATCCTCAATTTTTATTGTGTTATAAATAAAACATTGAGCTTAATGTGACTTAATTTGAATTGATGGCCGAAAGCCAAAAATAGGAATTTAATTAAAAAAAATGTACAACTTTCGGAACTGCTTCAGTTATTTAAGTGAAAACCTTACGAGAAAATGAGTGCTGTTACTTAATTTATTGAAAAGTACTGGAGCTGTCGGCCTTCAGGGCTATTTTCAACAAAAATAATACGTTTCTATAATATAGTGATATTGCTAATAAAAATAGCCACTTAATTGATAAAGATCAGTCATATAAAATATTGTTTTGAGACAGTGATACGAAAGAAGTAGGAATAAAATTAAAATATAAAAATGGCCTTTCTAATGCATCAGAACTCCGCTTTTACTCTGTGACGTTTCCTAGTGATTAAAAATTACTGGTGTGACTTTTACTTTCATTGCTAATTTGCCGTCTACTTCTCTACTTTGTAGCTCCTGAACTCTTAATTCAGTCTTCATTTTATGTTGCTATAACAGTTTCTCTGTATGTGTTGATTTTGATATGAGAACATCAAACCTGTAAAACTGCTCAGGTTACAGGATACTCATTCCTCAGTTTATTTTTTTAATTCCTCGCATTATTGATTTTTCCATGGCTGGCCTCCGCAATCCCACCAAGCACCAAGCTGACGCTAACAGAAAGCACATCACAGCCACAACGTATATTGTGTTAAAATTGCGGTCGACATAAGCAGGCTGAAAGCGTAATGCCTGCCGATACACGTCAGCCTCGCCTCGACTCGACTCGCCTCCATTGCATTCGTTCCGCTAATCTCTCGCCTTGTGCGCTGTGGTGTTGTAGCCTCTAGTCACTTCCGCGTGATTTATCAGTGCCTCGTAAAGGAATACGTATCAGTTAATTAC
Organism: Eucriotettix oculatus; assembly: GCA_034510155.1. NCBI lineage: Eukaryota > Metazoa > Arthropoda > Insecta > Orthoptera > Tetrigidae > Eucriotettix > Eucriotettix oculatus. The sequence continues at coordinate 13,726,013 of CM067377.1, forward strand.
TGCTGGCCTTAAAACAATGCAAGCGAGAACTTGCAACAGGGCTTTTCAAGATAAAACTGTCACCCTAGAAGTCGTAAATAGGAAACAAAAGATTATCTCATCAGGAAAATTGCGAATGTACTAACAATGTCAGGCTTCCTTGAGAATGCGTTCCAACGTTAACTACGTTATAAATGTTTAAATAGGTCATGAGGAGAGAATCCCTTGATCATAAAAAGTAATTCTCTCTCTTGTTTTCACGGATTGAGAACATTTGTGCTGGAGTCCTACTAAACGGCTCAGCGAAATGATTAAGCAGCTTTCTTCGTCCTGCAGCCCATTCAGGGCCTTGGCCTACTGAAACGACTGCGGACTGTCATCTTACATGACATATGCCGAATTTGAAGTGATACGTGGTCAGTATACCGTTGCTTCAGCAGTATTAAGCACCTTTACAAGTGGAAAAATGGAATTCCAAAGTTAAACTCATGTATCGCTTCATAGCAAAATGGCACCGAGCGCAAATAAGTTTCGAGAGTCGAAATCCAACTGCTTATTTGAAATTTACAACACGGAGTAAGCTTTGAATATTTTTTTGATAGAAATAGAAAGAAGCACGTGGCGAATTTGACATTAGAAAAGTATTTCGTGATGTATATAAGTTAAAATTCTTAAGAATGATGTTATAGTAAATGATTAAATCGTTAGGTAAGTAATTAATGAAATGTATACTTGAAATTATGGACTTAATCAATGTTAACAAACTTTACTATTGAAAGCGGCTTATACTAATTATATATTGTGAATTTAAGCAATTAAAAATATTTTTCTCGCAATTAAATTTCCAAAACTAGTAAAACTTACTTTTAAAACGGTACATAAATGTTACAAAATCAGTCATTACAGATTATGATGGCTTCTCTTGTATTTTTAAAATTCTGACTGTTTCTAATTGAAATTACTTATTTTGAGAAGAGGATTAACTGGCTTTTTAAATTTTAACTTTTTTACCGGCTTTTCTTAACAGCTCTATGATCCTTTCCGAATGGGAGGCTTTCTGGTGTTGTTGAATGATAGTAGAGGAAAAGTATTCAGTCGTAAGACTGGTCTGATGCAACCCTCCATGCTAGCCTACCTTGCTCAAGACTTTTCATTTCCGCGTAACTACCACATCCTCCCTAATCTGCTTAGCGTATTCCATATTTGACCTCTTTCTTCTGTTTTTACCTCACACACTTCAATCTAATGCTAATTTTACAAGACCCTCATGTCTCAAAACGTGGTCTATTAATCTATCCCTTCTCTTGGTCATCTCCCTCCATATTGTCAGCCTTCCTCGTTAGTGATTTTATCCACCCATCTGATTTCAACATTCTCCTATACCACCACATTTCAAAGGCTTCCATTATTTTCCTTTCCGGAACTCCTATCATCCAAATTTCGCACGCATATAACGCCACGGTCTAAACTAATATACACACTTATGTTACCCGTAAGTAAATTCCACTTTTTCGCGAAAACCTTCCTTGCCTATGCTATCCTACACTTTATGTAACATTGAACAATTTCTGTATGATTTGCTATGGTTTCAAAGTCTCAGAGAAGAATCGATATTATACGAAATTTGATAATAGGTTTTTCGAATCATAAGTAGAAGAAATGCTTTGAACAAAGGTCAGGCATAGAGACTAAGAAATGATTTCAAGTATAAGGGCGGAAAAAGCTTAGGAGGCGTCTTTTAATTTCATTCCATGCCGTAGAATTTTTCGTCGAAAGTATTCTGTAATAATATTTTCTTCTCCCTTTGAGCGTCTTCATAGCCATTTCTGCTTCACAGCTTTTAGTAGCCTCTTTTTTATCTTAGGGAAGTGCTTGGAGCATTACACACTGAACGATCGCAACGAAGCCCTCCTGTAACACAGAGTCGCTCCAACATACGATCTAAAAACGACACATTTTCTCTCTTCTTCAGGTTTCTGTTTTTCTGTTCATACTAAATTGGATCTCCTATATAGGGTTTTCAATAAGGGTCTTTGTTAAAATAGAATTAAACAAGTTGTGTGTGTCGCATTAACGAAATTATTTTTTCAATTTGAAAGTTCAACGTTCAACGTTTCCCTTTTCAGATAAAAAATAATTTCGTTGATTCCTCACATACACCTCGTTTGATTACATTTCAACATCTACTCGACCTTATTGAAAGCCCCTATATTTTTCACCAAGGTAGTGGTGTGCATTATGGGAAACAGTGGGGAAGGGATATTTTGATGGATGTTAAGGAATTATGCTACTTGGGCTGCATAACAACTAGGGATGTAGACATAAAGAGTAGTATAGTACAGGCAAGGAAGACTTTGGCAAAAAAGAGGAATTTCCTTACGGCTGATATAAGTATGAATATTATGGAAACAATACTAAAAATGTTCGCATGGAGTTTGGTCTTTTATGGGTACGAAACGGGATCGGCAGGAGTTGTACAAAGGAAAAAGATATAATCTGTTGAGATATGGTGCTACAGAGGAGTTAGATGTGTGGATAGAGTAGCTAACCAGGTATCTTTAAGAGGAATAAGAGAAAAGAGAACAATATTGAGGACATATAGGAGAATGCTGAAAATCAGTTGAGTGGATACTCATTTCTTAGGAGAATAGGGGAAGAGAGGAAAATTTGGAGGATTGTGAACAAGAGAAAAGATAGATTAATAGGCAACGTTTTGATACACGAGAGTCTGTTAAAATTAGCTTTAGAGGATAAGGACAGAAGAGGAAGGCAAAGAAGGAAAACGCTAAGCAGATTAGCGAGGTTGTGGGATATTGTAGGTGTGTATAAATGATGAAGGCTTGCGCAGAATAGGTTAGCATGGAGGGATGCAGCAGACCAGTCTAAGGATAATACCCAAATAATCCCAAATTTCACTGATATTGCTGTATCAAGGTTTTCTTAGTTTCTGTTTTTGATAAACACAAGTTCACTCTGTGCCCAGTTAATTAATGTCGCAATCGATACTGTAATTTTATTTTAATGAGAAAGGATTTTTTCCAACGCTTTGTTGCAATTATCGGCAAATAATTTAACACAGGAGTTACTTTCATCAGTTACGTCGCCAAAAACTTTGTGAAGGAAGTTATGTGTTCCCCTGTCCAATAATTTACCTCCTGAATATCATCCCGAGTTAACGCGTTCCTTTGATTAAAGGCGGGAGGCGACTGTATTTTACCCGTGCGACAGGGAACACGTTGAAGGCTGCCTCAGAGGAACGGAGAATGTCCTTTAACCACAGCTAAAGCCCTTGCAGCAGATTAGCGCGTTATAATTCACACCAGATCTGGTACGGGAAGCCGTTGGGCTTAGCAATACTGGGACAATATTACGCTCAAACCGCAAGTGCACAAATTACGCAGCAGGGCATGGCGGGGGCTTCCCAGGAGCTAGTGTGAAACATACACGAAACAATACCTGAAACCGCAACGTTTACTGCTTTTTACTATCCCTTACTACCCTAGACACCTCTTAAATACTACCGACGATATTATTACGTCACTAATTTAATGCGCAGTTATAATGTTATTTCGAGGTTTATTTTCCATTTAAATTTACTTTTCAGTCCTGTAATCTTACTTTATTTTTCGTTATTACTACTTTTCGAATAGTCGTCTAAAATTGATTAAAAAATAATGCTTATATAATTATTTTATAAATACAGAATTCTAACATACATATGAGTAAGAAGAAATACGTACCTCTGGAGCCGAAACCGACACCCTCCTATAATGTCCCGAAATTAATTGCAGAATTATTTCAATATTCTTTCTCGATTAAAAATATGTTATTAGAAATAAGTAATAAATAAAACACGAGGAATGGCTTAAAGTCATAAAGTGAATAATCTCATTGAGAAACGTTTCGTCCCCAAACTTCAGGAACCCCTTAGTTCTTTGATAGAAACACAACAAAAAATTCCATGTTTCTGCTCCAACGTCCGGGGCCCCCGGTGGGAGACGAAACGTTTTCAATTCAAATTATTTTCTTTCTGACTTTTGGCCATTCTTTGTGTTTCATGCATAACTATCTGGGTCCCCGGCGATGCCGGGGATATTAATTCTTAAGGGACACGGGGACTGAAATTCGGAATTTCTGTAAATGAAGAACGACGGAGATGCAATTTTAACCGAGTGTATAAAATTATATGTTACACACCTTATTTAAAAAGACTGAATATTGATAATGACAAATGTCGAAAGCTTTCAACGTGTTTAAATAAAAATTGTGAGTCTGTTTTAAGTGGTTGTTTTCATTATGTTAATAATTATGGTACTTTTCGTTTCTCGCGAACGTCGATCGACGTCGCCGCACGCTTACACGGAGGCTACGTAATGGCATAATTTATTATGTTCTATATGTCATTAGGGTAGGACGGATACGAATAGTGTCGCGGAAGAAACCGTAAAATTAATAGATCCAGTAAAGTATTTATTTGACTGAAATATCGGCCGATTTTGCATACAAAAAACTTTGCACCCTATGGGTGGTAGATGTCTTACCTCGGCAGTGCTGATTGGCCAAGAGGCAAAGAACGTGTGCAAAATTTAGTTTTAATTGCTCCACGCGTTTAGATTTGTATTCGGAGCATACAAACACACTAACTCACACGTACGCATTTTGAGCTCGTTTTACACATAACAAATGAATTTCATTTATAAGAACAGTGTAATTGATCAGACTTTTTGGTCTGTTTAAAGTGAAATAACTTGTAAATTTAATTAAAGTTTTATTTAAGTAACAATATATTTTAAGTACTTAAAAATTATACAAAAATATTTAGGGATCGAGTGTGGCGCTCACGCTGCGCCTTAAAATAGTGACGCGTTGGGCCGCTCACAGTCAATTTTATTTAAAGTTTAAGATAATAACCCACATTAGTTTAATTACGAGTGCCTGTGGGAGTTTTCTCTCGCAGGCGCTTCTCCTCCGAGTGACTGCGAGACTCACCTGATTATGCCGGGAATGCCTCGTACTTTCTCTGTGGTTTTTTCAAAGTTCTCACAAACCCAGACACCTTTTCCAATTTAAAGAGGTATATGTACTAGAGTCGAAGACCTTGGGCATAAGGCAAGAGTTATTCTCTGATCCCATCGAATTAGTCGGCTAACTGCCTCCTAAAACATGTGCAGACTCGGAGAAGGAAATGCTGCGACCCCACAGCAAACTCGTCTCCTGTCCATCGGAAGGGCGTGAGAATAGTACCAAAGGCCCGACCTACGTGATGAAGGTTTTCCAGGTTTTTCCCTGCATCTCTTTAGGTGTAACACCGGGTAGGATCCTTAAACTATAGCCCGGGGGCCATAGTCAACCCTCGACTGCCTTGCTCTACCTTCCGCATCCCACTTTTTCGATTCTCTTCCTATGCTATTAAAGGGGATTGCCTTTTTCAGGATCACCCTCATTTAGGCTGTTAACCCAAGAAAAAAAGTATGATTACTCTATTTATAAAAATATGAAAAATCTATATGTCGTCTATAATTTACACGATCGAAAATGTCAGATTAATGAGTCATTAATAACACAAAATTAAAAATTATAATTAATATAATTTAACAGCATATTTCTTTTCGTAAATATCACAGGGTAGTTAAGGAGTTAAATTTGAACTAAAATTTTCTTCAAGCAAATCCTTTATTTAATTGTCATGTTTACTGCGTTATTCTGTACTATATTGAATATTGAGTACATATATAATACATATTGCTGGATGTAATATGTAACATATCAGCGTATACTCTTCCGTACAAATCATCTTAGAAATATGAGAATATAAGAGATATAACCATTATTAAAAACCTATTACACACATTATATTATTATATGCACAATTACATTGATTTATTCACATTTACTTACCATCACACTTACTATATCTGAATACACTACGGCACTTTCCTTTTTTCATTAATAATATTTTTATTTTGGTGGATACATATCCCTTCCAGTGTCAAGTAATATATAATTTGTAATAATGACCTTTCACGTTGGAGGTGCTAATTCTATGTAATTACCTATGACGTGCGTCAGCATCAGTGTTAGTGTTCAGTGTTGCTGTTGAGTTGGGACAGAACTGGTTGGGCTGAGTCAAAGTGAGATGGATGTTACACACGGTAGATTAAGTTCCTTGGAACGAAAGATACTTTTTTATTATTCTGACATGTGAATAAGTTCTTCAAATAATGGATAATTTTTATTTATTTATTTTAAGTCGCAACAACAGCTTAAGTCATTAGCGACTATTTTACTATAATAAGGGATCTTAATTTCGTTGTAAGGGTAACTCGATTAGTGAACTCAAAGTCGCACACAAACATCCAGGAATCGAACACGGGACCTCTGTGGTACGAGGCAGTGACACTAGCCACTAGACCACAGAGACCGGTTATAAATAATTGATGACGTAAGTTTTAAAATTTTTTTCTTATTTCGTAAAGGTTATTATTATTTGATCTTTTCAGTTATCCACCTGTAACTCTTATTAACGTGGAATTTGAAACAAAATATCCTTAATAAAAGGATTTCCACCAATTCAGCAACCACATCAAGAGTGACGTGATGGGATTGGTACTCATCAGCATGAAAAGGAAAAACGATAATACACTTTCTCTGGCATGGAGCATCGAAACGAGTTGATATAGAGTTCAGTTTTGCATTCGATGTCTCTCTACCGCCGAAGCGGTAATAAATTTGTGGAATATCGCTACTGGCGTTAAGTTTAATGGTTGACATTAAATGTCAATGATATTAAAAAGCAATATGTGTCTGCCAGGAATGCGTCCATTACGGCTACAACGCCTGTAACTAGAGGAATGAGCAATAGTAGTTAATTTACAAGTCGAATTGCGGCGTCGTTGGAGGAGGGTGAAACAAAACTATTTTATCCCACTCTTAAATGAAGAACTTCCAGTGGTTTTCATCTGATATTTATTTGAAATGTATTGTAAATAAGGAATTATATTTTTGTTTTGTATTTTGTCCATAGACTATGAAACTAGTAAATAGATTTCAGCACACACAAAAAATGAAGTCTATTTAGTAGTAGTACATTGGTGATTTCCCTGTTGTCGATTTTTTATATTGTTTCATTAAATAAATTCATTATGCTTTCGAGATACGGTCAGCATTGATCTATCTTTTTCATATAATAATGATATATTAAGCGTAATATTATAAATGCCAACCACCTGTGCTATAGTCTCCAGCGCTGTTGCCTCACAACCCAGAGATCCCGGGTTCCAACCCTTGTGCCGTCACGGACACAGGGGTTAAGACTGCTGGAGAATTGATACGCTGACCACGTGTCATTCCAAATTCAGAATGTGTCATTTAAGATGACAGTCCGCAATCGACCCTGTAGACCAATGAACTGAAAGGGCTGCAGAGCCAAGAAGGAATATTATAAATACTCAAAATTCAAAATACATAATATTCTTAAATTATTTTGTCATTATATACTGTCAATAAAAATATGTATAATTATAATGATTGAAAAAGCTTACATATTGTTTTTTTTATCACACTTCGATTTTTCCTAAAGGTTGTATTTGGTTTGTTGTAGTATTTAGTCCTAAGATTGGCGTAATTCAACTATCAATGCTGCGCAAGCCTTTTCATTTCCACATAGTTACTACATCCTGCATCCTCTTTAATCTGCTGAGAGTATTTCATCCTTGGCCTTCCTCTTCTGTGCTTACCTCACACACTTCCCTCTAATGCTAATTTTACAAGACCTATTAATCTACCCGTTCTCATAGTCCTCGAAATTGTTCTCCCTTCCCGTATTTTCTTTAGAACTTCCTTGTTAAGTACCCCATCCACCCATCTGAATTTCAACATTCTCCCATAGCATCACATTTCCATAACTGCTATTCTTTTACTTTCTGCAATTCCTACCGTACACGTTTCACACCTATATAACGCCAATTTTAGTAATTATTTCCTAATACTCATACTTTTATTAGTCACAAGTAAATTCCTCTTTTTTGTTAAAGCCTTTCTTGCTTGTGCCATCTAGTTCCAGTTATTATTCTGTCCAATCAGCAGATTTCATTAACTTAATAGGGAAAAAGTCTAATATGAAAACTTTATATGGGACATGGTTAGATGAAACATGGCATTTAATTGACAGTTCTATATAAAACGGAAATATAGAAAGTTACTTATTTGAAAAGACTTTTCGTGTTGTATCATCATTCAGTTTGTTTGTCGTCGTCCGTATTGCAAGATATATTTGAAAGGGTATGACAGTAGCAGAAAGTAATCAAATAGTCGCCATAGTGTGCACTATTAAATATGCTCGATTATCTTGTACTCTGTCTTCTGTCTCAATCCTAGGTTACATGACAAACGTGGGTGTTAACAACAAATCCCTTAAGTGTAACACATATTTTCTCCTCCCCCACCTCACACTAGTCACCCCCATAGACATTTCACAAGACATGTACCAAGATTCTTCCAATTTGTACACGCGTTTAATTTACTATAAAAATATGCTTACAAACATGCAAACACAAATGTATCCTGTTTAATTATTAAATATCTTGTAAAATACTTTCCATAATTTATTTTTCCCAATTGCGTCTTGTGTATGATAATCGTGACTGCTATTAAGGCAATTCTGTTGAAACCGGTGAACATATTTGACGCGAAAGACCGTAGCAAGTAACGTTTTGCAGGCACCTCACCGGCCGAGGCAGAAGTGACTGCGACAGGGCTGGGTATTCCAACAGGCTGAAATTTCACATCAATCATAGCCCACCAGGGAAAGGGTTCGATGGTCGATAGCATGGCCAAATTATTCGTGCGGTGTCGGGTTGCCAGTAATTGATATCTGCTGGACATATGCGGCCATTAACTTGCCCGCGGAAATATTGTTATCTGTCCCGCGATTGGGGACTTGTTTGTCCAATAAACATACGCCTAACCGATGGGATAGGAGCCGTAGCAATAATACTGTGAACCGCGATGATGGCGACGGCGTTTGCTATGTTTACAAGCTCCGTAATTAGCTTCGGCAGTTTATTGTATTCGCCAAGAACAAACTCACGCGGAGGCTGAAATACTTTTTTGCCAAAGTTTTTTTTGTACTGTAACGTCGACACCTTTAATTGAAGGAAAATTGTACTAAGCAAAATATAGAGGACTTAAATCAACTTTTACATGAAAGACTATTGTTATAAATCGTATCGCGTCGTGCCATGTCCTAGCTAATCACTAACCCGTCTATGCTATAATAGTCAGCGATTATATTTATTTTATTCCACAAACAAAAACGTTCTTGAATAATTAACATTTAATTGTGACCAAAAACTTACTAAAGTAACAAAACAAAAAAGAATTTATTTGTACTCTTTGGCCGTACTTAAATACCTTAGTATTGCAATATATTAATATATACATTAAATTTTATTTTGTATTATTTATATTGTCTGTTTTTCGCCTCAATTAAATGTTAATTTAAAGTTACAGACGTTAATAACTATTATGACACATGTTTATTTGAATAATACTTGTAACTGACAATCATTAACCAATCTTCGTCCACAAAACTTCCTTCCACTCGTTTTAAATTACAAAAGAACGACGTACAAGATAATAGCTCTTATTCTCAGGAACTCGTGGGTTTTCACAAGTTCTATTAGCAGCCACCTGCAAGGATAATTTATTTAGTATCCAAGAAGTAAACGATGGAGTTCCCCTCAGGATCACATTTGCCTGGGTTAATGTGGAGTAAAAATTAAGAATGGAATACTGCAATGACGTCATCCGTTTCGGTTATCTCAAAAGTTAATCCTGGTATTATAAATGCATTTAACATAAAGAAAGTACATCAGTTGATGCATTTTAAGATATATTCACTATGTCTTCAGAATATTTTAATTAGTTAAATCGATACAACTGAAATTATTATGCTAATAATAGCATTTAACTTTGACGTAAGTATTTATTTATCAGATAACCTCAAAAAACTTAAAAAATGAAATAATGAATGGACATTTATAACTTTCTCCTACTCACTTAACTTTTGCTAATCAATGAGAATGATTTAGCGAATCTTTCTCTCTGAAAAATGTTACAACTACAAATTTCTTATAATATAATATATATTCACCTCAATAAGAGTAACAGTTCATTGCCTACCTTTACCCACACATTATGACTAATACGAACTGATTTATTTAAGCTCGTACTTTGGCAACTTCTCTACTCCCGTTCCAAATATCATATTGTATTCCAATAATTTTCTACAGAGCATTAAATCATAAGCTGCGATGTGAGATGACGTTTGTAATGCTCCGTCTAACTTAATGAAACTTAAGGGTATGGAAAGTATTACATACATAAACAAACTGCCCAGATTCTATTTTCACCACATTAAATGGATATAAATGATAAAAGTAAATATAACCATAGTTTATTGTGTTTACCCCAATATAACATGAGTTCTTTCCCTCAGCACGTGGGTGAAACAAAATGTCCTAATATCTTGTTCGTCGTTTTAAAAAGAAAACTTTCAATGAGAAACTCTTCGGAGAAGTTAATCTTGTATAATTAAAACCAGAGAATGAATAATATTCCTACGAAGAGGACCGGATGCTATGGTGGCACTCAACTCATCTTCACGGTGACGTCAGCAGTCCAGAAATCCTGATGATTTTTTCTGGCTCGTTGGAAATTATCCTGATGTCCTTTGTATATATTGCTATGAAACGAGATCCTGCTGCTTCCGGCGTATTCTCGGCACTCTTTTATATATTTGTGTAGATTATAGGCTATATAGTCTTATTTCCACCATTAATAATCACCTCTCGGCTGCAGATAATCATTCATCGAATTGCCTGCAGATGAGTTTGCTTTATTGTTTTGTATTTTATTATATAATTCTAATTACAATTAATATTTTTTAGATATATTTTTAACTCACTAAAGATAACATACAGACTACTTCAAAAACCAAAAGTACACAAAGCTTCTTAGTACAAAATATACTCTCTGAGTAAGTGTTTAGAATAATGCTAAACGATATTTCACCCATTACACGTCGTACTTGAAATATTAACACACTCAAGCAATTATTAGTCTGCATTATATTTTGAAATACTACACTAAACAAATTGTATGCTTTCCATAACATTACCTGTTTCGTTGGTTTATGTGCAATCCAATTTAAGTGAAGTATAATTTTTTTCTTCTTTGGGAGAGGATAAAAAACTCCTTTATACTTTGATCCGCTATCCAACTGTTCTAGTTGTAACTTGTGAACGTAATTCACGAAGGAAAACTACATTTCAAGTAGAGTGTTCGAGATTTACTTAAGATGAATGCTATTACCACTCCCCCAATGTTGAAGATATCAATCTCCAATATCGGAGATGGAAGCGACCGAAATAATCCCTCGCACTTACGTCGCAGGGTGAACTGATTGACGTGTAAATTTTGAACCGTGCATTTTATGTAAATTTCTCTTGGCTTTCAACTCTTTTTACATCTTCCTCTAGAACAGATAGTACTCGGAGGTGAGAGGTTGGGAGGCAAAATATGCGATTGTCGGCGTAAACATTCCGGGGTTCCTCGCCTGCAAATTTTATTTTAATTAACAGATAAGGCTGAAACAGAGATAACCGCGACTCTTTTAGGGGCCGAGGACAGAATCTGAGACAACTTCTTTTCATAAACAACTAGAAATGATTTTATTGAGGTTATGAAAAATGTAATACTTAGACTGTCGTGTGGAATGTTGATGTGATAAGTTTTTAGAACGCTTATTGTGCACGAATTCCGCAGTATCGAATATCGGAACGAAAAATAAAATAATGAATGAAGTGTGTCTGTTTGTGGTGTGAGGGCGCCCAGCCAGATGTCCCATAAGATGTTGTTTCAAGGCTCCAAAATAGAGAAATGCTGAGGCGTGGGTCGCATTCCCCGGAGTTGCGTCGACAATCACGATCTCTCCGCTGAATAAACAGTCCACTATATTTCGACGGCACACATTAATTCTGCAAACATACTCTTTCGGTTTGTTATCAAACTAAACAATTATCTCGAGTTATTCGTTACACGCGAATTAGTTTGCCGTGTTCATATCACGCAGTTAAAAGGGACAAACGATCACATATTTAATAATGCAGTGTTGGCTGCGACGGTTTATCCAACAAATATGGTCCCAAATTTCGCGAAATAGAATGTCAGCGGCGAAGCTTTAATAAATTGACGCCCAGTTTGTAGTGCGATCGATTTATGCATTGTAGACGCGCCATGTTTAATTTGATACTTATCGTTAATTACACGCCAATTGCTGTTGCTTTGTGGTCGCGAATTACCATAATGTTGTCCGTACTGTAAACAACGATGCTTGTGCCCCGGCTATCGATTTTGCCCCCATCTCGTGTGCGATATACATAACTATTAACGAATACTTAATTTGGACCACGCTAATGAGGCTTTATTTTAAAAAATTGCAACTTGCGTAAAGTCCCTCCCGTATCCGCGGTTTTGTCTCCTTGAAAACGAATTAAAAATTATGTGTAAAATATCTCAAAAATTGAAAATCCATAGTATTAGTAATATTGACGAAAGTTGCATTTGTATTAAGAACATGTTGAATGTGACTAAAACCATTCATAATTATACTAGATAGTGTGCAAAATGTTTCTTTCTCACTTTAAAGGAGTAGTATACATTGGTATTTGAAAATATCTTTCCTTCACTAGTATTACGAAGTTCTGTATGTACAACATGATAAAAATTTCAATGTAACTCTAACCGGAATATACTGACAAATACCTGACAAATATAATTTCTTCTTTTCCTTGAGATGGATTAGAAAGTAATGAATATACAAAGAAAGATAAAAATGTTGATGTTCCCTAACCGGAATACATTCTCGTCAGTTCCTTCTTTTCCTTCAAAATTATTATAAAGTAATGCATATGCAAAGAAAGATAAAACTTTCAATTTGACTCTAACCGGAATAGCTTAAAAATTTCTCGCTAATATAACGTTTACATTTCCATAAAAAGGAAGGAAAAAAGGAAAAGATCAGAATAGAAGCATTTGAAATGTAGTGCTGTAGGAGAATGCTGATAATCAGGTGGGCGGATAACAAGGAAGTTTAAGAACAATAAGGGAAGAGCGAACAATATGAAGGATGTTGACCACGAGAAGGGATGGATAAATAGGCCACGTTTTAAGACGTGAGGTTCTTGTAAAATTAGCATTAGTGGGAAGTGTGTGGGGTAAGAACAGAAGAGGGAGACAAGAATGGAATCCGCTAAGAAAATTAGGGAGGGTGTAGTAGGTATGAGGAAATGTAAATGCTTGCGTAATATAGGTGAGCATGGAGGGTTGAATCAGACAAATCTTAGGACTGAATACCACAACAAAAACAAGGAGGATTGCAATGTAACTCTACCCGGAATATACTAATATATTCTCAAGCTCTTACCTTCAAACGAACATCATAGAGTAGAAATTTTTCTTTTACATAAAGAACTAATGGTTGTAAATTTCCATAGCTTCCCTAAAAATAATTTTAATGATTTTAATCTCTATATTTTATTTTAAAACTTTTTACTTCACTTAAGCAGTTTAATTGACACTTTCAACCCTTATATTGATTGAAAAATAGCAGCCCAAATATATAAAGTAAACATTTAGTTTGTAACTGTCTTGCCTTGATATTCCAGGACCAAAGAGTTATAGTCTATATTTGGACTCTATTTTAGGGTCAAAGTTATTGTAAAATTTAATATCCAGATGTAGTTCGCCTGATAAAGTTAGGAAAAATAACTAAACAAATAAAATTTGTTTTTTTATAAAATGGTTGTTAATTTCGTTTTATAGAATTAATTTCAAAAACAGATGTTAAGCGATTTATTATTATTCAACTCGATTTTCACCACTTTTCATGAAATTTATCTTATGATGACATTTGTTTGTCCCCCATAGGAAGCCAGTAATCCGAACAGCTTCCTACTCGGAGCATGTCAGTTATTTTTATTTGGAAATTCTGGATTACAAATTCCTCTTAATGAAATGTAAACTAATAGATGCCTGTCAAGAATAACGAAAGCACAATTTACAATAATAAAAATCCTTTAACCGTACTGTTTTATATTTATAACATGCAAACGAAACATGCACTATGTAAAATAATTATTTAGAAAATTGAATATCCCAAATCACTAAATATGCAACACACAAAAATAAACCAATAAACTTAACAACTAGGAAGTTTGTTTACAGAAATTGAACGACGGGGAATATGCTCTTTCTTATGAATTGTAGATCGTACATGAAATACTAAATGAAAAGAGCGTGAAATGAATTGCTAGTGTTTATTTTTTTAGTCTGTAAATATTATATACAATGTTTATCCTTAAAATTTGGGAGGAGCCTTTCACCCCACTCACCACCGACGTCTGGGAAAAATACCAGTCACAGACAGGTGTCACGGACTCTCAACAATTTTAGAAATTCCGATCCGGCGCCAAACTGTATAAGTTTTATTACTCTGCTTGCATCATTTTTCAATTTATCTCAAGCCGACTGCTTTTTATTTCCAAATTCCGTACTGAGTTGTGTTTTGCCATAACAAAGGATTTTCTGTTTTCCACCATTTTCTTGTCGTAATCTCACCACAAGTCTTATAACTATTATTATAAAACAATCCCAAATATTTCGCAGCTGAATGTCTTCAGAAATCCATCCCTACGTAACGTAGGCTATGTTTTGGTTTTGCTGTCAAACTCTGTTTATTAGACGAAATTGAATTGATTATGATCATCATTGCATTGAAGAAAAAAGTAATTCTGACGAATTTCATTTCCATTTTCGTAAACCATTATTTGTAATCCAGTTGGTTAGAGATTGTTTTATAAATGATGTCATAAGACAGGAAATGTGACGAATTTCTCGTTGCCTTAGGCCAGTACATAATTCTATTTCTAATAGGCACCAACCTTTTTTGACTTAAAACCATACTTGACTGGAGCGCTGATGATTTGTTTTACTGAATGGGCGCAAAGGAAGAGACGTGAAATGAAGACCTGTGGAAGGTGATTGTCCATTACGAATCCCATCAACGGCATGACTCAGGGTCGTAAATGAAGTAAAATAAAATCTTTTACGGCACACTCGTATCGTCACGATTAGAGAGAAGACAAACGTGATTCTTAATGGTTATTTGAGAAATAGGAAAGCGGCCTATAATAATTTGCACGTCGCATATCTCGGCAACAATCGCGGAGTATTTTCGTTGCTGCCCCCTTTTGGCTTTTGTTCACAGCCTACTTACTCGACGACGCACTCTTCCCCTTTTATGCGCCTGTGCCAACTAGCCATAAATATTTTACAGCTAATAAAATTTGCTGCTTTATTCACCGTCCTAGACGCAGTGGCTCAGCGGCCCTCTCTCCGAATATTTTTGACTGACGTCCGATCTATCCGTGTCAACACACTTTTTGACGACTTTGTTCTGAAACATATTTCCCGAAGCAATTGCTCAGAGGATGGAACCGTCATTCAGAGTAGGAGGGAAAAACAACTCAGAAATAAATCTTACCGTTTTATCGGGTGCTTACTCGTCGTCAAAATATTTTGTTTAGGAATGTTAAAATACTGACAGTTACGACGTCTTATAGGACAATGCCGTAATTAAATATAAATGTGCCAACTGTTGCAGTTTTCATTTTAAATGACGTCCAAACCTTGCCAATTCACGGACAAAACAACTATGGTAGAAAAATAAATGCTGGAAACGTAGAAATTTTACGCGAACGTAGAAAGTAGCGGGTTGTATATTTCTGAGTTGAAATAACTGAAAAATAATAAAATTCTATAAGAAAATGAGAATTCGTTCACAAGTTAGCACACGGATATAAATAAATTTCCAACGGGGTTGAAAAATATAAGTGATTTTAACACAGACCGTAGGAAAATTAAAATATAAAGCATTTCAGGGATATGTAAACATTTATAGCAAACTTATGAATGGTAATTATTTTCTAAAATTCAGTCGCTTACAGGAAGTCACGGATACGTGAGACGAAAATGTGCAACTAAATTTATTATAATTAATTTATTAATAAGGGACCTTACTTTTCTTTGTGTTTTCACACTATCGTACGACGACATAGTTTCCCAATTCGCCTGTAACACCGCAAGTCTACTTTGCAATCTTATCGCAAACGTGTTACGGCAAGAGAAAGCGTACAACCTTATCTAGGAGCCAGACCTAGTAATTTCATGGCTGAAGGAGGAAACCTGCCAATCGATTTCTTAAGTAAAAACCGCGTGAGCCACAATGAACCCTTATTATTATACTTCATTTATGCACCACATTCATGATACAACTAAAAATGATTTTTCTTCTTGCAAATTAAAATTAAAGCAGCCTTTCACACCAACAACACTTGGCACAGAATATAAAATGTGTAGTAATTTGTTTAATGATGGGTTCTTTTAAAGAAGACACTAATCAATTAAGCTACTTTTTGTTTGCATTTATTCATTTACCCATTTCGGTATTGCGACGCTGTGTGCCAACGTTGAGTAGACAATATCCTAAAGCACGTCGACCATTTTCATTACTTTGTTGAAGTTATCGCAGTTGTTTCCTGAAGCGTTTAGAGACGGGACGAGCAGGTGTGACAACTGTGTCACCTGCTCGAACAAAAGCGGGCGCCCTCATGTTTGCCAACACAGCGGTTATTAACCTTGGACATATCCTTTCTGAAAACTTTAATTATAAAACCAAAATTTTCTTTCGTTTTTCCCATTGTATTTCTTTGTCTTATTAAGAAAATGATTAATAAACCTATTAATTTTTAAAAGAACATCTTTATTTACCAAAATTAAATTAAACTACAAAATCATTAATATATTAATTTACGTCCCAATGTTCCGAAGGAATCTATAATACTTTTTGGTTTTTATGTAGAATATTATTATCGAATATAATTATATTATATACAAATTTTGGTTCTTTACGTTCAGTACATGTATAACTAGGTTTCGATTCTCTTGAATAACCCAATAGGTTTGCCGACGTACTGAGGAAAAGTTTTACTCCATTTATGAAATTTGTATAAAGGCTTGTTGGTCTATTTTTCCTATTTTATGTAATTAACTTATTTGATTTAATTATACTTAATTTTAGATAAATATAGATCTTAAATATTGACCAAATACAACCCAATCACCTAAAAAATTAATGTGCGTACATGTAAAAAAGAAGAGACTATGGATTCCCGGACAACTGCAAGGAATGCCTCAATGAACCGCGATTTATAATCCCCATATTGAATTATTTAAAAGACTTGAACATTTTCAATAAAATGTAATGTATCTCTACTAGTTTGTTATGCCTCCCCCCCGTCTTTATCATTATAAATTATTATATTGAATATATATTTTTATAAATATAGGAGTAATTGTTTTCATTAACAACAACAAAAAGAAAATTATCTTAAATCAATTTATTTTTCCTTCGTAACTCAAAATTAATAGTTTAGTTAACCTGACTTCATTCAAGTAATTAATTGGGAATTCAATTAAATTTTAACTAAAATAATATATTACAAACCAAAATAAAAACGCCACAACTGATAGTCGTCGTAAAACTTGTTTTATTAGAATATTTTTTAGATTTATAAAATTGTATTATTTTTTATCTGAAAAGGTTCTAAAGTACAAAACGACATGATGTTTTGATTTTATTATGGATTAAAAATTTCTATTACATTTAAAATTTAATTTTGAGTAACTAGACTGATTTATTTTATGTAACTCGAATTTAATTATCGTGAAGACAAAATTAATAAAAATATTTGATCGTATACGATATAGTTAACAAATACTTTTAAAAGAGACATTTTTAATATGCCATTCTTAATTTATAATTTCTATTTGTCATCAGCCGGTTTAATTTCCCCGAAACACTACTCACTTTTTTACTGATATGGACCAACGGTTAAAGGTAAAATCGTGGGCATGACCCCGACGGACGATGCGTCACGATAGTACATTTACCTGAATTTTCCGAAGTAATTGAACTGACTTCTCATGCGCGATTATTATTATACAGACTCCCCGCCGATTATAAATATTCTTGGCCCCCAAATATTTCATTTCCATATCGGATATTATAAGCCCAATAAAACCTCTTTATTATTTACTTGAAACTCGTTTAAATTGAAGCAAAAGGCAGTAAATAATTAAACAGTTTTTTGTTTCTATGACTTCTTTCCTAAGTTTAGAAGGTGTTCTATTTTATACTCATTTTTTACATTTTTCGTACGGTATAATTATTTTTTAAGTACTTCTTGACGTTCATTACCCTAATTTTCCGCATATATTATATCACGAATTTTCGGTACTTATTATTTCAGTAATAATTTTATAATTCTACAATTCATTTAATTTTGCAAGTGCCACGAGTTTTAATCCATCAATAGTTTATATTTACATTTACTACATCACCCTTAGTTTTCAAGTTAATTTTTAGATAAATATTTCTCATGTCGTCTATAATCTTTATTATATTTTTGTAAGTACTTTGTTAAAAATTTAAGAAATTTTGGTTTTTCTTTAAAGGTATTAATTTTGAAATTACGACCGTGCAATCCACAAAATGCGGCTTGTGTCTTCCTGCAGAAACTTCTACATCAAAATTTAATTCTATTTTTAAAAAAGAACTTGGTCAGAATAGTCGTTTTGTGTTCATATAATTATCATTTTCAACTGCCTTAACTTACGATTAATTTCAAATGCATTTATTTGTCTACACATTGAGAATTATAACTTTAAGATTTATGATTAACGTTACATATTCTTACCTACAGGTTTAGACATAGGCGTATTAATGAATGTTGTCCAAACCTCAGTTTTATAACTGATTTATTAAATCGCAAGTATAAATTTATTTATTTTTATTTAGGCAGTCATCATTTCACTCGTAAACTGCAACAAAAATGCTTTATGAATGTTTTAACTACAATAAACTAAGGGTTGGTAAGTTTACTTCCACCTCGGAACTTGTTTCCGGCGAATAAAAGCCCGAAGTGTTGGTTGATAAGGCTGAGCCCTTTTTTTCGGTGAGATGAAATCCTCAGGATGACATCAATCTGCTCAGCCATCGACGCCACACAGGGGCTGCGAGAGGACTGATA
Source organism: Eucriotettix oculatus (assembly GCA_034510155.1). Classification (NCBI taxonomy): domain Eukaryota; kingdom Metazoa; phylum Arthropoda; class Insecta; order Orthoptera; family Tetrigidae; genus Eucriotettix; species Eucriotettix oculatus. Next base: position 13,745,203 of record CM067377.1, read on the forward strand.
TTGACAGCCTCTACGGAATGGCCACACACGCCAACAGACATATACAGCGCCATAAACCGTCTCATTCCAAAGCTTCTTTATCAATGTTACTAGAAACAATAATAATACACAAGTAATTTTTTACATTATGAAATTGATATCATTATGGTTTTCAAATTACGGTCATAAATAGTGCATCCAAATTAATTAATATCTATATAGGTCACTAAAGTAGCAGCCCACGACTTAGGGGAAGCGACCTGTACTCATATTATTAGTCACTCATCCCCAATTGAGCTATAAAAAATTACGAATCACTAATAATATGGTTCTCTCGATGTAAATCAGACTATTTGAATTAAAGGTCTATTCATAACATCACATGCATCCGGGTTGCATACGTTGAGCATATGGCAGGATCTATCAACTGCTTCCTTTAGAATAGTCAACCGCCTGCTTCCAAACCTGGTCGAGGCTTGAAGTCTCCGGGAATGCTGCGAACCCACAGTAAGTCCCACGTCCAGTCAACGGAACAAGTACAGGGAACAAAACCTAAATGTTGCTCTTTTGTATAGCTTTTCCTTGCATATCAATTAGGCGAATGCCAGGTATTACCCTATCTTCTTCCCCGTCCGAATCACCCTTCTCTTTCCGTTTCTACATTATATAATATTCAGGAATTGCTTACCCTGAATCTTTCCAGAAGCCATGCGTCTTCTTCCTTCTACTGGATCCTCCATTTAAAATGGGTTTAGAATCCACTCAATTAAAAATTCTACGTTGAATGGAAGCAAACTGTTGATATTCATTTATATTGCCTAAAAAGTAATAAACATTAACTAATTAATGTAATTGTTATTATGGAAAACTGTTTCGAAGTGTACTCTCTGTACCCTGTTTTCTTTGACGAAGCTAAAGTCAACAGTTTCCGTGCTTAACCCAGCACTTCGCGAAGACCGTTACTAAGGATTGTAATTTAATACCTCAAAATATCCTAAAAAATCAACTTTTTGACAATAAGTAAAATAAATAAATAACCTGAACTGTGTTTCTCAAACTTTCAATTACATTAGACAGAAATTACGGTATAATAATTATTTTTTATCTAAAACTGATGCATAAGTATTACAACTGAGAATTTTTTTTGTCACTAATATTCTTCATAAAAAGTTTTCGAATAAGATTTTAAATATAAACTTTTTGTAATAAATTTACCTTAATTAGATAAAGAAGCAGTCATAGTAGAGATATTTTAAGTGGCAAGGTAAATACAACATCAACATTTCTGAAATCCTTGTTAATTACGCCAAGTGACTCAAAAAACGCAAGCGTCCCAAAACCGACAGACCAATCAAACTCAAAAGATTTTGAGTCTGTACATTTCTTTCTTCTTTGTTTAATTATTATAATTTAAAATGTAGTGTAATATTGTCTGTCGTTTTTTGTAACATAACTTACTAATCGCTTGCTTTGAAATTTATTAGTCCTGTAAACTGATTGAAGGTTTATATTGTGACTTTATAATTTTTATATTTAATTTTAAATGATATTAACATGATTTGGTGAGACGTTACAATGTATTCTTTATTCTTTCCGAGGCTTTGATTTGTTGATTTTGATTTCCTTTGACCTGTTCCCAGATATCCAATACTAATTATCGATAAAAATAATATTGTGCAAAATAATTATTACGGCTCATTACAGAATCAGCATGGAATACAATTACTAGGCACGTTTGAAACGCGTAATGGAGATTTGTCGAGAGACTGTTGTGTTGCAACGAGAGCGCAGCAGTTCGCTACTGTAGCCAATAAAGATTTGACCAATGCTTTGATCATTTCTAAAGTGCTTTGAGCTTTGTTCGCATCCATCACTGTCCGGTGGCTCGGGTTTTAATTCGAATTATACGAATACTACAAAGGCATGTCATAATAATGAAATCCACTCGTAGTGCTCCGTCTGTGTGCGACGAGTACATTCACGTGTAGTAAACCTTTCAGTAGTTATATAATTCACTTGCTGCCTACAATATTCATAAATTACCTTGTTACTTAAATCTCAAATAATTCAAAGTATCATTTGAACCATATGTAGCATAAAATCAAATTATTTGTGTATCTGAAAATGTGGAATTTGAGAAAGGAAATCCTACAACATGATTAATTTAATTCACGAATTTTCACCATATCTGAAACCATGGAATGTGAAATACATTTAAATGTAAGTAATTATTTTGAATATTTATAGATTTTATTGTTAATCGGGTATTACAAACATAATCACCAATGTAACAAAACTTATCTTCGTAGTAATATTTCAAGAACCATAACAACGTCGGAAATGTCTGCTAACCTTTTATATTTAATGACCCAAAACTCGTTTATAATTCTACTGTGATATCATCCCCATATTAATTTTCCTGATTATTATTTTTTTGATTATCGCACGACTCTATTCTTGATGACTGCTGTAAACCTAGTTTCTGGTAGCCGAGTAAGGTTAAGAACGCTCTTATCGTATTCATGCATCTGCTGCGACAGGCTTTGTAAGGAGTTCTTTCAACGTGACTCAATCAGCGACGACTACAACAAAATGCGTGTCCATAAACGCGTCGCCCACAAAGTACAACGACTGATTTTCAGTTAAATTCCTGCACGAATGTGATGACGTACACTTTCTGTAAATTCGTCAGTAACGTCGCAAGGAAAATAACTAGATGTGGTCTGGTATCAAATACGTAATTTATTTTCGTAATGTTGGTAAGGTTACAAATGACCAAAGTTTTTTACATATCACCTTACAAGTAATTAATTTTAAATATATATTCCCGGGTACTTATCAGTATTAGCCCGGTACAGAAGTTAATTTGACACTAATGTAATTTTAATGATATAGAGCGCGTTGTCAGCGCTCCACTCTATCGCCTGCTTCTAAGAACAATTTTAGTAAGTCGTATTAACAGAGCGAGATACACTTCATTGAACTATTTGAATGTCTTCTTATTTGCCATCATGATTCCAATACCAGTAAATATTTGTCTTTTTCAATTCCTACACGTAATTACGGAGATGTCTCACTTTTACGTCAACACTCACTCCATTCCAATCTCTAGTCGTTTACATGATGCGCACTCAACACTCTACTTCAAAATAGTGTTTTAAACAACTTTGCAATTACTATGTCAAAAGCATACAATTAAAAAACATAGAATTTAAAATACTCACATCACCCACTTTATCGAAAATTCTCACTTATGCAATTGAAAAAAATTCTATTACATTGTAATGATTAAAAAACTTAACTTTGGTTTTATGAATTTGTCTTAGACAAATGTAGTTTGAAATCTGCCGTCGGTACTTGAAATGTGGGAAAAAATTAAGTACTTAAGAAAATCTTTAGTATTTATTATCATCATTCTTCCACGCTTTCGTATTGTGGTTTGAAATATTAAATTTCAATTCATAAAATAGGTTAAAAATCTATGGAATTAACACTGCTAATTATAATAGAAGCAAAATTTATACTTGTTTTTATGTCGATTATATGACATTAAGTTTCAGTTCGTAATGTAGTTTAATTTATAGAAGTATATAGGTTATACTCTGTCACGGAGACTGAGATTAAGACTGCAGGAGAGTCGATATGCTGACCACGCACCACTCCTTATTCGGAACGTGTCTGGTAAGAGTACAGTCCGCAGTCGACCCGGTGGACCAAGGTCCTGCAGAGCCAAGGAAGAAGAATAATATAATTTATAATAGTAAAAGTAACTCTAACTACTTTGAACAATAATGTAGACATGTAGTCTCTGTACCGTGGTAGCTTTGAGGAATCTAAAGCCGAGTTTACCCGATGTTCTTCGAGCCTTTCACGAATAGCGTTACTCAGGAAGCATAATTATTTTTCTGGAATACATGTATAGGTAATACTGGAAAACAGTAATTTAAGAAATTGTGATATTATTGTTAAAAAAAATTAAACGCTCTTAGTTTCAAGGAATTCCGGGGCCTTAGCAGAAACCTCCATTTTATACATCTAACGGAATTCCTGTGTCCAGACAATGTTTATATTAATCGGAGTTGCCCTGGACCAACGTTCCTGTATAGTTTAAATTGAATAAATAAATAACAGCATCCAAACTTATAATTATCAACTCTAATTGTTATTTTTTCCAGACATGTATTGATATCCAGGCTACTGAACTAGATATAGCTCACATTTGAGCGCAGATACACCTTTTTGCTGTTGATAAAATTGAACAGTTTAGACAGACAGCCTGTTAAACATTTCTCCTGTATCTTTTAAGTATAATTTCTCTCATATATACTAATTACTTTACCTATAGGCATATATTTTTCCTTGTTGAGCGTCATTAATTTGTTGTCCTGAATATATGGGTAAAGAGCAACCCCGCCATCTCTATGACGTCACTCACGAATGATATTGTAATGATAAAACATGCTTAATTTTGTGGTACGGAATCAACGGCAAGTGACGTGGGGAAGTCGCAGGTTACAGACAGGGGTGATAAAACCCCGAGAAGATGACACGATTTCTCCTCGCCACTTGCCGTTGATTCCGTACCACCAAATTACGCATGTACTTGTGTTTTATCATTACGATATCATGCGTGAGTGACGTTATAGTGATGGCGGGGCTGCTCTTTACCCATATATTCAAGACACCAATTAATAGCGCTCAAAAAAGAATAATATATGCCTATAGGTAAAGTAATTGGGGTTTTCCCAAATCTCGTGAGATTTGGGGGCAACGGATGGTGAGCGAAAAGTAGGTAAACTGTTCCTCCCAGAGAGGACAGGCAATATTTTTTATTGGATAGGATCGGGCCCCGCCACCGACGGAATATAAAATAATGAAGTGGGAAGAAGGTATTAAAACCCTAAGAATGATGGATTTTTGAGGTTAACCACTTCACCACAGGAGGTAACAAACACATTGTCTAGCCTCCAACGACACTACTATTATATTCCAAAGATCAGAAAACCACTTCATTCGAAACGCCACTTCGTTCCCACGCCGGTAAAGGACTGTTACATACGACCAAGAATAATGAAAGTTATGAAAATACTTTAAATGGTGCGTAACGTCTGAGAAGAGTGACCTTCACATTATACAGTTTTTTTATGATGTGAAGCCAAACATCGCTTTGTTTGTATTCACTTTCTTTTCCTGTGTGAGATGGGTGCGATAACGATTTACTGTCTTCAATAAAGTCTCGCGAAGATTAGGTGTTCGTATTCCGTTGACAATACGAGAAGCATAATAATGGTCCTTCAATAACTATGAGTTGTAATATTGACATGAATTATATCAGCATACCTCCTATTAATTGAAACTTAAAAGGATGGAAAACTGTTTGTATATCGTGTGAGAATTGAGTATCTGGTGCAAGTAGAGAATACAGAAGGCCGTGAATACAAGGAAAGGCTGTGTGACCTTGGACCGGACGCGCTTCACTCGCCGCTTTGAATGGACCGGAAACTATTGCGCGACGATCGGAATAACGTTGCACTGTTCCGCTCAGAATACGCCATTGCAACGACAAACGTAACCCACGGACCATTTCGTAGCAACATTCCTCCTTTATGGGACGGTCGGTCAGTCACAATGCGTACTACAGTGACGATCGTTTCTTCCCGCTTGAGAAAATCATGATTGAACGCAGTTTTAAAGAGTATTGCATTGATTAGAACATGTTGTAACAATTATATTACATATTAGATATTCTGTAAAAATTACTAATACCACATAATTGTGTTCTCCATCTACCAAAATATTTATTAATTGATCGAAATACTTTAACGATGACTTCATGCAACTGAAATGACTCATTAAATCAAAGTTAAATTGAGAAATTAGGGATTATAATTTTCAAAGTTTCCGGTTGAAGCTGTCCTTGTAAGCAGGCTAGATTTACACATTTGTCCAATTTTTTATCTTTCAACAAAAATTCAAAATTAAAGTTACCTGAAGAAGTCCCAAATAAGGCGACGAAACGTCGTTAAAACTAAATACATACTGTACGTGTAAAACCTGGTCGTTAATTTATTTCCTTTAATCATTGGGAAACAGACGTTAATTGAATTATTATAAATTTAAAAACCTGTATTCGTGTACTTTCTTTCTCTAATTAAGCTCTACAGACGTAAATAATTAACTTATTTTCGTTACGTCTGCGAAGAAGAGTGCAGTCGATGTTCAAGATCGAGTAAAAACGAGGGGAAAAAATCACAGCAAACGAATAAAATGGGTACATTTGATGTGCATTTCCACAGTTCATTAATAATATCAATCTTCTAAAATGTTAATTTTCGTGACCTAAATTGCAGTGTATTATAGGCATTACAGAAACTTTCAAAGCAGGCATTGATTTATTAATTTCTCTACCTTCATTCAACAATTTAAATAATTATCTTCCAGGGATTTTTTAGTGTGTTGCTTGAAGATATATGAACAAAATGTGCAAGAGGGTAAATAATTTATTATCTTTACAAAAAGTTATTACGCAAGAAACGAAATCGATCACATGATAAAGATGAAAACCCCTTGCCGTTCAATCAGTCACAAAATTAATAAATTAATGTACATGGAACATCACTCCATAATTCCTTCGGCCAAAATCCATGTACAGTTAAATTTTTCCCTGAAGAATTCTCAAATGAGAGACGAAACGTTGTAATGATTAATATTTAAATAAAAAAATAAGAAAGTGTCTGATTAAATAATTTAATAATCAAATTTACTTTGGACATTGTATAAATTTCATGTATATAAATATATACATTGTTATTGTAATTAATTCCTTCTAGACTTGTAGATGACTGTGATACATGCCGAAAGATCCTCTAAATTTTAATAAAAATTTATTTACAATATTATAATATAATTTCGGTTTTATTAATTTTGTGACGGATGTAATAGCGAGAATTTTTCATAATTATCATCAAAATTAAAATGAATCCTTTAATACCACAAAAAAATCCTTGAAGTCTGGAGACAGACTTCAAAGTCGAAAGACATGGAGAGTGGAATGCTCGACTCCAATCATCAGATGGTCTCGGGATAAATAGGGAAAGTGCGACCTACCGCGTTAGGGGACCGTAGTTAAGCGCTGGCTGCCTTTCTCCCCCTTCCGCATCCTCCATTTCTGTCTCCTATTATTGGTATAAGCCAGCACATAGTCTAATAATGTAAACAAAAAAAAATTAAATGAGATTAATTGAAAATCACTTATATACTTACAAAGACATTGAAAAAACATTTAAATAAAATTTACATAATTTGAATATCATTATCCTTGTACTCAACTATATAACAATAAGTCAGAGCCTTCGTCTTAAATATTCTGAAATTTAGAGTTCGTTAATACGGAGGAATCTCTTGAGCGTATTGAAGTATGATAATAAGGTAAGGATGACAATTTTTTTGATTCCTTCAGGAATTACTATATGTCGATGGATGAATAATGTTATGGCATTGTGCCAATCTTTATCAGATTGAATTCTCAACAGCCATATGATCTAAGTACCTTTAATTATGAAACTGGTATGCATATTTCTCTCGAAGTTATAATTAATATCAACTCCTGAAGATTGAGAAAATATTAACCCTTTTTTGTTACCCTTACAGAATTATCTAAGTATTCAACAAATAAAGTAGAAACGCAAATGCTTTTCCAATCAAAGCAAGCTAAGTTTTTACCGGTTTCTATGAAAGAAACCGGTGTACAGCTTTTAATTCATATTATGATACGGAAATATCACTGCCATTGCATCTTCGTTAAACAGAAGAGACGATCAAGGAATACTCAAAATAAATGTTTCTTGAACTGCATTATCTTAGAACAAAACAATTAAGTGTGAATTGCAATAATTTAATTTAATTTCGGTATGAGAATTTTGACGTGAGGTAATATTTTTATTTAGATGGTCGACCATGTGGTTTGTGAGGAAACTCGTCAGCGAGGGTTTATGGAGCCTCAAACTGCTTCCTTGAATTGATGTAATCCTCTCCCATGACGACCGACGGAGTTTTTCAGCTGAATGAGTGTCGGTCAATTCTTCTCCCACTTCTAACACTCCCGCTGAGCTCCAACTTCATCTACCACTTCTGTCACTTTTCATTCAACTCAATTTGTTGCCCAAGAAAGTCTCTCGCCATTATTATTACCATTTCACTCGAGCCACTTTTGAAACGTAACGCGGATGCTGAAGGGAAATAGCGTCACCGTTGCGATTAACAAGTCTTTGTTAGTTTTCTATCAGTGAAGTCGTATAATAAAGCTGCTGATAGGCTGGTGATGCGTGATAGGTTCCAGGGACAATGGCCGCGGCTAATCCGTGACTGTGTCGCCAGATAGCGCCCTCTGTACCTGCGGTCCTGTGTTCCAATCCTTGCCGCTTGTATTGCATATTACACTTTGAGGATTACCAAGGCTTACGCTGCGATGTCAATGACCAGAATCAACATGTCTTGGCGTAGGTTCCACTGTGATAAGATACAAACAGCCTTATTATTCAGCAAGCCTGTTGCTTGCCTCCATTTATATTCCTACATACATTTTCAAGGTAATATAAACTAATGACAATCAAAAATAGCTAACAAGTTTTATGAATATTGGACACAAATTCTGATTTCAATATTTAAGTTAATCTTACCATATGAAAGTAGTAAATGAAGATGAAGACGGCCAATACATATTAGATACAACGTTTCGCCCACAATTTGGGGACTTCTTCAGGCTGACAAATGTATTAAACATTTTCTAAGGTGTTATATTTCTTCAATTGGTGCAAATACATATAATTTAATTAGAAAATAGAGGTTCAGAAGTAAAAATATTTAACCCCGAAATTTAGCAAGTATTTTTTGCCCGAGGGAGTCCAAAAATTGTGAATGAAAGGTTGTATCTAATATGTTGAATAAAAGTATAGAAATTTCGATGTTTGGCCGTTTTGATATTTATTTGTCAAATTTTAAATCGTTGAATTCACTTTATCCACTGAGTATCGGCTTGAAATTATTAGAGTAACACAGCTATGAAGTTATGGTTCTAAAGGTAAAGCTTTAAAGCAGAAAATCAGTAGTTATGTGAAGTTTATTGTATTATTATTTAAGCTGAAAATTAACTGACATGCAGTTCAGAGATGGATGTAGTTTAAATTTAATTAGTTTTTCTTCATGAATGCTTAAGTAGTAAATGCAAATAATTCAAAGTATATAAACCATCCATTGAATGAGCATTGCGCATATAAACTGGAATATTAGGAACAGTCCACCAATTCTTACGTTCCTTGAGAACTAAAATAGTTCAATTGAAACCCAATAGATGGCACCCAGTCAGTTTTTTTCCATTCCTGGCGAATCCATTTTCAAGTCAACAGTTGGTTGTCAGCCATTATTTATAGACTTGAATAGAGATAACTTCCGTACCAATGAATCTATAATTATAATTTTAGGTAACTTTTTTAAATTTATTATACTGCTTTAATGAAATGTGTGCATCTAAACTGATTTCTAAACCTTGAGATCCGTGGTTCACTCATAGGCCTGTATTTATTCACTACGTATTTTTTACTTAAATTCCTATTTTTTTACCTAAAAACTACCTAGTGATGAAAAAATTGGTAACGGAGAAAATAATTTTGTAAACCCAAATCTTCCTGAAGAGGTGTTATCATTGTACTTGTATAACAAATTTTTACGTAGATTTAGTAATTTATTTATTACTTTTTTATTCCGACTAATTTATCCTTTAACATTTATAATATATCATTTTATTTCTATGACCTCAGTTTTAAAAATGTATTAGCTATACAGGTACTTAAGTCGTACAAGAATTTTCCTATTCCAAATTTTCTTCAAAACACAAGAAGCAATGATTCGTAATAAAACACCATCCTTATGTTCTACACTTTTTATTTAAATGCTTATGAAAAATCTTTGTAGAAGTATCTATTGAATAATTTAACCTCCTAGTCCACAATAAATGATTTCTGAAGTCTAATGTACCTAATAAATTTTTTCCGGTTTTCGAATACAATTTTTTTTTACAAATACAATATGTAAAGAAAATACTTTGTTGAGAAATGAGGAATTAAAATTTTCAATTTCTTAATTAATTTTGTTAAAATAAATCAATGATTTTACTTACAATTTTGGAGTATTCTCATTGATGAACAAACTGCAGGATCGTAAAATAATTGCACACTGACGTTACGTAGTGAGAAATGCAATAATTCGCTTCATCTTTTGCAGTAATCATACTCTGTATCTAGAGATTACTTAATAAAAGAAGAATCCATAATTCCGCACGGTACGCAGAGAAATTAACTGAAAATTCGAAGCAGCGATTTCTGGCGAGCACTATTTTGTTCTGTAATCAACGTGCAAGCATAATTACGGCTGCAACTGTAAAAAACAATGTTGAAGAAAACCGGAGCTGCACCTTTTGTTTTAGAAAGCGATAAATACGAAGCATAACAATTACTCCTGTTAAATACGAGGCTGAAAACTCTCTCGCGAATATACAATCGATATTTCGCCTTTTCACGGGGAGGCAGAAATAAAACAAGTGGATGGCGAACGGTGGCTATGAAGGAAGAGGCAGTAAAGCTGAAATGGAATGAGATGAAGTGGCTTTCCCGAGCAGTGATGATTTTTATTGGCGGATGTGAATGAGACGGGAGGGGTAATTGGTCGAGATAGTTGAGACGGAGGAACAATTTGGCTTTGAGTGGGCGAAAAACCGGAGAACACACTCTGGCAAATTCCTCTCATTGATTGGCTCTCGACTTCTCTTCTCTGCTTTGTATCGTCTTGACTGACGTCATGCTTCTGAATTTCGCGAACGCTTCGCCGAGCAAAAGTAGAAGGGCGACGAACATACACGACGTGACTGCGACAATAAATTGAATCGCTGCCGGGCGACTATGCTACTCATTTTTATTTTCGCTAAGTATGACTCTCTAATATGTTCCAGAGTATCCAAAACAGAGAAAGAAAAAACCAATTATATAATAAATTATTAAAACGCCGAAGTAAGTTGTGGCCTTTAATATTTAACGAGAAGCCTTCACAAATGAACTAAACTTTTCATTGTTTACCTATTTATTCTGAAACAATTTAATTACGTCACATAATGAACCACTGAGTTGTCCAAATATTCGTCAATATTCTTTGGGCTAGCAGATACGGTCATCTGCTTCCCAATTTAATCAACCAGCATTCCATTGATGTTTTCTATCGGGTCTAAGCTTTTCCAAAGATTATAAAATTACAAAATGATAAAATTAACTGAAGACGGCGGAGATGAATTTCGGTGAAACGTTATGCTAACCCGGTCGACTTTTTTTCTTAATTCCATTAAACCCAACAGTTTAATTCAATATATTGTAAACCTATTTTAAATTGATAATCCTATTGAAAGAAGAAGATGAATGGCTAATAAGCGACTGGCTACATTTAGAGATAGACAATCCCGAAGAGAATCAGCGGACAATTCTTACCGTACACCGGAGGTCTTATACCCCAGTGCATAACCTCCTAAAAGGGATTAAAGTTCCACGGCATGTAAGAACTTTAAAGAAAGGAGGACGAAGCATTTTTTTCGGTAAAAAATGATTTTTTGGGGGCAACAGTCTAAATTAGTCCCAGTTGAGTTTTTGGGTAACAGGGTAAATTATGATGATCCTGAAACAGGCAACTCTTTTTTAATAGCATAGGAATAGAATTGAAAAGTGATTATGTGGAATGTGGAGAAAGTTAGCCTAGATTTGATTAGAGCTCTTGGGCTACAGTTTAATGATATAGCCTTGCGATTCATCTAAAAGAGATACAAGGAAACCCCTGGAAAACGTGTATCAGGTGGGCCGGGTTTTTTGGGTACTATTTTAACGCCCATCCGAGTGACGGAAGATGGTTTTACTGTTGGATTATAGCAGTCCCTTCTCCGTTGCTTAACCAGTTTTATAAGGTAAGTGACCGACTGATCCAATGGGATCAGCGGACAGCTCTTACCGTATGCGCAAAGGTCTGCGACCCCAGTACATTCATCTTTCAAAAGGACTGAAGGTTTCTCGGCATGTGACCAATAACAGGCATTTTTTTGTGTTAACAGGCTACATAGGATGATCCTGAAACAGGAAACTCCCCTTTAATAGCATGGGAAGGGAATTGAAAAGGGGCTGCGGAAGTTAGAGCAAGGTATGCTCGAAGTTAATCCCCATTATCACTTTGTGAAGAAAAACCTGCCAGAGAAAGATCCCACAGGCATACTCCTCGGCTATCCCGGTTGATAAACCGATAATCATTTATTATGTTCTACATTTCTTTTCTGGTAGGTAGAGTAAGTGCTATATCGCGTCGTTCTTAAATCCCATTATACAGATCGACTCCTTCGTGTCACAGAGATTCCGGGTTCCAGTCTTCGCTAGGGCATGCATGTTTGTGTTCGTCATGGTCAAGGGGAATCTGGAATGTCACTCCAAATGGCTACAGAGCCAATAAAATAATATATATAATGTAATAATAATCAATGAGCAAAGTAGAATAATACAAGGAGAGTCTGTGACAAGTCAAGTCAATTGTGAATTAGATCGCGCCATCAACCACGTTTACGAAGAAGCAAGAGAAATCACTTGAAAGAAGTTGGAAACTTCATCCCTGCTATCGCCGTGGAACTGCACAACAATGCCTCCCGTGGAAACAAGAGAAAATCCTGAGCATAATGGCAAATGTTTTCGACCCCTCCGCACTGAAAACGTTGCCAAAATGATAATCTGCGTTGCGAACTCCTTAGCGTCTACCGCTGGAATCATAAACATTTTACGATCCAAACTTGTGTAGCCGTTTCCATAATAAACAGGGACAACTTTCAGAGGGGGACGGGGGAGGAAACGTTAACATAATAGTGTTTTATCGTGGTCTTAGAGGGTGAATTTATTCAGGCAACAGAACAAAAAGAAATAAAATCGCATTTGTAGGCGTAATTAAAGCCTCATTAGATGTAAAACCTCGTGGAAGCAATTTATTTGGCGAGACTTTGTCCGCTAAAATATCCGCGAAACTTTGTAAAGCGTTTAATAGGGCAGCTGAGGCTAATGGCTATGGCCGAGTTTTCCAGAGCGGGGTTGCGGTCTCCACGAGCTCGCACCTGACAAAGCACACAAAAAAGGAGCTTCCATTAACGGCCATCTGCTCTGTCCGAATGCCTACCTTCCCTCAGATCACCGCGTTACCTCGCTCGTTTTTCTTCACCTCTGTACTTTGTCTCTTTTCAAGCTTCGATGTTCAACAAGAGTTTTTGTACAGTCAACACTATTCGCCTTGATGGCGAGGGAACGAATTCAGGTCTTCAGGCACCAGTTTCTCGGAAACCACTCGCTGGTCCAGCAGCCTTCATGTACCTGGCTTTGAAAATGACTGATTTATTTCAAGGCTGTATTCATGTTCTGTCATGTCATGTCTGACATGTGCGAAAACTGCTAAATTTCTAAATTATTAAATAGGTTTGATCATTTCTACGTAACAACGCTACTTATTAGAAATAAGCAGGAACTTGTTGGGTACCCGGGTACTTATTTGTATTAGCCCGGTACAGTGTGAATGTGATTACAATAACCGTATTTTTTTTCTAAATCCTAATCGTAATTAGAGATCTCACTACTCATTCCGCTACAAGTCTCTAGCCGTTTATCTGATGCACACTAGGCCCAAAAGATAACATCTAACCTCAAAATTATGTTTTAAAAAACTTTGCAATTTATTATGATGTCAAAAGCATAAAATTTAAATTACGGACACAACCAAGTTTATTGAAAATCCTCACTTATGCAGTTCAATAATTATATTAAAAAATCTTAGCTATGTATGAATAGTTCTGGAGCTTTTTACAACTTTTCCAGAAGATGACGACGTCGTTATACGTCAGTCCTACTCGCTTATAAACCCGAAAAGTGTTTATATAAACAATTCGCCAAGGAAAAAATCAGTCTTTAACATTAACTTTGGTTTAATAATTTGGTCTTAGAAATTGTAGATTGAAATCTATCGTGATTACTTCAAATGAGTGAAAAAAATTAAGAACTGAAGAAAATATTTCGTTTTTGTTATCACCATGCTTCCACATGTTCATTTTCCGGTTTTAAATATTAAATTATAGTTAATTATGTAAGTTAAGATTCTATTTAATTAACACTACAAGGTTTAATGGAAGCAGACATTTATACTTGACATTTACTTCGATGGTGATATAAAGTTTAAGTTCATAAAATAGGTTGATTTGTAGAAACGTTTAATTTCTAACTACTTCGGACACAAGTGTACTCGCGTACTCGATGTGAAATTCACGGGGAGCGTTACTCATTTTTGCAGTTAAATTATTTAAATATAAGGGCGATTTTGAGCTCATTTTTTGTTTCCCAAGTAACCAAAAATTATTAGGTATATTTTGTCATTACCAATGCACATTATTGTGTTCAGTACACACCCTGGTTTGGTGCCGCAGCTGTCCATGCTTCTCTATTCTCACCTGCTCTCTTTTCAGCTCTTCGAAAGTATTGCACATCCATTCTCATTTGCCTAACATAATGTACCCCACACACTTCCCTCTAATACTAATATAACGAGTTCTTCGTTCCTTTAATATGGCCTATTATTCTGTCCCTTCTTTTAGCTAGTGTCCGCCATAATGTTTGAACCTCACCAATTCTTCTCCAGACTTCCATATTTCTGACGTGATGTGTCCATATAGGATTCAGCATTCTTCTGTATCATCGCATTTCAACGAATGTAGTAGAGACAAACAAAGTCATCAAAAAATATGAAAGATGATCTCCAATTCTGTTTCCATAGAAATACAGACAGTACAGTATGTTAAATATGTAACTTAAAAATCACAAAATGGTTCTAGAAAACCAACACACTGCTGAATAGAGAATACATGATGGTTTGAAGGATCAAAATCATAGCCAAGGGCGACTTGTCACTTGAGAATTCCTCACCACGCCAAAGTTAGAGGATTATAGAACTATGTTGTAATACTCTGATTGCTAATTAAGTAATAGTAAAAGTTGTTAGTTATAAAAAAATCATTTTTGGCAGGACGATTATTTAATTTCGTAGAGGCGACAGAAGTTACAGCTGAATGTAGGGCGGGTCGTCGTCGAGGCAGGTTGAGTGTCGGTAATTGGTGTTTGGCGTGTTGGCTGATTTGTGTGTTTCCAGCTGGCCTGTGGCCGCAAGTGAGACGTCGCAAGCGCCTCGACGCCCATCTAATAAATCAGCTCTGTCAATACGCGCTCCTCGCAGCCTCTCTCCGGGGATTACTTTAACACTTTTGCCGGGACTTGTGCTCCGCTCTATTTGCGCTCCTGTTAGCTTACGATGGGTGGGTGGGGGCGCAGGGGGGGAGGAGCTTCTGCGTCTCCGAATCGAATATTATTTCGCTAAAAGTGTCGGAGATAGAGTACTTCCGAACGTGTCGCATCCTTTAAAGTACTTCGCTAAGAAATCCTAATCCACTTTACCTTTACATGATTTCTATATTTCGTAAAGCAGACCACCCCTTGAACTCAACTGGCTTCAAACTGGTGACTTCTATTTCACAGATATGATGGAAAAACTATCTCAGAATTTTAAATACAAAAAACAATCAGTCTATTGAGGTTGTGCGCCTATTAGGAACATATGTATTAGATCTATAGGACTATATAACATTTTCCTTCCTTGATAGCGTGAAAAAAATATGAACGATGCATTATATATAAAACAAGTAATTTTGTTAATAACTTGCACAAAAAGATCGTAAAATATTTAGAAAAATTCTAGGTCCACGAAAAATAGTTGAAGGATACAGGCTTGAAACCAACAAAACTGCGGAGCATATTGGTCGATACTAGATAACAACGACTAAAATGGTATGCAATATATCTATAGACTATCTGATTAGTCAGACATACGCCCCAGATCCTCTCATCAACCTTAAAGGCATGATATGGGCTGAACTCACCAGTCAGTATAGTTAGGATCGAGAAATCTATAGAAGCAATATAGATAAGTGGGTAGTCCATATATAGACAAAAACTTGGTCAGAAGGGAGGAAGAGCGCCATGAGCGAGAAAATGAAAATCTCATTGGAAAACAGCAGGCAACACGTGATCCATACGTGAATAATAATAATGACGTGCACATAATATTAGGAAAAATTTACGTAATATATAAATGTATAAACCACACCGGGTATTCTGACCTGAAGTCTAATTACCCTCTTTCTTACCTATGAAGGTGCGACTTTTAAATATACAATGGGAACCTTTCCATTGTTAAATGATATTGCTCTCTCATAACTACTCTCATTCTAAATTATCGCTGTTGGATATATACAGCTGAAATAAGTAAGAATCTTGCGTTTGCTGACCATTTTCAAATAACATTAATTTGTAAGTAAACAAATAAATGATCCTGTGCAACTGCAATAAATTTCATTATAATATATCAAAATCCCTGCCTGTGGAAGTTTTCTCTCCCAGGTATTTCTCCCCAGATTCACTATTTTGGGGATGACTCTGGTTTTTTCAAAGTTCTCACATGCTGAGGCACCTTCTCGTATTTTAGGTGTATGTATTGTGGTCGAAGACCTTGGGCGTACGGTAAGAGTTGTCCGCTGATCCCATTGGATCTGTCGGCCAACTGATTCCTAAAACTGGTGGAAACACGGAGAAGGGAATGCTGCGACCGCATAGAAAACTCGTCTCACGTTATTCGTTAGGGCATGAGAATAGTACCTACTTGATGCATGATTTTTAGGGTTTTCCCTGCATCTCTTTAGTTCTATAACTCGGAGGGCCCTAGTCAACCCTTGGCTGCCTTGCTCTTCCTTCCACATTCCCCCTTTGCAATGCCCTTCCTATACTACTACAGGGGAGTTGGCTGTTTCAGGATCACCCTCATGTAACCTGTTACCCGCCACCTCCTAAATCACAATTTTTTTGGTTTTTATCAAATAGAGGACCCATAAAACGTGCGTACATTAAAAAGGATTACCAACCTGTGTCATGACAGAAATCACGTCTTATATAGTCATGTGTATAAGAAATGAAAGGAAATATTAGGTGTTACGAATTTATTAGAAATGAGCAATTAGTAACTCTTTTGACGCAGAAAATGCGAAAATGTACTCGGTTTCAAGGCTACTTTATCGCAGTGCCTTTACTAGAACTTACAAACTTTAAGTAATTTTGCTTTCAGAAGTTATCGAGTTGAATGAGGTTAAAGGCAATTATAAAGCCGAAGGCTGAATGATAACGAAAAATGCAATCTACTGGCAGAAACCTTACCAGGCAGGCGATAACTGGAAACATTTCTGTCTTTGTTAATACTAAAACTGAAATTAAAGAAAATGTTAGAAAAAATATATAGTTATTACCGGTACAAATATTATAAATCTCAAATACGAAGAGAAAAAGAATAGCTATTTTTTCCCTTCTCCAACCTCTTGCGACTTCTTGAACAGTAACTAAACTTACTGCATTTTTTTGCATTATTGAGTGTAAAGTTTTCTGTCATTATGTTTAGAAAAAATGTAGCAAACTGGAATGAGACTTGAAATTGACATTGTGATTTTGTTGTTGTTTCAGGTGAGTGCCGTTACTAAATTCTGCTTCTCGCAGGTAAGGGATTTTTAGATTTTATTCACCGCAGAATCCATACAGATGCGCTGCTTCGGTTGACAAAGGAAACCTTCCCAGCTGTCAGAAAGGGGACTTTAATCGCTGAAAGTAAATTTGTTTGCAAACGGTTGGTTTATTCTTTATACACGTCTTTCTGCAAACTGAAAATGAAATCTACAGGGCGGCAACAAGCAATTCACAAGCGATTGGACCTCCGTCGCCTTTCTTTCCACGTTATCTTTCAATCCAAAAAGTCAACACTCATTGTATAGTCATAACGCTAACAAATACTTTTTCTCTCCCATATCTATTCAATTTATTTTATTTCACCTTTGGAAGTTACTCAAACATGTTAGTCAAATTACAGTCATTCAATGACTGAGAAATCATTTGCATTAGCCAGCTACAGTATAACTCAGTGTTTATGCAATTCCGGGAATTTAACTCAGAAGCGGTCTGCCGCCTCCAGTCATTCAGAAGTGCGTGAGAATAGTACCTAATGCCCGACCTACCTGATGCAGGTTTTCTAGGGTTTTCCCTGCATCAATTTAGATGAAACACCGAGTAGGATCCTCAAACCGGAGCCCGGGGGCCCTATTCAACTACCTTGCTCTACTTTCCATATTCTCCGCTTTCAATGCCCTTCCTGTGCTATTAAAGGGAAGTTGCCTGTTTCAGGATCACACTCATGTAGCCTGTTATTTCACCTAAAAACTGATCTGGTAAAGAATTCTTATTAAATTTTATTTTATTTTCAATCAACCTAGGCTGTTTCCTCATTTATTTTTATGATGTCAAATACTTTCCCTAACAGTACATTATAATTTATCATAAATTATTAAAATATACTCCCGAGCTTAGAGCTAAACTGTTGCAATGTCAATTCGTACAAATATCCGTTGCATTGTCTAGAGTTTCTTCCTACTGTGGCATTTCTTCAGTTTTAAAATATTTATGTATTAAATTATTATTTTCACTGAAATCTTTTTGAGGTACCTCTCGGTTTATCATTATTTAAATGTTTATTTTCTCATTAGTATGGGTATATAGGCTATATAAGGTGATGTTTCCTAAGCTAGTGCTTCACATACCAATAATAATATATCAGCTTTATATTTCTCTGAATAGTATTAAAATTAGTATCTGTTCCAACTGAATATTTATTCACATGGATTTAGCCTCGCCTATACAATTTCTGTCAATAAAAAATCATAAATATCCACAATATGATCGCAGGTTTAGGAACCCCCATTGCGACGTTGTTGAGAGAGTTGGTATTGACTTTTGGGCAGGTTGTTGCCCTTGGCGATCGCTCTTTAGACACGGCCTAGACGTCACAATGGCGTGCAACGGTCTGCTCCAAGAAGCCCACGAACAATCCAGCTTCCTCTTCCAAACACATGAACTGTCCTATATTTAGAGGCAGGAACAACTTTACTCGAGTATGTTACCAGTCGTAAATAATTTCCATTTTATTTATGAAAAAATGCTCACATTCTTCAATTTAATACGTACATTGACCTCTTGCATAGAAAGCTTGTATCGGTGAAGACGAAAGAAAGTTTCCAACGGATAAATCTATTATTATATAACAAAAACAAATATCGAATTTGAATCATCACTTTATATTATATTCAGAAGTGGGCTAATAAAACGAAATATAGTGAATTTTTAAGACGACCACTAAAAAATTTCTCAATGTTTTCTGCTGCTTAAGAATGAATAATTGGGTGATAAGCGGATTAAGAACAAATTTACTTAAAGATTTATACTGAAACTATTGAATTTTAAATAAATCTGACTTTTAATAAAAAATGGCCGAAAGTTGGAATCTATTGAATTAAAATTTACATTTATTCCAAGACATAAGGTTCAAGAATATCTTCATTTACAACTAAAAATTAATAAACAAATATAATGTAAAAGACGGTAGTTTACTTCCAAACATAATATAATATGCTAAATTACATAATTAACATAATGCTATATGAATTTTAAAAAACCTGTTAACATAGAGAAGTTTTCTTCTTACAACAACTTCCAAAGGCGAAATGAAAAAAAATACTATTAAAAACATAAAACCATTTACTTTGGTGAAAATAATTTTTAAAAAAACACACGAATTATATTTTTAATGTATCAAGTATACACAATACTAAATACTGAATAAGATGCAATGTAAATTCAACAATTGTAAAAAATCCGTTACACAAAAATTAAATTTCATATATGATTGTTGTATTTAGAGAAATAAGCGACAAAATTAAGATTACTGGCAGCAGTTGTGACAAAAAAACTTTTTGCTAATAAGAAAAGCATAGTTATCTTATTAAATATATTTTTTATTTGTTCTGATGCATACAAACACTGTAAATCAACTAGCGTCTCATATTCAAAGAATTAGATTAAATAAATTAACGAACAGTTTTACAAACACTTTTTAATTTAATAAAAAAAATACGGCCAAATATGTCAGAAAGCAAATTTTAATGATTATAAATACATTTCATCCAACTTTGTGGACTTATTTAGGTAAATCTTTAAATGGTTAAACTCAGTTGGATAAAACGTTGCTTTTATAATAATTAAAAGTTAATTAAATTCGTTTCCTGACATATTTGGCCAAATTTGTATTATTAATTTACTTAATGTCAGAAAAAATATTTTTGACTTTTTAATTTAGATTAAACGACGTTTCGTGACCACATTTACGACTTCTTCAGGTATTAAATTTTTATAAAAATATGCATAATGTGTAAAAATTCAAACTTGACCGTCTCCAAAGGCAGCTTCAACCGTGGAGGCGGTCAAATTAGTATTTTTACACATTTGCCACATTTTCGCCAAAGTTTCGAACTTAAACAGCTGAAGAGGTCCCAAATGTTGAGACGAAGCATCGTTTAATCTAAAACGTATTTAAATTAAACAGAAACACAGCCTTACCGTTTTCACTCTCGGCTGGTAGAATCACACATTATATTTTTCAATATATTATATGGCTGATGTCTTCTAATTAGATAAAAATAGCCAAATAATGGACAAAATTAAGTGATAAGAAAAGGTTAACAGTTTTACATAAAATATGAAATTGCTTCTTAGAGATAAAATATTATTGCAGATACTCACTATACCACATACTGTGGCATTATAACTATGTGAAGTACAGAACTTGAGGCAATATGTGTGGTTGGTTGTGTAATGAAACTCTTTGAAGAAAAAAAAGATCGGTAGGCGGTTTATTTTTGTGGTTTTACAGTGATAAGGAATACAAAACATGATTCCTGGGGGTAGTTATAAGTAATTTATAAATTTTTTACTACTAATGTGCCCATGAGGAATTATTTTTAAATATATATATATATATATATATTAGAAAAATATTAAAAGGCATTAAAATGTGGGGTTCTGAACATTTTTGGAATTGAACTTATCGTGAACCTTATGGGTGAAAGAAAATGTCAGATTATAAATATATTTAATTAGTAGTAAATGAATATTTCTTATGCGTGTACTACTTCAAGTGTTTGCATTTATATTAGAGCGCAGGCAGGCAATGTACGCACAATTAAAGTCGCGCTGTAATAACAGCGTTGCCATAGTTTTTTCCCCTATTTGTATATAATTTAACTTATATTCCTACTTTCACCTTTCGACAACAAGCTTAGATGGAGTTAATAATTAAAAGAATGAAAGCAGAAACGTGGAAGCGTAATATTTGTCTTTGTGGAAGAAACGCTTCATGTCTAAAATTACTGCGAAAATATCAACCATGGATGTTTTCTGTTGCGTTGTTATTTGCATTCGTTTAGTGCGAATCTGATATTTTAACGAGTAAGCATACAACACTAATATTCTCCAGTAAAAAAAGCTTTTTTAACAAATTAATTCATTTAAACGACGTGTTATATTTAGGTATAAATACAGGACGTGACAGCTCTAAATATATTTATTTTCTTCTTTTAATTTG
Source organism: Eucriotettix oculatus (assembly GCA_034510155.1). Taxonomy (NCBI): domain Eukaryota; kingdom Metazoa; phylum Arthropoda; class Insecta; order Orthoptera; family Tetrigidae; genus Eucriotettix; species Eucriotettix oculatus. The sequence continues at coordinate 13,766,839 of CM067377.1, forward strand.
TTATCTCTATTCGGTATAGAATTAGAAAAGTATATTTCTACCAGCTGGGTGCCCGGAAATGCCCGGGTACTTATTTAAATTGGCCCGGTGCAGTATTTAATTCGTCAGTAATATAATATAATTTGATTTCAGCGGTATCGAGTGCGTTGCTGGCCTCATTCTGTTTCTAAGAATGAATTTTAAAATATTTATAAGAGAGAAACACAGGTATTGAACGACCTTATTCTCTCCTTATTTGCCGCTTGTAGGTACTCCACCAACTGTAAAAAAAAATTGGTTTGAAATTTTAAGTTTCAGTTTCTAAGTAGGTTAAGAATCTAATTAATTAACACTGCTAGGTTTAATGGAAGCAAACGTTTATACTTGATATTTATTACATTGATGATATTAAGTTTCATTTCATGAAATAGTTTAGTTTATAAACCTAACTACTTACAGTCAACTCTAATGTATTCTCTGTATCGTAGTTTCTTTGACGAAGCTACAGCGGGATTTTTTTTTGGGGGGGGGGGTTAACAGGCTGCATGAGGGTGATCCTGAGACAGGCAACTCCCCTTTAATAGCATAGGAACGGAAAGTAAAGGGAGGATGCGGAAGGTAGAGCAAGGTAGCCAAGGGTTGGCTAGGGCCCTCGGGCTGTGGATTAAGGATCCTACCCGGTGTTTCACCTAAAGGGATGCAAGGAAAACCCTAGGAAGCCTGCATCAGGTAGGTCGGGCATTGGGTACTCTATTCTCACGCCCATCCGAATGACGGGAGACGACTTTGCTGTGGGGTCGCAGCATTCCCTTCTCCGTGTCTCCATCAGTTTCAGGAGGCAGTTGACCGACTGATCCAATGGGATCAGCGGTCAACTCTTACCATATTCCCAAGGTCTTCGACCCCAGTACATATATCTCCTTAAATAGGTGAAGGTGCCTCGGCATGTGAGAACTTTGATAAAAGAACCTGGAGAGAGTGCAAAGCCCGGCGTATTCCATGTGATATATATATATATATATATATATATATATATATATATATATAGAGAGAGAGAGAGAGAGAGAGAGAGAGATGACGACTGTAATATAACCACACACGAGGATTTATCTGAATCCTATCTGTAACTAGAGGTGAACCCCTCGCAAAATACTGGATCCCATTAGGATTGTGGTTTGGACGTCTGGGATACTAGGCGTGTAGTATTATTCCACTCGTCGTGGTGCAGGATTATTTCATTACCATCGTCAACAACTCATCAATTTATGTGGATCCCGACTGAGAGCCTCTACGTGCGTGTAAAAAAAAGTGGCACTAGTATGGAATATTTTTTTATAGAAACCGCGTCAGTGTCGTCTCGTCTAACGCTTTACTTGAGATAGTTTGAGCGAAATTCTCTTTAATAGCATTTGTGTATTCGTGGACTTTGGGGCGATTTAATTCGCTTCTGTAGTGGTGAATGTGTCGTTGAAGGGAGTTTGTCTCAGGGTTTGCAGTTTCTCGACACTGTTATTGCATTGTGGCTACGTACCTCAATGGAATTACTGCAGCGCCAGACCACATAACAAGAAAGGCCTCTAAGCGCCGATTTCCAGACACTCTCCGTCGACAGCTTACAGGATAACGAATTCCCACCCTCTGCTAAATTAAGCTGGGAAACTCGTGTTCATTACTAGGCATTTCTAGACACAAACAGAATGGCATTACTTTTCTGTGAGCCGTTTATAGCTAATGCCATTTCAATTCGCCCTTTACCATATTATTTTTCTTGTATTAGTTTCTCGTGCCCACCGCACATTTATTTCCGCGGCATTTTTTTATTCTCTTCATCAGCGTTATTTACAAGATCAAAATTCTCGTGACCAAGTGGTGGCGTAACGAGTTAACCTAATGTTGAATCAATATGCTCGAATACGAAATCTGCATACACATTCAAGTAATGGAACTTTCCAGAAAAGTTTGTCTTATGTTATATTTATATATTAACGATTAAATTTTATTATGCATAAATATTAATTTTGCCACAGTTGAGACGCTAATTAATAAAAACATTAATTTACAATATATTTACTGATTTATATGTCGCAGATATCTGCATGAAAAGACTGTCAGAAAATATGCTTATACGAAACAGTTAATTATTGAATACTAGCATTAAAGCCTGAGAATTTCTGATAAAAATATTTAAAATTAAACATTCAACAGATTCATTACAAAGTAAATAAATAATTTCGTTTGAACGAAAAAGTTCCTTCGGAAACAAATTGCAAGGAAAGGCTACCACAATGGTGGGAGGATATATTGATTGTACGTAGCGTGATGTTATTGGGAATAATCAAAGAAAATTGGTCAAGGTTTAGGGCGGACGCGTTGTTCCGAAATACAGCATCACACAGGTTTGATTGTAGAGTCTCAGCCTCTGTGTACTCGTCTCCGCGGTCGCCGTCATCACTTTCATACCACTTTAACACTTATCAGTAGCAATGAACTGTTCTAAAATTTGAGATTTAGTGTGAAAAAGCATACATTTGCAGTAACCCTCACAAATTGATGCCTAGTGGATAAGTATTAAGGGTTACGGGGTTTTCATCTCCCATTAACCTTCTTTCCATTAACTATGTAACACCTTCATCACGATCTGTTCTTTCCTCGCTGACCATGCAAAGTCCATCTTCACAATTCCGCAAATTGTACAGGTGACTTTTAGAAAAAACATGTGCAAATAGAGTGGATTTTTAATATAGTATGTGTAAATTGTCAGTCGCACTCTAACAACAATTACAGAAGTCGTCTCCAACAAAGCACACAATATATATGATTTTAAGCCAGAAAAGAAAAAGAAAAAATAATTTGAGCTAATAATTACATAATTCAGGAAAGGTAACTTTAATTTCTATACTTGGTCATTACTTTATATATATATATATATATATATATATATAACGTCGCTAATAACTGCTGATGTAGATACGAATTTAAATAAAACTAATTATATAATGATAAAAATGATCCAATAAATTATTAGTTAGTATTCTTCGATGTAAGAAAAATTTCACACCGTCTTCCTCCCCTTATACACGACCACAAACCCACTAGGATTCTATTCTTTATTCACATCACTCGCCGATTGGTAAATTTTTCCTTCAACAATAACAATCTGTATTTTTTTTCTCAATCCAACCCGTTAATGTAGGCATTTGGGATTTCTATAATCTTGTGTGTTTTAATTATTAAACCAAAAATACGAAATACAGAAAATGTTGCTTGATTTTTGCCGAAAAGTTAGGACAGACTAAAATTAATTCTTATTCACATAGATTTAATTACATGCCACATCTTTTGAGGTTATTAATATAAGCAGATTAATAAAACAGAGCTCGCAGACTCGTTACCTTGAGAGCTATCGACGCCGAGCGTCTGGAAATCGGCGCTGAGAAGAGATCTTTCTTGTTATGTGGTACGGGGGCTGCGGTAATTCCATTGAGGTACGCAGCCACAATGCAATAACTGTGTCAAGAAACTGCAAACCCTGAGACACAACTCTCATCCACGACCCATTTACAACAGCATAAGTGAATCTCTATCCTGTGATGGTTGGCTTCACATAATATCACATAATTTGAAGTAGAAAAAATCAGTTGTATAAATTCTGAGTATATTATTTTTGGAATATGATATTATTCCATGTAATAGGATAGGATATTAAAATGAATTAGTTTATTCCTTGTTAAGAAGAGCGTTAGTGACTAGAGGTAAACTTATTTTTTAGTTTAAACTGATTTAATTACGTTCATAATCGCAGACGTGTTTAATTCTCCGGCCATTTCTAAAATCGAATGGTGCCTACCCGTTTTTAAATATTGATTAAAAAATTCTGGTCATTGCCTTGCGTAAGCTTTCCATCTCAACTTATGCCAGTTCGATCGTGTTGTATTTCTAGTCACATAGGTTATAAGACGAAATGCGAATCAAAATAATATCTCGTGTTCACACAGTAATTAAGATGACTTGGGTGGGATCGCCTGATAACTGGGGCTGCTGAGTTATTTCGGATTTGTGTTCGACGCGGACAGACGAGGGTCAGGACCGTGGCAAGAGGGTGGCGACGCCTGCTGGTTGCTATGGCAACTAACTCTCCCGGGGTTATTCGAGAAGCGGGGCTGAAGCAGCGATCCCACGCAACCGAAAAGCAAACTCGCCTACTTGCAACACCTGCATGCCTCCCATTCTCCTCTCCACATGTGAAACGTGTTCTGGTCAGATTCAAGAGGTGAGTTCATAGACACCGGTGGCCTATATTTACCAGGATAGTTCAAATGTACGCCACATCAGAGCCAATAGATTTATTTTCAAATTTTTATAACGAAGTGATAGTTTTTATTTATTATAATCGCATCATCTGCTTGCGTCATTAACTTATTACGTTAAACTTTTCATAGAACTAATTAGTGGGGATTAATCAGTATGAATAAATGTCCACACCCTCGCCTCAGTATTGCGAGATAATAAAGCTGACCACTTTACCACAGGAGACAGCACTTCTTTCAGACATTTATTCAGATAAAAAAAAGGTCATCAGGACCGTAGGTGCACGGCTTATTATATTATACAATACATTAATTTGCGAGCGGAAAACTTTGTACTCCTTTTAATGAACAGTTCGCGCACTGAGGAGTTAGAGATTTGGCATAGTTAAAGTTCAAATGGAAAGGAGTGCAGAACGAAAATATTTAAGCATAATATGTGTTATAATTACATTAAATTAAATATTATACATTATTATAATTACATTAAATTAAATATTCCTTGTTTACGTGATTAGTGAATTTAAAACACGTAAATGTCTCTGGTCAAAGAGTTTCACTGAGTAGTGATAACACTCAAGTATTACGAATACATTAAAATGAATTAAATACAATGTGTGTAATTGTTCTTTATATATTAGTGAAATACACCGTGCTTATTATGTATTATTTGTAGTTTAGAAAACGTGGAGACATTCAGTATTTTCGCACTTACTTCCATTATGAATCAACATTGGCTGATGTATTTAATTGCGTACGTATAATAATAGGCCAAATGTAATTTTAAATAGTATACAAAACGATGTAACTATTTTGAGAGATAATTTAAATGCGTACTGAATATCATTCCAAGAGAATTTTTAAATTTGTGGATTGGTGGGTTGGTAGGTTTTCCAAGAACGTTAAAACACTTAAAAATTAAGTGAATTACAAGAGGAGTACTAGTTTTACATTATTTATAAATTCAATTAAAATATGAAGAAAGAAGTATTTTAGAGAGTTGATGGCCACTACAGAAAATTGCAGAAAGCTCTAAAATATAGAGGATTCAATAATCTTGGAGAAATTTATTAAAAATTATTTCATTTTTATAAATTCTCTATTTCAGGTAAATAGATTACCAAAATTAAAATACATGAACGCTAAAAATATATATTTTTAATGTATTGAACATAAAATTCTATAAATATATTTTTTTGAAGCACTCCGTCTGCTATTTTCCCAATATTTCCATCCATCATCAAAAACTGTCGTTATGATTACGTACAGAGATTGTAGGGAGATTGGGTGCGTTTCATGTCCATTTGTTACTTAATTCTCATGCTTTTGCATATTGAAAATACTCAAGAGAATAATTAATAATTTATTTATTTTTCACTTTGTGTCTAGTATTGAAACCATCTTGCTATTCAACGAAGTGGATTTTTACTAGCAGCGGACGCCATATCTATATTTTCAGGAGAAATCATCTCTGCAGGATAAAATTTAATTATGTATGGCAAGCTCTGTTAACAAATAATGTACTGACAGTCACCAATAACCCAAGGGTTGGTGTGACTGTAAATAAAATAATAATAATAAAGGGTTGATAGCCGAAGCATGTCTATATTATAAGTTCTTTACAATTTTTTACTTACCATAAATTTGAGACTTCTTAGTTTCGTCGTAATTTTTCCGGTGTCGGAATTGAATCGTGGTGTTGTCTATTTCTTTTTCTCAGCCGACGTAAATGTTTGTTCACCTACTGGTGCATAAATTCCGAAGAAACTCTATCTAGTTTTTGCTTGCGGAAGCAATTTAAAACGTCGCCGGCTGAAAACGGAACAGGCCACTCTTCGCAGGCAACGGGGACCACAAAATTGCTCGGTGCAATAAATCCCGGCTAACTCAATGCGGACCTTCCATTTGCAGCGTCGCTAGGCAGCCAAACCGATTCCGTCGATCCAATATTCCAATATAGCGCGTCAGAAACGTCAGCTTCGAAGGAGATCGCCTTCACTTTCTCCGCGGATCACTGATGCTCGCCGTATTTCTTCTCATCGTCTCCCCCATTCAGCTGCGCTGCCGTTTCACACTTAAGAAGATTCCATTATCGGTTTAAGGGAAGGTAGAAAGTTAACTCCATTGTCGGAAACAGTTTATACATATTGTAAGGAACTCTTGACACGTTTAAGTTGTATTTATTTTAAATTGTAAATCAAGAATAGAAAGTTTCAGTAAAAATGTATATGATGAGTGGAGTTAAGTATCACTTCCATAGTATGGGAAGAAAGGGAGTAATATAACAATGAAACGGGTTGACTTCTGTTACAAATAGTGAAAGGAATGCAGTCGTTCTCTTAGCCATGCATGATCTTAGTTCAAATAAATTATGGTTAGGGTGCCAAATAAATATTGAAATTGATAGTATCACTGAAATGTAAAATCAGTAGATAGTGTAGTAAGTAAGGGGTGGAACATTGTAACTGGTCAAGGAAGAAGTCCCGGTAGCCGGACTTACCTTGTTTCGTCGTTTTACGTGCATGAATTTATAATTTTTGCAGCGTTTCGACTGAAATAATCTACAAATCCTCTAGCTTTTAACTCTTTAATGGTATATATTCGTAAACTAGGTGTCTTTGGCTGCATGAAAGTCACGTATATAACTTTGCTTTTATTAAAGCTCGGTGGAAAACCCTAAACTGAAATTTGCGTGCGGGGCGAAAAGGTATACTACTGTATAAGGCGAAATATTGTGCGTTCCTCAAAAAGAAACTCTGACAGAATCATCTTATAAGAATGATTTATACGATTGTGAACCCTAAAAGAGTAGATTACGAAAGAAAAGGAACTGAAAAACGGGAAGAATGTTATCTTTCAAAAAATTTATAAAAAATCTAAATTTGTTGTTTTAAGTTATATTGATATTAGAATTGATTAAATAATATAATAATCTAATGTTTCACATTTCTATGAAGTGATTTTTCTTTTTCCCTAATTTTACAGAAATTGTTAAATAATCTCCCATACCGTCACGACTTCCCCTAAATAAAATTTTGACGTATTAGAACGTAGTTTGATTTTTCAGTTTTTAGATAAAGTGAAAAAAAATTATATACAGTCTCATAATCTCAATAGCACAGCAGAAGAAAATATTATTATCGGGCTATATATAATGTCAGACACTTGTGTTATGTACAGCGTGGAGGGATAATTGTATCATATTACGTAATTTACAGACGAAATATAACCCCATCCTGTCCTTGTCAATTACTGTGTCACCCATAAATGTCAAAATAATCCTGTTACATTTTCATTAAAAAAATATTACAAATTAAGAATATAGTATCGAACGTTAGAATTTATTTGTCAACTGTGTCTGCATTTGTTGTGATCAGCGTGTACTTAACTATCAATAAATTTCTTATTAAATGTGATTTCCGACATTTTACTATAATTAACAGCGAGATTGCTATAAAATGATGTGTTGGTGTATTTCTTCTCGGACAAGAATTGGTGAATCAAGCACTGCTTAGGTAAGTCTTGAGATAATTACGCATAAGAGACGAGAAGAAGGACGTTGTCTTCGTGAAACCCTTCACCGATCTCCCAGAAATTACACAACAGATTGCAGCCAGTGTATCGGCTCAACTGGTTGCGCATGTAATATCATTCAAAGCGCTCTCGTGTGTCGGTTACCGCTGTTTTATTTAGTTATTTATTTATCGTGAGCTTTTGGCAAAGGCTGGTAAACGATCGGAAGGAAGCTAGCTAGCTACATGCAGTCTGCCTTGAACGCTGTAATCGGATTTGTCTTGCCCCAACTGGCCCCCAGAGTGATTTAGCACGGGAAGCTGCAGCTAGAAAACTTCCCTTCATCTCCAATTCTACCATTATATTTATACTCACTAAGGCAATAATGATTTTCAAAATTTAACAATAAAGTTGTGATTTTTTTGGTATCTTGCTTTAATTAAAAGAAGAATATTGCGATGCGAATAATTAAATTTCAAAAAAACTTCTGAAAAATTTCTAGTCCGTTTATTTATTTACCTCTTAATTCATCTTATTGTTTAGAAACAGTTGAATAGGGTAGCTTCAACTTTAATACAGGAAATTGAGGGATATTTATCTGATGCAGGTTTTCTACGGTTCTTTCTGTATCACTTTCAAGTGTTTCACCGGGTAGGATCCTAAATCTACATCCCGGGAGTCTTGTTTGACGTTCCATATCCCCCCTTTTCATTACCCTTCCTGTGCTATTGAAATGGAGTTGCCTGTTTCAGGATCAACCTCGTGTATCTTGTTGCCCCTTCATCCTCCCTCTCGAAAATAAACATTAGTATTTTAACAGTAATTCTAAAAGGTACCTCTAAATTAAGAGAAATTATTAGAATGGGGAAGAAGTTCATTTCATGAGAACTATCAGTAAAATACTCTTAAATTAACTACGAAAGTTATCAATTTTCGAAATCAGAAAAATAATTTTCAAGTGCATAACTTACGTATTTATGACCTTCATTTATATTAAATGTTTTCATTAATCTCCCAATTGCAGTAACTAGCTCTTAGACTGACTTGTTGTAATTCCCGTGCCAACCTATTCTGTGCAAGCCTTTTTATTTACATATAACTACTACATCCCATAGCCTCCCTAATATGCTTAGTGTACTCCAACCCTTCGCCTCCCTCTTCTGATTTTACTCTCACACACTTCCCTCTAATTCTAATTTTACAAGACCCTCATGTCTCAAGGTCAAGGTCCTCCAAAGTATTCTCCCTTTCCCCATTCTTCCTCGTTAGTGTTTTATCCACACATTTGATTTTCAGCATTCTCCTATAGCACCACATTTCAAAAGCTATTATTTTCCTCTCATCAACTCCTACCTTCCAAGTTTCGCACCAATCTAACGCCACACTCGGTGCAAATATTTTTATAATGATTTTCCTAATATTCATACTAAGAAGATTCCTCTTTTTTTCGAAATCCTTCCTCGCCCTTGTTATCCTACTCTAATTATTATACTGCCCAAGTAGTAGAATTCCTTAACTTCCTTCAAGAAATCCCTTCCTAATCAAACAACCTTTCTTATTCGACTTTTTCCCATACTACACTCCATCCACTTGGTTACCATCTATTAATCCTTATGTTATACTCTTTCTCCAGGACCACGCCCATATACGTGAATTACAATTATTCTGTAATTGAACATCAGACCTGATACTCAGGTGTTAAATATTTACATAAAATATTAGGAAACATCAGTTTCATAGACCGTTGGATTACTTAATGTAAAAGAATGTTTCATATTCGAGATTTATTTTCGATAGGTTTTCTAGAGAAAATATTAAATCTCATCTTCATTAATACGAATGTACTTTCCACAAAGGAAAACACACACAAGCATATACAGTGTGTATCAGAAAACTTTTAAAATTAATATTAATTTATTACCTTAACTTACAGTCTCATTTTACAGAAAAATATATATCAGGTTTAGGCTACCATATTACGCTAATATAGAATTACAGCATGTCTGTAAGTTAATAGAATAAGTGAATATGAATTTATAAGTTGTAAAATTATTTTTTCTAGAACGACAGATCCATCTAAATTTAGTTAAGAAGTGAAAGTTTCACTACGTACATTATCTCGTATTTTTTTATCTGAACGTACACTTAAATTCTTGCACTGTGTATAGCGTTGAATTTTTACGTAATACAGTTGGAATGTTATTTGTTAGGGTGGTTTACCTATACAAGGGGACGGGGGTAACATAGTTTTTCAACTCTTTGAATGAATCTTAAGAATTTAATTTTTTTATTTATATTGATAACTTACAATCTAAAATGGTCACAATACAATGCGATAAGAAAATTGTGTACAAGTATGCCTTCAAACATGAGTAGGGTAATCGTCCAATGATGATTCCCTAGAACTTCAATGGTGTTTTGTTTTAATATTTTCTCTCACACTGCTTCTGAATCAAATCTGTGGGTCACGATCTTCGAAGTCTTCTCTGTGTTTCAGGATGGCAGATTATTTCGGTTATTAGTCTATTTTGATGTCCTTCTAATCCTTCAAAATAATGTGTGTCGTTAGTCTGTTGATTTCCTGAAGGGGATGTTGAGATCGTTGTGTAACGTGGAGTTGGAAACAAACCATGGCGATTGTGCGGAGTATTTTTACTGTATTTTTTGTGTTAATTTTTGATTCGATGGCTACGTGCATCCTCACAATTCTATGTGTATACGGGATTAATGATGCATTTGTACAACATAATTTTATTGTATAAAGTTAATCTTAAGATGATACTATTTTTAAATTATAAAAATGAATATTTTATTACAGAATACTAAATGTGAGACAAATATGAGTAAGACTTTCATTTATAAATAAATTTAGAGACTTTTGACTGAATTAATAACGCTGGATAAAAAGAAGAAAATTATGTTGATTTCATGTGGAAAATAAATCTGTTTCAATGTGAAGGTCGGGCGTCCTTTTAGGAGCTGAAAGTAAATTGAATGAGAAATGGACAGATTTACGGCATAACAGTAAACACGTTTCCGTACCTGAAGTTCGTCCTAGTGGTTTTTAATCAGTGTCGCTCGCAATTTCGCACATATTAGCCCCGCTGGCTCGACTGTCTTCCGCTTTGTAACTGCGACTCTACAGTCACAGTCATATATGTCATCCTCGTGAATTAACGCTCGCAGCGAGATAACGCGAGAGACTGGAGTAGCTGGCTTTGTTTAGTTTAGATGACGCAGCTTTGTGACGGCTTGCAATCTTGTCTGGAGCGCGAGGGGACAAATTACATGTATCGCATTTCACAGCGCTGAAACGGAGAAGAGCAATTTGTCACAAAATTCCTCGATGCACCCGCCTCGGTTTGATTTCTCTGGCGCATACGATTTGTTTTCGCGGCAGCGCGGATCGCCGGGTGACGGTGACGCTGACGGTGACGGTGCACTTATCTTTTCGTCTCAAGAGTTTCGAAACGCAGTCGAAGTCGGTCATAATGAGCGCGACGGAACCTTCCTCGTAATAACCGGTTCTGTTACACCCTGGCTTTGCTTTCATTTTCAGAGGTATTGGAAAAAGAAACCAAAGATCTCTGCATTATTGTTATAACGATTCAAAACTACGTTACACAACTAAACTAAAATATTAAATATTAGTTTCTTGAACTTTCAAGGTAGGATTGTCAATATGAATTTCAAACTCGCATGAAGAATTAACGATCCGTATAACAGACTTATACAATAAATTTCGTTTTGCTACTTTGGTCAGACTGAGAGATCCCTGTTAATTAAAATTAAGGAACATAAAATCAATTCAAAATTACCTCTCCGATTACTAGACGCTTGTAAATGTTAAAGGAGTTTTATTATTCAATGAAATTACTTGTGCTTTAGGATATGGTATAATAATTTTATTTATAAAAAATCACTCTAAAAGGGATCCTGCGCGCTATTACAAATAAATAATTCAGGGGGAAAATTTTTAAATTTCAGGGTTAATTACTCTTTGGGATAATCACGTTTTGCAGAGATTTCGTTCACTTGACGAGTCTGTTTTATCTTCATTCGAGTCTTGATGCAGGTTAATAAGTGACCGGAACATCGTTCTTCCTTTGGGTTGAATTGTAGATTTTTCCTCTGCCGGCGGAAAATGGGATGAACCTAGTACTTCTGTTGATTGTGACGAAACCCCAGATGTTCCTCCGTCTTACCTCTGGTTTCTTTGTTCTCAATACCGTTTAACTAACGAGCACCAAACCTGCCTCCTCGCCCTCTCAAGATCTAGAAACATTCTCGTCTCTCAGCTAAACTCAGATATCCCTTCTCCTAGAAAAAACGCTATCCCACGTGATGTTTGTTCCGCTAATCCTCGTGAGTCCTTCGTCCAGCGCGGGAAGTTTTCCATGACACAGGGAACAGTGCCCTTCGAAAATTTTGAAGGGTGAATGTTCCTTCAGCCAAAGAAGCTTAGTATTTTAAATCCGCATATCCCCCGTCCAGCAGCCTGGCGCCGGGAAACAACTTCTTCAGTAACTTTGAGAATGTTTAATGCCCATACAATTTTAACTGAGGACTTTTTTATAGTCACTCTCTCATTAAGGGCAAGGCGAGGCGTGACACGTAATATTCCTCATCATAAATTGTTTCCTGTGTTTACAATATTTAAAAACTAATTTTTCACATAAAAGTTTAGTTAATGAGATTCTAGGACTGAAAATTACGGTTTGGAATATCCCGTGATAAATTGGGATATAACTTTTAAAAGTCGTCCATTCCCACAACAATTCTCATATTAATAATCATAATAATCCATAAGTAATTTTATTTTACAGTTGATTTATGTCAAAGTCACGTTGCGTTATAAATATATCTTAACTCTTGAATAACTCCATGAACATAAACATTAGTCCACCAGAATGGGATAGAATTACTTAGGTGTTGAGTAAAGCGTCTCATACGCACTAACAACGTATTGATGGAATTTCTTTTCTGAATGTTAGAGCATTATCATGATTTTAAAATATATAATACATACTGTAGGGGTTATAAAACACATTTTATCATAATGCGCGGCTATTAAAAGCTAGCTTCCCCTAACACATATACTTCTTTACCGCTTCAAGAATAAAGCGGGTTGTATATCATTCAGGCACTCAAATTTTAAACACGAGTTTTATAACATGTAGCATTGTGAATAAAAGTGACTCAAAATATTGAAAGAAATATGAGGTATATTTATTTAAGAATATATCATGAATAACAAAAGTCAAGTTGCCAATATCGTAAGCTTGATTCTAATGTATATAAACTCTCACATTAGTAATGAAATTTATGTGATCATATTTAATAAGTCACTCTTAAACATATTATAATTCATGAAGTTAAGCTAAATATGATACGTCTACTCACCTCTCATTTTCTGGCATAATCGGATTGAACCATTACATTCCCGTATTGTTTTCTCGAGTGGAACACCAGTTGCCCTAATCTGTATTTTCAAAATAATTCAAGAACGGAATAATTGTGTTCAAATTATGGTATAACCATGAAAGCTAGGAAACTGAATTATAGAATGAAGGATAGAAAATTCTTGACCGGGTTGGGAATCGCACCCGGGACCCCCATTTGGTAAGTGCAATTACACCGATGAACTATTTACGGTCAATATCCAGTCTTCGTCCAATCCAACAGTTGGACTTTGAGGTGAAGCATGAACTATCAATTGTAAATCCCTGGATTGGTTCCAAGTCATGATCGAATCTTCAACCAAATCCTTGAGAAAAAACGTGATTTATTAATTGGAAGCCCCTTGTGTGGTTCCCGATTCCCGTCATGATCCATTCTTCAACTAAGTCCTACAGGAAGGCCTTAAGGAAAAGCATCAAGCATAAATTGGAAATCCCGGGTTTGATTCCCACTTCCTTCATTTCAAATTCATTTCTTAAAAATTCTATATTTTTATATTACTACCAGACCACTACAGTTCTGTTTTTTTAATCAGTTCTTTAGCGTTAATAACTACCATGAAGACTACGTGTTTAATTTGGTACGGACTAATGAGAACTGTAGCAAGTTGATGTGTTTGTGAAAATACTGGTGGGAAATGGCAGCGACAAATATATAAGAGCTAAGCTACACCAAGAGAATTAAACTTCACAGCTGGAGTTGATGATGATATAAATTATTAACCTGTATTGCGTTTCATTTTTAAACTACAGTAAAGCGTGTACCTTAAAACAAGCGTGTGTTAATCACGTGTAGAATGCAATAACTAAGCGCGCATAATCCTTGGATTTCCGGCGTCCGTATCCTCATGATATACCATAAAGAAGCTAAGGGTTATGAATATTTTCGCAGCTCATGCGAAATTCAGAATGAAGATAGGGCGAAGCACGCGCGCCTAACTGCTCTGCGTGTATGGCCGACAGTTAAAAAAACTTTACTGTGCTGCACCTGGAGCGCTGAGCTTGTTAATTAGAACAGGACAAGGAGGGGAGAAAAATACGAGGCCCAGTGTTGTTATTGTCGTGTCGGTGGACAAACACGGGGGGTTCAAAAAACAGCGCCGACCCGGGCAAAGGCCTTTGAACGGAGAGTTCTGCAAAATCAGCACTCGCCTGAATTTGCAACGTGGCACGAGTACAATTTGCAATCTACTCTGCTTTGATGAAAACACTTCCTTCTCATTTATTAATTAATCTAATAGCATAAAATGTTCGCATTTAGATTTCGTATAAACTTCGTTAGGCAGCACGCGTGAGGTTTTATGTCACTCTAAAAGAAATTATCACTCAATTGTTTACAATATATTTGGAAGGTATCCAACTCCATTACAACCAATTTATCTGGAATACTTTAGTGCGTAGCCAGCTAAACACTTCGCTTCAGCAACCTCCGTTAAGTTCCCGTGACTAATGACACCAATAAGGTTCAAGAAATTAGGATTTAGGTTACTCACCCGCAGCATTACACGGCTCATTGTCCCTGTCTGTCAATTCAAGGCAATATAAACTATTTGTTGACACGTTTTAAATGGGATGAATAATTCTGTTAAACATGTCCACAGCTGGATAAATGTTAAAATTAATAATAGTACCAATTTTTTATTAATTTTTTTGTCAGTGGTCTTATTTCCGCGCACTTATGAAGCTTTTACAAATTAAGTAATTTATAAAGACTGTACGCTATGCAGCTGATGTAGCCTGCAGGTGAATAAAACATGGATGGAAGATCTCTTATTAATGAATACTGCGAGTAGAGCTCTAAAGCTGCGGAAATTTCCCTCTCAGCTCGTGTTAACTACCCCTACGTTTTTCGTCAAATATAAAATCATCAATATTTATAAAACTATATTGATTTTAAATGTAAAATATTTATGGTTACCAAATCGCTATAATGAATACAATTTCAAGCCTTGAATTATTTTACAATCATCATCAAAGAATTGCATCGTTTTTTTATTTTAATTCAGTGTTGCGTTCGTCTTGCCGCCGAATTCCCCGTCCATCATCTGTTGATTATTGCCGCGATCAACCTCATGCGTGTGGAGTATGACTCCACACATACTTAACATCATATAGTTATTGTACTACTTCTGGCTGTCATACCACCTATATTATCAGATGAAATATTTGGTGTTACTATTGTCGTGTACTAGACTCGCTGGTTTACTACAAATTTCCAAAGTGTTCATAAGCTTAATGTCTAAGTTTCATGCGTGCATAAATAATTAATTTCAAGAGGTGCTTATTCAGTTTGATTCTTGACAGAAAAACACGTCCACCCATTACTTTTTCACTTGAGAAAATACAGTAACTCTATTCTGTGTTTCAGTTGGCTGGTGTTGATATTTAAAATATTTGGACACTCCTGTATTTACTTCTTTTATAATAGATATTAATAATAATAAAGAACTCCGTCCATTTCACGTTAATAATCTATGATCATTATATTATTAATTTCTTTCTCGTGTTCCAAAGTATGTTTCACCACCGAGGTAGTGACGCCGACACAAGGGAAGTGTCACAACGGAAACGAATTTAAATAAATAGTTTCTGATAAATGTCACGAATTAATCGATCTCCTTAATATGGCACAAATAAATTAGAAACCTGATATTGTAGTAGAAATGGCTGAAAGCGGATATTGAGTGACCACGCATGATATATGTAATATTATTTTGAAGCAGACGAACGAAAAAAAATCAGGTAGTATTAAATTGACAATAAATATTATAAGACTATAATTATTGGTTGAAAGTAGAGTTGGTGAACATCATTGTCCTGATTACGAAAGTTAATATGATCTTGAAGGATCTTCATAATAGTTTTATAAACGTTAAAACGTCGTTTAACGTGTCATAGCGAGTTCTCAACTTAAATTTGTAATCACTATGCTAGGTTTGTGTGCTCTTAGACGAGTGTTTTCTTGACGCAGACGCTGCACATCTGGCCCAACAATATTTTACTTGCAATCGTCTGCAATGCAGTCTCCTCAAATATTTAGTATAACTCTTTCTCGTCGCGCTCCTAAGAAAGTCAACCCATCTCCTGCATGAAAGCGCAATGAAATGTGTGTCAGATTTCGTACTTAGCGTTGTTTATCCGAGGAACGTCCGCTCGGGGGCTCGAGTATGCAACAGCAAATTGCAATTATTTCGTCAGCGCTTGGAGAGTTCCACTGCTGCAGCAATTAAACGGTTAGGCCAGTAGTGGTCACCTTCGGACTGGGCGTCGAGTGGACAGCGACGGCTGTAATTAGAGCGTCGCGACGCGTCACGGCCGGATATTGCGTCACACGGCGGCATTGTTGTGTGCTGGCCAATGAAACGCGACACCCGGACCCGCGGGCTGCAACAAGGAAATGCCATCAGACACCTCCGGGGGCCACACTTACACACTCCAAGAAAATACAGTTCATGCAATTACTTAAACTCGTTACACTTTTGTCAATTATATTGGGACGGTATTTCTTTCAGAAACTGAGGAAGGGGTTTCGAGAAGAAATAAAGTATACGAAATGTAGAAAGGCTAAGAACAGAGTGTAAATGATTAGATGTATATCTAAATTAGTTTATTTAAAAAGCGCGCGAGCTCAATTTAAAGTCAATTTAAAACATGAGAAACAATTATCCAAAATAAAAATGTTTTGACGTTTCGATGCTGCTTTGAATCATATTGAAACATATTCCGAAAGAAAGTATTTTTATTGAACGTAGACTTTCCTGGTGAATAATTTGGATGAAATCTTCACGGTTAACCAACCGGGTCAGGTTTTTAAAAGAACAACGTTTCTGCGGCCATTTCCTGCCGCATGGCCGCAGAAACCTTGTGTTCTTTTAAAAACCTGACTCGGTTGGTTAACCATGAAGATTTCATCTGGAGTATTTTTATTTATTTATTGGTGTAATTGTTATTCGGTTTTAAAATTTTCTGCACTTTGTTCTTTTATATTTTGTACTACACCGTATTATTTGTTTATCTTTAAGCATTAATGTTGTAATAAGAAATCATATAACGGAAGACGACTGATATTAAATAATGCGTTTTTAATGTATAAAAAACTAGATTGTTTACTAATTAATACCAATAAATTTATAGATCACGAACTAATTCCATTTTTTATTGAGTGCTCCAATTTTTCAAGTCAAATACATTAGCTTTCTATGGTAAACCGTCATAGTCACCTGTAATTCACAATCATCCATACTTATAACAAGAAAATCAGAAGGATTAACATCTCATGCCTGCTATTGTTTTCTTCTAACCACCTTCAAACGCTCTAACTCGTTAATATTTTTTCAGCGCAATTGTTAAATTTTATTTAGCGACTTTCAGCATACAATTTTATCTATTAATATTTACACTTATAAATTCCTAAATACAATAAAAAAGTTCAACTTTAACCAGGTAGTCTGAAAGGCTGTTTGTTGCTTCCGGTGACGTGCAGAAGTCCTTCCTCCATTGCGAATTCTGCTGTTTCGGATCTCCCCATGGTGTTGAATATCACATTGTGGATTGTGAAGGCCTCTTACGCGATACTGGTTGGGGTGTTCTACAAAATAGAAAAAAAAGTGCAAGATTACAGCGCAGTGTCTTTAGTATTATTATTACTACCTGTTGTCTACTCGGCAAATCCATACTTTGGACAATCCCTTTGCTGTTATTTCAAGAAAGTATCAGTATTTTACTGTTGTTTTATATTATTCACACCTTTCCTCTATTTTTTAGCCTCTTTTCGGCACCAAGTCGGTTGGTTGGACTTCCTACTTTGCCTGTGGGCTTTTCTTCCTTTGTTATCCGATCCGCCTTCTCCAGTCTCATTTTGCCTTTGTTTGCAGGAATCCATTTCAGTACTTTGCCACTTGTATTTCTGGACGATAAACCCCCTAATACTACCAACTTATCAGAAACATCACAGTGCTACCAACATGAGTAACAATTCCGGTCGGTTAAAAAATTACACAATTTTGAAAGTGACATAAATTTAAACTCAGGATTTTTTTCGTGATATAATAATTATAAATTTATGTTAATACAAATCAAAAATTATCTAAGCACGTATAAATTATCTATTTCAATTAAATCTACTTAATATGTCGGCGTATTGAGTACCACAACTCCCTTTCCATTTCTTCTTCAATGCATTCCTCATTTGACGGTGGTGTATGTAGTCATCTTTTAAAACATCTAATTTACTCCGTTACTGATGTTCATGTAAGATATCAGCATTTTCCAACCGCACTCTTGTTTTTTTATCAATTAGATGCATCAACAGTGCCGTATATGTTAAGTATGGATTTTTACATTGCTCTTCCGCTCTTCGCTCTTCGCTTACTGTACTTTATTGTATCAGAAATTGTTTATCCTTCCTATTTTTCGTGTAATGTATCATTGATTGTGAATTCCAGATGGCTTTGACGGATTACCGTCCAAAGCTTGGTGTTTTGAGAAATAAAACGATTAATAGAAAAGTGGATCGGTTCATAGTTTATAAATTTATAATAATAAGAAGAAAGAGGAAATCAATTACAGTTTCAATAGTTACTTTGCTCCAAAATACATTGTTATGTGGGAACACCTCTTCAACATAAATACCAAAAGTCGATTTATTAAAAATATATTTAATCAGAAATATTTCAATAGAAGATAATGTAAAGTGCATGGTAAGATGTCGACCGGACGCAACGCAGGACCACTACTTTTTTTGACTTGAATTCCGTGCACCTTTCATCAATTTACAAAATGTTTTATTTATAAGGTCCATTATTCACTGAATTCCTAGAAATTCTTGTGAATAATGTCATTAGTAAATTGTAGCTGAGCCTGGCTTAGGTTTACAGGAGTAGAGGGATGTTGGAACGGTCATCGGGACGTTGACTCGGTCTACCTCAGTGGTAGAGTACCGGCCCGGAAAGCAGGGGGTCTTGGATTCGAGTCCTAGGTTCGGTGGACATTTTCCCCTTATTGTCTATCTTCTAAATACATTTAATTGTTCATATTTCGGTCTGAAATTGGCCATATTACTCTATATCTTTCCTAATAATTAATATATTCTCATACGTACAATTTTTTTATATATGTATGTGATGATCCGTATTATGTACTTCGTTAAAATTACTATCGTTTCAGTGTCCTGCACTTTATTTATTTTCTTTATGTATATCACTACTATTATTCTTTGTAATCGACTTATCCAGAAATACAAATTGGCTATAATAATAATGATAATTAAGTTTCTCCCTTAAAAGTGACCTGATATTAAAAGAGTAATGGTGAGAGCAGCTGGAGAATCGACCATAGCCAAGGCACAAGGGATCCAGAACAGATGCGTGTAGCTGATAATTAACACACCTGCTCTAACACGCATGGCCGATGGCCCTGTTTTTCAATTGAGGTAGTATTACACTATTTATAGAAAATTAAAATGATATGATTGGGAATAATTAGGTACACAGCGTGGTATTAGGATCCATTAAATTAATCTAAGAGACTCGAACCATTTTTTAGAAAAAGGTGAATCACGAATTTAGAAAATCGCGCGGGGAAATAGTAGTGACAGTAAGATGAGACACAATTTACCATGAAAAATAATTAAATGTCTGGTGTACTCCAGGGAATAATGCTAGTTTCAGCTGGGCTGGCCACGGAGGAGAACTCCATTCAAACCCGTCTCGCTCCACTGGAGGCCGTTGTTTTCGTGGGAACCGCGTGAATTTCCGGCGACATGGCCGAAATTAGCGCTCTGCGACATCGCCATCGCCATCGTCCCTTCCTTGGCTAAGCTACCCCGTTACCGCCCAAATTACCAATTCCGATAGACATCGACTGAATATGTAGTGTGTGGTGAATCCAGTTATTGTCCGTTATATAACCTATACGTTGATATCGACCGTCAGATACTCCACTATGGCCTTTAATTTTACATGATATCCATTAACTCTATTACAGATGATACTTTTGACATGTTTACCTTGTTCAACCGCACTGTGGACCGTCACCAAAGTATGGTTGGTTTAAAACGGTTTTGCAGTAACCATGCTGTATTATATTTATTATTGACTGACAGCGGCTGAACCTCGACAACGATGCAGCCTATAAACGCGTTTTCTGTCCAAATAAAATAATTGTTACGGATTATATGAAGTTACTTAAAAAACAGATTGAGTGATAATATCAGTAGTAAACAACGTTTCTGTTGATTTCGTCAAGCGATACAAAATCACAACACACACACACACTGCACAAACCACGTGACGAACTTTAAAGCAAAGCTAAAATGAACATCAACGCAAACGTAATAGGAAAGCCTAACAATTATTAATTTTGTCTGTTAATCTTTATCTAATTATCATATATATATATATATATATATAGAGAGAGAGAGAGAGAGAGAGAGAGAGCAGACGTCATATATTAATATAATTCTTAATAAGTAAAAAACATATGGACGACGATTTAAAAACCAAGTCGTGACATTTGGTGATAATTTAATAATGTAGAGAATTTTAAAACTTTAGTGTGTAGAAAGGGCGAAACTCTTGATTTATTTCACAGATGCGACACCGTGCATGGTTTCGTTACTCAAACAATAGAAACCCCAGCTATTAAATTTCCAATTTTCCTCGACATAGAATCCGCTCAGTCTCTGTGAATGTTAGAATACCTTCCAGCATACTAACGATGAGAATAATTGTACATTTTAATAATTAGTCAGCGGGAACTCCTTTTGTTTTCTTTTTAAAGTAACAAATTACACCTTACATTTGTCCAAAATAACATTTATTTGAAACCAATTATAATATTTAATTATCAAGATAAACTAATCATTGAAATCTTACTTTACGAAGTTACATAAAATCCAAATATTGAGTTCTTCTTTGTTGGTCTCGGAAAATATCCGTTTCCCAGTAAAAAACTTTATGTTCATCACATCCGTTAAGATTTAACGCTTTCCGATTACGGGTTCCATTCCATCATTATATTAAAATGGATATGGAGGTATAAGATTCTAGGATTTCTGGTGAGGACTTCCTGATTTCTACAAGGAAATGGAGAAAATAAATAGCGTGAAGCCTCTTTGTCCACTGCAACAAACACTTGAACAACAGCATGGCCGATTTCAGCGTCTCTATTTGTTACAGGAATGGAGGAAGTTGACTTTTACAACTCCCTGGGGATAAAGCTAGTTTATATCTTTGAATCATTTCAAATAATCCTTTTGTATTAATCATATAATTGGAGAGAAATTAAAGGAATATAATAGAATAAGTCACTTCGGTAATGAAAATACATGAAGGAAGATTATAGGGATAAAACGATTAAGTAAATTAAGTTGTGGAAAAGCAAACTGTACAGTGCAATATTATTTTATTCAGTAGACACACATGATGATGGTCACGAAGACTGGGATGAAGACTGCCGGAGAATCGGTACGCTGACTACGTTTCATTCAAAATTCGGAATGTTTTGTAATGGTAAAACACAACTACATGTGAAAATTGACGATACGAAATTAAAGACAAGCAGCATTAGGGAAGCTGAAGGTTAAAGATAGAGGTAATAAAACGCCATATGATGGCACGCCTTGGTTTTTTCTAAAGTCTTTGAGATTCAGCGGCATCGGGTTGTTAGGGGACTTCGTGTTTTCTCAAAAACTTCGGTGGTGTGGTGAATGGCTGTTCCTGAGACTACATGTAAATAATTTTTATTGGACAGTATCGGGCTCCACCACTGACGGAAACGAAATAGTGAAGTGGGAACAAGGCATTAAAAACACAGGAAGAATCCATTTGATATTAATATGCAACTTTAATAGTGGAGATGAGGAGCGAACATGGAGATTAAGCATTCAGTAGATTTGGAGAGGTGATCAGTAAATCAGTAAAAAATTGGAGATATACTGGTCATGAACATTTAAAAAACAAGAGGAAAGCGTTCTCGTGACCGTGGCACCAAGAAAACCAAGTGGGAAGGTGCTCATTATAGCAACGAGAAGATTCGGTGATGTCAAGCAGCATAATAAACTCCAGTGGCAAGTTCCAGTATAAGCTGAGAAGAAAGGGTAATTATATTGTTCGTAACCTTCTGCCGATATCCTTGTAATGCCAATTCCGTATATATATATATACATATATATATATACATATATATATAGTAAATCGTTAAAAAGGCAGGCTTTTTGAAGTAAAATTTATTAAATCATTGTATATTTTTAACTTAAAATGATGAGTAAATGGATTTATCACATTTATATAATAATTTCTTTTATTTTAAATATTAAAAATAGAATATTTCCGGTACATTCAGTTCAGTGTATGTAAGATGGCAGTCCGCAGTCAACCTGGTAGGCTTAGGCTCTGAATGTGCTATAGAATCGAAGAAGAAGATACATTCGACGTATTTGATTGACTCCAGATTTAAATATGATGTAGTGTAGTTAATATCTGAAGTCCGCCCTCTTGCAAAGTAAGTTTCTGACAGGGAGAATATAGATTGGAGGACAGTCCATAAGCTTCTTATTTACAGTATTCCAAATTTTTCACTACGTGTTCAGCGTATCGACTCTCCAGCAGTCTTAATCCCAGTCTCCGTGACCATGAAAGTGACAGCACAAACATCCAGGTTTCGAACCCGGAACCTCTGGCTTGTGAGGCAGCATCTTTATCTCCTAGATCATAGGAAGTCTGCATTTTTATCTTCACCTTCATCTTACTTTCCTCTAAAAATCATATAAGAGAGCAATCAAATAATATTATTTTAATCTAACAAATATTAGGCTTGCTATTTCCAGATGTTTCGGATAAAATAATTCGTATTATCTTTGTAGTCGTCGCAATTTTATTTCTGATTTTTTCGCTATAACAATGCAGAATCCGACGGGATAAATTTTCGTGACGTATTGACACGACAATCCACCTTTCAAATTGAAACAAAGCGTGTCTTGAGGGGTCTGTGCGGTTTCGCACGAAATTAGTGCCTCTGCAAAGAACAATGGCAGCGCTCAAGTAAAGCACGTACAGCAGATCTTCCCCACGGAGAACAAGTAGGAAATCTGGCTTTTGTTTAGCATCGGACAGGACAGGACAGGACAGCAGATGGCAGTTTGTCTCGGCCAACGGCGACAGCAATTAGTGGTGGCGGTGCGAGGAGCGAGGAAGTATGCGACGATCCATCACTGGCGCTCGTTAGCGTCGTGTGACCGTGGCCACGCCACAACCCATAGCCGCTGCCATAGCCGTAGCCATAGCCGTAGCCGTAGCCGTAGCTATGGACTTGGGGGTTTTGGCGGTGTCCAGGGGAGCTAATTACACGCCATTCTTAAACATTGGCCTCCTCGCATCATACTCAATCATCGTCATAGCACGCATTTTATGAGTTTCGCGTCTCTCCATTTTTAATTCACTTCTTAACTATAATAATACGAACTCAAAGTGAAACATTAAATTCAAAAGAAACTTGTCGGAGAAATTAATATATTTCAAACAAAGTTGGGGCCTGTTTTGATTTTACTCTGGCCACAAAAACGCACCCCTTATATCTTGTATATATTTTATTGTTAGGTCCCAAAAAAGAAATATTTGTAACCAACTGAGGATATAAAAGCAAAGATAATTCAAACAAATAATAGTGAAAATATTTTGACAAGGACCACAATTGATGGTCCAAACGTATGTGGTTTACGTTTTAATTTTTTTGTCAATGTCTAATATAGGGGAAGTCGGGACCGAACGAGATAATTATTGTTTAAACTATTTTTGTAAAATTATATAAAAAGGAAAAATGATTCGTAAAAGTACAAAATATTAGTTTATTCTACTATTTACCTAATCAAATATCAAAATAACTTAAAACAAAGAATTTGGATTTATGGTGAATCTTTAAAAATAAACTTACAAATTATCCGTTCGGGAGAGGATGATTAAAATTAATATTTGTACAATAAAATTAAATTTAAATAAATAAAAAAACTTACCACTTTTTCTGTTTTCTTTCTTATATTTATTTTTCATACGATTGATTGCATTTACCATTTTCCTAATCATTTTCTTTCTTTATCTGTTATGTTTTGAGAACAGCATCCTGTAGCTCGTTCTTAAAAGATGAGTCTGTCAGTTTTCCTTTTTTTTTGTTCTTGAGGAACGCGTTACGTTTTGCCTTACACAGAAGTATCCCGTTCTGCCCCACATGCAAATTTCAGTTTCAGGTTTTCCATCGAGCCTTAATACAAGTAGATTTAAACCTAATATGTTACTTATATGCAGATAAATACATTTACATTACGAATATATATATATATATATCATTAAAGACTTAAAAGCGAGCGGATTTCTCAATGTCTATATGCGTTATATGGGTGCGAAACGTAGACGATAGGAGTTGGGGAAAGGAAAAGAATAGAAGGCTTTGAAATGGGGTGCTATAGGCGAATGCTGAAAATCAGATGGGTGGATAGAATTACAAACGAGAAAGTTATAAACAGAATAGGGGAAAAGCGAACAATATGGAGGACGTTGACTAAGAGAAGGGATAGATTAATAGGCCACGTTTTAAGACTCGATGGTCATCAGACCAGTCTTAGATCTGAATACCACAACAATAACATATTACGCAATAATTTTACCTCTTTCTTTTTTTCGAAAACACTTCGTTTTCGTATTCAACCCATATTTCAGCAATCCTCTTCTATTGATTTTGCAATAGAGCCTTAATACAGAATTAACTTTTACTAACGAATTTTGTTATAGAATCAATTTACGTTGAATGTAATTCAAATTATAATTTTATTTAGAATGTATACTTTATTAGCCTAGCTGTACGTGTTATACATTACTAAGTTTGAATAGTGGACCACCAACAAACAAAATCAGGGCTTTCGATATTTTTCGTTTGCTTGATATAACACAGTTTGCAGAGATTCCTTCCGTAATTTTTTTCTCCACAACTTTCGGGACGCTCTCGCTAGTTGTACGAAAGTAAAAGTAAAAATAAATGAGGATCTTTTATTGAGAAAGTACATGTATAGACGGCGCGGCGAATCGGTCACGGCGAAAAGAGGAAGTGCTTAAACGGAGAATCTGCCATGCTGTTGTTCAACTGATTGTCGCTGCGAACAAAGAGGTTTCACGCTGAATTTTTTTCATTGCTGTTTCCTTGAAGAAATCAGCTATAACACCTGAATTAGGACCTCGGATATTTTTGTCAATATTAACTGGAACTAATTTACAACAAAACATCTTTCATCTTACAAAGCCGTTAACATTCAAGCGATTTAAATTAATTTGAATACATGATTGAAACCGCTTTTTTTTACAGAATTCCACTCTTAAAGTCCTCAAACCAATTTATTGTATAAGTGTAGGGTAGTTCCTCGAATTGTGCCCTGACCAGTATTCGAAGGAGCGGAGCTTCGCGACGGAGCATCTACACGTACAAGGTAATCCTTTCTGACAGCAGACGCAATCAAAACAGGATTATCTGTCCCCCCTCCACGTCCCCCTCCTCCCCTTCCATACCCCCACGCAGGGATAATAGCAACAGGGAGTCGAAAATTGATCTCGCGCTTTCTGCCACTCGAATTTGAAAATAAAATACACTTCTCCCCATTCTCTTTCATTTCTGCACAATGGATGTACTCTAATCTAGTTACGAGTCATTTATAATTGGCACTGAAGCAAAAAAAAGTTGATTTCCAGCGCTCGTTTTTCCCACATTACCTGCGAATTGATATGAAGAATATTTAATTATAGCATAGTTGCACTAAAAGCCAAATTCTCTGAACTACTCATTAAAAATTTGGTCTTCACTCCAGGGTATTTGAAATCCAGGAAGTAATATTCACCTGTCTAAATTTAATTAACATTTTTATTGATCTGTACGGAACGAAACATCACGTATATTTCAGTGAAAACAGAGAGGGGGCGGGGAATTTTGTCGAGTTTCTGGTTACTGCGCAGTTTCCTAGCGATCATTCTATGTCCTTTTGAATTGCTAGATCAGCCTCATTTCATGTCCATCAATTGGTTTTACGTCTAAGAAACAATTCACTCAAGATCAAAGACAAATGACACTCAAGTGGTATTATATTTTCTGCAGCAGTCTTAATCCAAGTCTCTGTGATCGTTACATCCAAGCACACGCCAGGATTCGAACCCGGGACGTCTGTGTTGTGAGGCAGCGATGCTAGCCACGGGAGGTATGAGTATATAATTGAGAGATGGAATAAAATGTTCTTTCCAACTCATCTATCCAAAGTAACAACAGTCCAAGTAAAAGTTAACGTTGGTTATGCAGTTCCCATTATTCACCCAAATGCTCCTGGATTCTGGCCAGATAAAAATTTAAACGGGTGACGAAGGAAGCCAGTTGTACTCAAGCTAGTGCAGTAAAGCAAACTCCTTTCATTTCGCTTTAAAAATTATCTCATAGCAGAGTAGTGGACTAAAGGAACGAAGAGAAAAAATTGAGTAAACTCCTCTCCCACCCGCGAAAGGACGTGGGACCTTTATGAAAAATCCTACCTACAAGTTTTCTAAGGTTTACCTTATTTCATTTTAGGTGAATGCTGACTTGAATCCCTAAACTAAAGCTGGGCGCCCTTTCGTTGTCTTCCTGTCCATTCTGTAACCCCCCTTTCAAATTCTTCTCCTGCTCTATTAGAGTGGAATCTCCTCAACGTGGCTTAGCCTCACTAAAAGGAAAGAAAATGTAATATGCCACAAGTTTTCCGAGACGAGTACCAGTATTCAAAGTTATCCACATTAGTTGGAATGATCTTGTGATCTGTTATAAGTGGAGACAGTTTATCCATGTTCTTTATATTCTGGTCGAATCGAGTGGATTTGTAGCGTAGTGTAATAAATTAGAAAGACGCATATGCATTTCGGAAAACTGACCAACATGAAAGACATCGTGGATTTATAGGCCACTTTTTAACAAAAAATTATTATTTATCTTTGAAGACGCGAGAAATTTCCTCTTTGTCGGCTAGCAACTGATGGAGCCGTCAAAAATATTTATACTTAGTATTATATTCAAGATATTTTTATTTGTCTTTATTTTTATTGTATGTGTTATTATTACGGGTGGGCATTTGCCCGGTGGCAGTTTGTTGATGTAATAAAATGAAAGTACAAAGATAAATTACAGAAAATTTTAAAACACAATTTAAAAATATTTCACGTCTCAATTTTTTTTTACAAAATAAGCATCTAACTTTTCAGTGTATGTAACTTATTTTAGAAAACCTTTGTATTCTTAGGGAAAGTCTCTAGTACCTTTCCAGTCCCCTATTGCTCTGTTTACTAAAGAATCGTTTCTTTGTCCCATGTGCGCCGTTTCAATTAATTATTATACTTATAAGGCAGCTTATTTGTTGAGATGGTGAAATTTATTTCCACTGGCTTTAGCAAACATAAGTCCCGTGTTCTAATCCATCCCATTGCAGCAGTGTAGTTCCTTTGTGCCTAACTTAGTCTCACGCCGTCAGGGAGCTGGCTATAGGCTTAAGACAAACAATGAGATTTTAAAATGCAATATCTACGAAGTAAAAAGATTCATAGCAGCGGTAAATTAACCCTTCCTCGCGGCTGCCCGCACAGTTGGCAACATCTGCAGCTGAGTTTAATTACAATAAGCCCAGGACTGCCGTTTTAAGAATACATCAAAAGGAATGCTTTAAATTAGCTCTCGCGTAGCTATACATAAAAACAACAATAACTGGGCGCCAAAATAGCGGCGAATAAAACGTCTCTGCTGCTACTTTTAAGAATAAATTATTGTTGTGTAATTACTCATTTTAGACGTTCACTGCGTAATAGGATTGCGGTAAACAATGGCGTGCACGCGTTTCTTAAAGTTCTCTTGAATATCTCGGCTTAAGATCTCTCACGAAAAATTTAAATGTTTCTTAATGTGTCAAACATGGCAGTTTTCTTCGTCTCTTAAATGCTCTTTATGTGATTAAAGTGAGTTTCTACTGGACGTCGCTGCTCGCATCCAGTATTAACTGCATTCAGTCATTTTATAAGCCAAATATAATCGTGCTTGTCATTTATAATGGGAAAAAGAAATAATTTACTTATTTTTTGTATTGATTCTGTTTATGCAAGTGTGAATGCGTTAAGTATTAATACATTCTGAACTGTCCAAAGACAGACGTACATTTATAGCGTCGTCACAGTTCAACACTTTTATTTCTGTCCGCTGCTTGTAGGTGATTAATCATACGTTAATTTCTCTTAGTAAGACACGCACAGACCAGGAACCCAACCGATCGAGAATTCCAGAGTTAATAGACGTTAGATGTTGTTTGACTTTATTCATTCCTCTAGAAAATTGAATATTTTAATTGCTAAATAAAAGTTGACGTCAAACTTAACACGCGTTGCGAACTGCTTAAGGTATTTAATAGTTACATTTATCAGATTTCAATGCAACCGTAAATGAATTAAAACAACCGTATTTGTCAATAATAATTCATAACATGAAAATTTCGTGCCCATCCTCAACCAAGGATTCATAGATAAAAACTTGAAGATATAGATGGGCATGAGAGCCTACATAAAATTTATTTATATAACATCAGTGTGTTGCTAATATTAATAAAATAATTTAGTTATTATGGCATTACGTTAGTCAGAGAAAGAAGTGGAAACTATAATAAATGGCATGAACGTGGTGCTGGAGAAATAGTTCAACATGAGTATTAATAGAGTGAAAAACAATGTAATGGACTGTACTATGAGAAATAATGCAGTAACAAAGGGAGTTAGATTGGGAAGGGATATTTTGAAGGAAGTCAAGGAATTCAGCTACTTGGGCGCAATAATCAGAAGAATTGAATAGTACAGGCCCGAAAGGCTTATGCAAGGAAAAAAGAATTTACTTACGGCTAATACAAGTATGAATATTAGTAAATCTTGCTGAAAATGTACCTATGGAGTTTATTTGGTTGCGAAACGTGGACGTTAGGAGGTGCAGAAAAGAAACGAATAGAAGCTTCTTAAATGTGGTCCTAACCAGGCAGTTTTAAGCGGAATAAATGAGAGAGAAAAATATGGAGGACATTGACCAAGAGAAGGGATTGCTTAATAGGCCACGTTATGGGACATGAGGGTCTTGAAAAATTACCGTTAAGGGGTAAGAACTGAAGAGAGAAGGCAAGGATGGAATAAGCTGAGAAGAGTAGGGTTTATGTGCGATGTGGCAATGAAAATACTTTCACAGAATATGTTAGCATGGAAAGCTGCATCAGACCAGTCTAAGGGCCGAAAACTACCAAAACAACCATTTAGAAATGCATGAGAATCCCTCATATGACTCTAAATCCATAGTTAAGTCGATGAAATGCTAGATCGAGTTAAGTTTTAAGTTATTCAATTATTTATGACAAATTTAGCTGTTTACGTTCATTTATACTTGCGACTGTCTTCTTGGATATGTTATCTGTGTTCAAGAACGTGTCAATTTTAAACTATAGAATGTTCAGAAAAGAAGAAACGCATTCATCTTAAATCTTAGAATAGTTAAATTAATCTAAATTCTATAGTACTTAATTAAGAATTAGTGTTCTGGGTTTCACTGCTACACAAAAACTAACAAAATTAAAAGTCAACGACTGTATGCAAATTGTTGAGAATAATAAATAGAGTAACTAATCGGATTTTAGAATATACGAAGAATGACCAAGAGTCAGAAATGGAATACTTTAATAACTTTCAGGACCTCCTCAGTTCATTAATGAAATTCAAATTAAATGATTCCATATCTGACTTTTGGCGAATCTTAGTATTTTATTGTTGGTTGAGGTTGAGGCTGGTATTGTTGTGAGGTGCCCTCAGGGATGAGTGAGTTCGACGTCCGCTCCGTCACGGCTCTCCGAGGCAGGAACTACGCCCTGCAGCCGCGCGTGCTCCGCTCAAATACACGCATCTCCTCAAATTAAAAAGAAACTAATGCGCCGCCGTTAAGGCAAACAACGTGTCTCCTTACAGACGTAAAAACTAATCGGAGAATGTTCCATCGCTTCGATAGCATATCCGATACAACTGAATGATTCATCTTGTAGACAATGATGTTTCAAGATCTGAAACCCTCACCCTGAGGAGGGAAAATGTAACATTTCAACGATAATTTTATAAGCTGTTTTACGTGCAAATTTCTTCTCATGATACTATTCGGAACGACTTCATCACAATTCTGGTTCCACAGGATATGAATTAAGTTTAAAAGTAAATAAAGAAAATTCCTGCCTGTCAACATTAAAATTGATGTCGGTACTATTTTTCGAAATAGTCATCACGAATTTGAAACAGAAATTGGGAAGCCTAATACGTGGTAATAAATATTTTCTTATCCTGAATAACCTTACTGGTTCCAGGTTGTCAGTCTGCGTTCGGAATACATCATAACCCCACAGATATTATAACTGAAATAATAAATTGATTGATTTGGATCGCAATGGGCATAACCCGATGGCAAACTCAAACTTAAGCACGAAAGAGAAGAGAAAAAAATCAAATTAAATATAAACAAGAAACATACCGCTCGAATACCGCATTTAAACTATGTATATAAGGGTACTGCCTTTTACATATTAAATATAATATTTTAGCCATTACAGTGAAGTTCAATGAAAGAATTGCAGAGAAACGTAGGACACCACTACAAGATATAATATATATATATATATATATATATATATATATATATATTAAAACAGTAGTGGTGTCCTACGTTCCTCTGTAATTCATCCCTTACACTTCACTCTAATGACCAAAATATTGTATTTAATATATAAAAGGCAGTACCCTTTTTAAAAATATTACTTTATTTTCCACTTCACTCAATTTTCTTAACACTAACCATATTTATATTATTATATCAATCCTTATCATTAATAGGTAATCTCTTTTGAATTGTTTCAAGCTCTTAGGGCAATCTGCTAGGATGTTAGCAGGTACACTATCCCAATCCCCAATTGTTCTGTTTAGAAATATAATATCCTATATCAGTTCTTTGTCTAATTCAACATCAGTGATCCCTTTTTGAAAAGTAAGTGTGTGGTAAAAGAAACCCGTTCGTTACTGTCTTCTGTGAATAATGCACGAAGTTTAGCCCGTTGTGCCGCATTACTTTCGTAAAAATTGAGCACTTATTGTTTTTTTAATCAATCAAAAGACGGCCAATAAGTCAGCAATTAATTTTATTGCTAATTAATGAATCAAAATACTTCATCAGACATAAAATTCAGTAATTCATGATTCCCTCGGCCGAATTGATTATTAAATGTATGAATACTTACATGAGAGGACTAAACGTCGTATTTTGATTCATTAAATAGTAATAAAATTAAAGGCATACTAATTGTCCGTATTTTTATTGATTTAAACTTAGTGATAAAATTATAAATTTTAATCGTTTTATTACTTAGGCATTTGATTGCCTAATTAATGCGTAAACATTAAATTTAGAGCGTTTCGTATTATTAATAAAGTAGTGTAATATTTATGCGAAGTGTGTGAGTGGTTCATTTAATTAGTTGGAAGACCTTCCTCTATGAAGAAACTGTGTAATGATGTCCCACAAGGATCTGTCTTCGCGTCTGCTCTATTTATTATTAATTTCAACGACATCCATACTAGAATTTTTGATGAACGTCGTGCAGCGTTCGTGTTTGTTGAGTGCCTCGATTAGGAATGTTGTGATAAATAGTTGTAGGAAGTCAACAGAAATTATTAGTTAGTTTAATATTAATCATAATGAAACATGCAGATGCTAAATTAAAAATCTGATAAATCCGCAATAATTAAATTAATATTTCAAACATTCATTTGATTGTTGGATTTCAGTCTCCAAATATAATTAAGTGGAAATTTAAGTAAAAGAGTGTCCTTTCATACTTAACTGTCTCTATTAAAATCATAAAATACTTACAGTCATTTAAATTTATGGTAACATTTTCTCTTTATTTTTTGAGTTTCATATTTATTTACGGATTTAAATGACAATATATATATATATATATATATATATATATATATATTATTTTCGTGCATTGTAAAATTATTTCCCTCAGGGTGTGTTTGAGTTTACTTTCTAAATTTAACGTGAATTTTTTTTGGCTAATTATTATATCGTATTCCTTGCAACTTTATTTAACTGTAATAGCAAACTTCTCATTGTTATCTGATTGTGGTACCAACTTGTCTGAGGATTCACTTCTGCACGTCCTTCCTCGTTCTGTGTCCCACAGACAACTGTCACTATTGGTTTGGTGTCTCGTTACCATGTTAACAGCGACTTGTTCGAGACCGACATTCCGTCGCGCATTAACGAACAACCTTTCCCGACTATGCATCGTGGTGAACAATTAATAGTCTTCAATTACCAACGTTTTCTTCCGCGAGTCTTGCGGCGTACGGCAATGGGACATTCTGGCTGACTATCAAACGCCATTAACAAAGTGTCTGTGCCAGCTTGACTGCTTTACGCGCTGAGACCGACTTAATGTTGCCACATATATATTAATTATGGTTGGTGGAAAAAGAAAGCAACAGAATGTAAGGCTATGTTTACACGGGCAGTGATGACTGCCAGAAAACGAGGAGAAGTGATGTCAGTGGCGTATAAACATACGTCAGTGCTGCACTGACAACTGACAATCCATCGCTGACACGACAGCTCTGCCTCAGTTTTCTTGGAGCGTGTCAACAGTATGTCAGTCATGACTGGCGTTCGCCCTCCACGTTACTAGACGCTGCTCACATAGGAGGCCAGTTGTGGCCCTTACGATTGTCAGTTATCGATTGTGAACAGTGTGACTATCGATTTCGCGATTGTAAACAGTTTTTATTTTGCATTTTCAATACACGTGCAGTTTAGTATAGTGTGCTATTGGATTAAGTGAACTTTGTTGTGAGCAGTGGCGGGTAGTTTGTTCAGAAAGCTTTTGGGATAAAGTTCGTATGTTGCAACTACTCGCCTATAAATTCTTAGGTTAACTTTCCAAAAAGAATTATTGTCCACCTTCCAACAGCACAAACTTTAAGTGGCAAAAAAACTAAGTGAAATAATGATATAAATCTATAGACGTACCACTATCACACGAAATGAAAAATAATTAATTTCGTTTTGTTCAGTAATTGATATCTTTAAGGGGAATAAAACAACAAGTAATAAAAACCGAGCCAATTAAACACTGAAAACCAGCTTGAAAGAACAGGCGCTGTTTTTATTATTGCTTAATTTCTGTAGTAATAATATAAAGCATATTACTAAGTACCTATTTTCATTTTTACGTATCTATAGTGTAGCGTAATACTGAATTTGACTTTTTCGTGAGAATTTCACGAACCCTTCCTCGTTACGCCAATTCCAGCACAAATACAAAATGTTTAGTTTCTGTTTATGAAACACAGACATCATGTGTACGCGAAAACACAAAGTGGAAAAGTATTCAACTTTATATAAACAATATATAGATACTATGCAACGTCAACATTACAACCGGTGGTAGTTGCCAAGAAATAGCAGAGAAGTATAAACATGCATCAGAGTTCTCTGCTCGTTCTATAGTGAGGGCAGCACTTCCACACAGTTGTCAGCGAAGAAGTAGGCAGATATCTGCCCACGATGTAAACGGTAGGCAGTGCACAGCCAACCCAACTTCGACGAACTTCACTGCCCGTGTAAACCTATCTTAAGTTGTGTCTTCGGGAAGTGGTACGTGCAAATATATAGCACACCTATACGACATATTTGGGTCTCCACTTCGATCATCATGACATGAGCAGATCAAATCAAATATCCCTTCGTAGGATAAAACGGATTCGGACAACTCAAGCCACTTTTTTCTCTGTAAACAAATATTTATCGCTAATGAGAGAATGCGCTTCTGGATAGCGCAGAACTTCAAAGCTTTTCTTCCTTGTCATTTACCCAGACCCAAAACCACTGCACTTACTGTACTAGACACACAGAATAAATGATGTCATGTCGAGATTTTTTCCAAATTACTTCAGACTCACAAGAGTCCCATCTTTTCGTCTGGAGTTAATGGAATGATCGTAGTACAAGCCTGGCATTCACGTACTTACTATTATTTTGTAAAGTTTTAATAAAAATATAAGATGGAGTTTTTCAAGTCTATTGCGTAGACGCCAAGTCTTTTCAGAAACATAATTTAAATTTCAAGCTTCTTAGATTCAGATGTGTGCTACACATAACTACGTCAGTGAGTACCGACTTGTTGAGGGGGTAAAATATCGAAATTTCGACGAGGATTTATTAAATTTAGTGACACTCAAATGATCTCGAGTTTAACTGAATAATAGCACACACAAATATTTTGTAACACATACAATATTAAATTTTCCATCACGGTATTGAATCGTTGAATATTTTATTCAATATAAATGTACATGCATTTATGTATGAAATTAAATTCTTTTATAGCAACGGAAAACTTTAAATAAATACAGCTGAATGGGCGACATTACAAAAGGTGGACCCTGATTTTTTTGTTTGTGAGACTGGAATCAGGTTCCGGGATTAGAGGCCGTTGTTTAATTTACGTTAACGGGAACATTGCAGGGCCAGTTGTTCATCAGCCGATGAGGGTGTGGCGCTCTTTACGATGAAAGCTTTCCACTCTCAATTTCAACAGTTAATAAAATAACCAATTTCGTCCTCACTTTCTTCTCTCTTCGGTAAGACGCAGGTGCGGCCCCAACGTGCTTTTATTAAGCTTCGATTCTGTTCCTCTCAAAATTGAGACGGAACTCCTGCCGTATTTTCATAACATTTATGAAATAATTTAGTGGAGACTCTACTCGCTCAACGGAGAGCACCTGTATAATTTATTACATTTATTTTAATTGGATTTTGTTCTCTGTTTCTGGATCGCAGTAATGGGAGGACCTAATGTTGTTGACATTCACAGCAGACTTTCTTAGCAAGATTAATATTCTCGATAAGAAGGGAAGGAATAACGGGTTTTATTTTCTCTCTCTAATTTAAATATACTTATATCTGAAGTCGCAGGTCCGAAGGATAGTTTCATTTTTTGAATTTTTATTCACATATGTAGAACACAGAATTAAAAAATGACTGCAATGACGTTATCCCTGAACTCATCCAATTCGACTTTCTCACAAGATGAGGCATGGATTATACATGCATTAGAATTAAAGATAGAATAGAACACCAAGAAAAGAAAGCCGAAACCAAAAAAGAAGTAAGCAAGGACGCTGTCTGTTTAACTTATATATATATATATATATATATATAACAGGCCATGAAGAAAGTAAAAACGGAATATGGAAAAGGAATCATACAGCAAGGAGAAGAAATAAAAACCTTACGATTTGCCAACGATATTGTAGTATTAGGGGAATCAGAAGAAGACTTGGAAACCATAATAAGTGGCATGAACGTAGTCCTGGAGAAAGAGTTCGGTAGAGAGAAAACCAAGGTAATGGAGTGTAGTATGGGAAACAGAGGAATAACAAAGGGTGTTAGATTGGGATATTTTGTCGGAAGTTCAGGAATTCTGCTCCTTGGGAAGCGTAATAACTAGGGATGGTAGAAGTATAGTAGACAGAAAGAGTAGGATAGCACAGGGAAGGAAAGCTTTCGCGAAAAAGAGGGATTTGCTTACGGGTAATATAAGTGTGAATATTAGGAAATCGTTGCTAAAAACATTTGTATGGAGCGTGGCGTTATATGGGTGCGAATCGTGGACGATAGGAGTTGGGGAAAAAGAAAATAATAGAAGCCTTTTAACTGAATTGATATAGCCGAATGCTGAAAATCAGATTGGTGGATAGAATCACAAACGAAGAAGTTCTAAACAGAATAGGGGAAAAGTGAACGTTGACTAAGAGAAGGGATAGATTAATAGGCCATGTTTCAAGACACAAGGGACTTGTAAAATTAGCATTAAAGGGAAGTGTGTGGGGTAAGAAGAGAAGAGGGAGCGCAAGGATGGAATACGCTAAGTTGATTAGGGAGGATGTGGTGTGTGCTAGTTATAATGAAATGAAAAGGCTTGCGCTAGGTAGGTTATCGTGGAGGGTTGCATCAAACCAGTCTTAGGACTGAATACCACAACAACAGCAACAGAATTACAGAAAGCACATAATTCTTAAAAATATGCCTATTCTTCCTTATAAATATTTATTTAGTTAATTTGATGAAACTCAATGTTGTTCAAATTATTATGGTAATATTAACATTTAACTTTAGCGTAATCAGAAGCAATGCGTGAACATTTATGAACGAAGGACAATAGTGTAGAAAATACTTTCTCTCTGATAATTAAATTATATTAAACGATCTACTATCCATTCGCCACAGTTTATTGCCCATTCCAGTCTGAACATAATGACTAATACAAAGTGGATGATCTAACGTCATATTTCTGCATCTTATCCACTAGCTCTTCAAACTGGAGGACCTTCTCGTCTTTATGATGATAAATACTTAATACGTTTTCTTCCCACAGAAATTATTTTTCTTTATGTTCCAACATCACTCTGTTCCAAGGGACAGAACCATTTTACGTTTTATATCTCGGTATTCAACAAAGGTTCACACATTACCTCTCTACCACTTATTTTCACGTTTTTTCTTCTTATTATTTTGGGGCTCCTAAATTAGTTTCACGTACCTGAAATGGTTGATAGAAACTTAGCATGAGTTCACATTAATTTTCCAAAATAATAGCAATTTCATGTTAAACTTACGTAATTTATTCTTGCTGCAACCTCCAATATTAATATTAATAAGAGCATGTAATATATTGGAATTAATATATGGATTACGCGTAGTTTCTCTTCTTCCTTGACTCTACAGCCGATTCAGGGCCTTTATGGTGCGTTTATGGTACAACATTGAAATAGACCGGATGTTTACTGCTAAAACACACGGAAGATATTGTGCTTAAAGTTGTATTTTATAAAACAATAATTACTCCTTTAACAATTGACAAATATTGTAAACGCACTAAAGATCTAAGGTTTTCCCCTGAGTATTTGCTGGAGAAACGTTCCCAGTCGGAAGCAAAAGTAATTAAACCACGACGTTTCGACGACCCTCCACACTGTCGTAATTAATATGACGACAGTGCATATGGTCGTCGAAACGTCGCTGTTTAATTACTGTTTTACCAGAGGGGGAACGCGAGTTATTCGTGTAATCTGTCGCCATTTAGTATGAAAACTTAGTTGGACAGTAATTGGCATAGAAAATGATGACAAATATTTACTCGTCCTAGTTTGTCATTTAAGGTAGACGGTTTTTGATCACATAAAAAGGTATGGCTTGTAGGCTGTGACGCGATAGTACAGCCACGCATTGACTGTTTACGGTGTTCCCGTTTCTAAACCCTTCCAACTCTTCCCATAAATGTAGTTAAAGTTTATTCTTTGCGCGGCGCCGTAATTTATTTATAAAGCAAGTTGTGGGGCAATTTGTGGCGGAATTTGCAGCTGCAGCACGCACCAGATACCAGGCTTCGACAAGAGTTTAAATCTTGGCGTCGTTATATTGGTTATGCAAAAAAGGGAGGGTTTTGGGATAGTGCAGGCGCGGGTTGTATGGAAATGCTCTCAAGGCATATGAGCAAAAGTTCGCCGCCGCCTCGGGACTCCCGACTCGCAGTAATCAACTCTAATGGCCCTGAATTGCCCAAATAAAGATTTATTCCCTTCTGCCTTTGTTTGTAGTTTTAATACGATTTAATTCCTGTTACTGAATTTCCTTGAAGTTCGAATATTAAAAGTTATGACTTAGTAAGGTAGCCAACTGCTCCCGCAACATTCAGGATACAAAAGGCCAATCTTCATTTAAGACGCTCACATATGGGTAATTATGGACCGTTATCAATTACATTACATTTTTAGAAACTAACAACAATCCTTTATTACTGTACAATTGATTGAAAAATTAAATCATTCATCATTTTCCAATGGTGTTATGACGTCAGTAAAATTGAACGAGTTACCAGAGATGGTGATTGAATCGACCATTGCAAGAGAGAGATTTCGTTCCAGTGACCCTCACCACAGATTGAAGCATGCATATTGAAACCAAGCACGGAATCGCAGTGGTGGTGGCCCTTTAACAGCCTGTTCAGGGATGCAGGAGGAGACATTCTGGCTGAAATTCTTGGAACTACAGACGAGCATAAAAGCTCGAACTCGTACAAAAAACGACTTCCGAAACAGCGTTGAACATTCCGCGAAACGTAAACGACGTGGAAACAGGATCATTGAAGTGCATAATACACGTCCTTCGCTCTGCACAGGTCACCAAAACGGAAATTGGTAGAAATGAGATGAATTCTGTTACAGCCTCCTCGCAGTTCTGATTCTGAATATGTTCGCTATTCAGAATGAGTTGATTCCAGATCGACGCTTAAAGTACAGGGAGACTCGCGTTATCAAAATTCTAGTGAAATTATATTTCCACGTTTACTGAAGGGCGCAAAATACATGTTATCAATCTCCGGAAAAGAATTGACTGCAAACTATTACCGAACCTTGTTCAACAAGTAAATACATCACCTATGTAGGCCGTGTTCGTAAGGTTTTGGCCTGTGATTCATGAAACAAAGTTCCATAACGTTAATAGTAGAAGTTTTCACTCCACCAATTGTTTCCATTTGTTAATAAAAAGAATCTCTGACACCTGTATACCCCCAAAACAAGTAAAATTTTAGTGCGATTATATATAGCCTTGTTCTTGTTGCGCTCTCAACATTCGCAAAGAGCAACTAAAAGCAGCAGGAATCCATATCTTCAAATAATATAAGCTTGCAGAAGAAACGATTGTGTCAGCAAGCTTCCTAATAAAGGCCCAAAATGTCATGTTTTCCTTCACTGATAAATAATTTATTTCAAGGAAGGCTTTCAATGAAACTCAACTGTATACTTCAGGAAACTGAAGTGTAATACTATTTGTAAAGTTCCAGGTTAGTTGTAAAGTTTTCAGTTATTATGAATTTGAATTTATTTTGCATAAATTTTCAATTTTTCTCTACCTTTCACTTCACTTTATTACTTTTACATTACTTAAATTCTCATTAACGTGTTGTCTGTATATTCTCAAGCGTGTCTACTTATAGTATTTTTATATTTTTACCACTGGTGAGTTTTTATGTATTCATATTTTTGACTTACGTTATATTCTAAGTAGATAGGAGAAACAAACAAATTAAATTGAAAAGTATCAATTTCCAGTCCGATCCTTTAACAATTTATTTTTCAGCGTCAGCAATAAGTTAAATTTCTGTCACGCGTGCTTTTTGCGTACACAATAATTATTTTAATCAGGTTTATTTATTTTGGTATTACAAAAGAAATTATTAAAAATATCTATCGTCTGACTTACTGATTTATAAAGAATTATTTAATAATTACAGAAGTTGTTGTGATCCGTTTCGCCAATAAATTGGATTTAACGTGAAAAGATCTGTGTATTTTTATTTTTTATCGATCTTGTAGTTTCCTTTATAAGCTATGTGGATATAGTATTACAGAGACATTCGCCGTATATATATAAATCTTTTACCTTTGGCACACTTGAGAGCTCCAATGACACCGCACACATTTGGAATCTGTTTAGGTAAAAACGATACCCCTGTGTCGCGTGCAAGAGCTTCTCGCTTTCTTCGTTCCACTGGCTTGAAGGTTCCGTTTGTTTCATGACGCTAAACTAACGTAGAGATTATTTTGATAAATATAAATCGAATATTTAGGAACTTCAAGTTGTATAATCCGTAAATGAAAGCGGCATGATGTATACGATCGACATAGTCTGAGAGCTAGAGGCGAGATATACTTTTTATGGTTAACTATGAATACCAATAAATTAACAGTGAAATATAAAATACAATATATTTGAAGTATATCATTCTGAAACATTTCAATATATATATATAGGGTTGAGATCCCTGTAGAAAAAAATCAAATAGAAACATGAGAGAAAGTTGAGAAAAGCGCTTCTAATTTCGTGCAAGCAGGGTCGGGTCATAGGAACGAAAAAGTAGACAACTAGATTGGGAGATATTGTCACAAAGGAGGGAAAAAGCAAGGCAGCATTTGCTATTCAAAGCTTATACGGGACAATGACCATGGATTGGAACTAGCTCCAAATTGCAAAAGCCTAGTTGCACAGGTAAGTGGGATCATCAATTCAAAGTAAAATGTAGAATGCAAAAAACAGATGTTGGCAAATTCTCATTCCTACATAGGACCATCAACGACTGTTCCTCTTCAGGAAAATAAGTTTAGGACACATCTCAGAAAACGTTATTTTACATAATATAAATGCATAGTCGAATTTAAATGTTAAAGACAAAGTGAAGTGAAGTACTAAGTTAATATAATTCTTCTAGACATTTTAAAGGACAATAATTATTTTTAGATCAGGAGTATTATGTATAAGTAATTTCATTATGTATCTGTCACCGGGCTTACGCCCAATTGTAAACCAACAATAAACACAAATAGAGATAATTTAAACAACATTATTACAGAAAAATCCAAATTACTCTTACGTTTCGTCCCTGCATTTGGAAATATATGACGTAATAGTAAATTTGTCCAGGTTATTAACGTTTAAATTATTTGGATAAATAATAAACATTACAAAAAAGGTACGAAGATTACAATTTTCTCTCTCTGGACAGTTACATCCGAAATGTCGGTCGTTTTAATTTATTTTTATGTACCTATTTATCTCCAGATTTCCCTGATATAATTAAGTGGTTAATTATAGGAGTTTACAAAGTTCCGTAGGGAAGTGATCCGCTTGGTGGTTAGTCGTTACTTGCGCCTAGGACAGCGGCTGCTACCTGCTATCGAATATAGTGAGCTTTTTAATGTGCTTGACGAGGGTTCACATCGGAAACGAGACAAGTTATATTAATTAAATTGTTTTTTTTGGTCGTATAGTTCTGTAATGCTGTTCCGATTTCTAAAACTTATGATGATTAAAGTATAGTTTTCCAGTTGAGAAGACCGATATTTTAAAAACTAATGAAAGGAGTGCTGGATGACGGCATAATATAGAAACAGAAATAAAAGGTTTGTTGCTCTGTCAGTAAATTTGAAGCTAAGCGCGAAGGATTTATCGTCATAAAATTGTTTGAGGAGAAACGATTGAAGTTCCTGCGAAGAAACCAGTCTTCATACAAATATAAACAGGGGATAGCAAAATACATTTTTTAATAAGTATTAAAGTGAGTTATGGTGTCTGCTGCTATAGCACACTCGTGTGTTTTACGTAATGAATGGACGTACGACGAGCGACGGAGCTTCTTATAGAGAACAGCTCTTTTAACAACAGTAACACTATAATGAGATTATCGTGGAAGCACTTCTAAGGATTCTGTTCTCGAAAAATACGCCCTCCATTCAATGATTTGTGCTGGCCATTGTTTATACCTCCATTGACATTGCAAAAACCTGGTTTGTGATTCATTACTTCCTCCTTACTAATTGCCAAACTATAACAGATCTAGAGGGTGCGGAGATTAACGTGACTGTTATACATCTCTAGGTTAATATTTAGTAAACTGAAGCACGTCTTCAGCTCACAGTTACGTTAAATTTGCCTACATTTAACCATAGCGCAATTTATATATTTATAGAATTCTGCTGCTCGTGGTTTAAATATGAAGCAGCTTGGAATAAGCACATGACTGCGTTTGGCTCCGGACAAGAATTTTGATGGGTGCCGTGACCGTAGAGATTTGCACCACCTGATTACGTGTAATAACCGCAAAATAGCTGGATAATCTCGAAAAATATAGCATATGAAAAAAGAACAAAAACGGTCGCGTCGTGAAAATGAGTGGCCCATAATAACTGTCGGTATTTTATCATGTTACTCTCTGCTGTGAACGTCGAAATAAAATTCTGGATGAAGTTCCTAAATGCACATCTTTCTAATTGAGTCAGTTCTCATTACTTACCTAATGAACATAATTTTATTGTATTACATTAATAAATAATCTAATTTTTAATGCTATAGTTAATTAGGGAGTAAGAATACACTCACTG
The DNA here is from genome assembly GCA_034510155.1 of Eucriotettix oculatus. Taxonomy (NCBI): domain Eukaryota; kingdom Metazoa; phylum Arthropoda; class Insecta; order Orthoptera; family Tetrigidae; genus Eucriotettix; species Eucriotettix oculatus. The sequence goes on from CM067377.1 coordinate 13,809,196, forward strand.
TATTTTAATATATTTTAAGTAAAAATTAATGCCATACTTTATGTTATTAATATGAAAAATATTAGAAGCATGGTAAATTAAGGAGAATATGCATTTAAATTTTTTTAGAATGAATATATAAATAGTGTTAACTGTGCTTCAAACATACTTAACGTGCTGTGCTCAAATTCAGTACATTATACTATGCTTTAATTATAATTGAAGTGCAAAAATAGAAATGAGAAATCCAAAACGAGGTAAGACAAGTATGCAGCAGTCTGTTGCCTATGCTGTTTATATGCTATATATATATATAGAATAGGGGATGACGAATGTTAGAAAGGAATAGGGAAAGTGAATAATACTACAAGAAGAAGAAATAGAAACCCTACGGTTTGATGATGATATTGTAGTATTAGGGGAGTCAGAAGAAGACTTGGAAACCTTAATAAATGGCATCAACGTGGTCCTGGAGAAAGAGTTCTTCATGAGGATTAATAGAGGGAAAAACCAAGGTGATGAAATGTAGTATGGGAAATAATGGAATAACAAAGGATGTTACATTTGGAAGCGATATATTGAAGTAAGTTAAGAAATTCTGCTACTTGGGCAGTATAATAAATAGAGTAGGATATCACAGGCAGAGAAGGCTTTCACAAAGAGAGGAATTTACTTACGAGTAATATAAATATGAATTATTACTAAAAATGTTCGTATGGGTGTGACACTTGGACGATAGGTGTTGCAGAAAGGAAAACAATAGAGGCTTCCGAAATGTGGTGCTATAGGAAAATGCTGAAAATCAGATGGGTGGATAGAGTTAGTAATCAGGAAGCTCTAAGCAGAATACGGGATGAGAAAACAATTTGGAGCACTTTGACGAAAGGAAGGGATAGATTAATAGCGACATGAGGGACGGAAGTGTGTGAGGTAGAAGAGGAGAGGGAGTTCAAGGCTGGAACTCGCTAAGGAGATTAGGGAGGATGTGGTATGTGGTAGCTATGTAGAAATGAAAAGGCTTGCGCAGGATAGGTTAGCATCAGACCAGTCTTAGTATGGCAGTAAGAAAAACATACATTGTTAAGCATCATTTTTCTAGGTGCTCTGAATTGATATATTGTAAATATATTAAGGTGAAATATCAAAGAGAATAAATAGACGTATGATCGACAGAAGTTCACTAGGGAAGTAGTCTGCTGAGCGGGTAGTCGCATCCTGCGCCTAGGACAGCAGCTGCTACCTGCTATCGACCTCTCGAATTATACTACTTTACCTTGCAATAACCGACATTCATGCTAATACACTCTATGGGCCTAAACCCTTAGAAGGTCGTCAGACACGACCCAGCCATCGTTTTACGAAGATGATGCGTCCTTCAAGTATTAACTCCCGCATTTCAGATAAGTTGAGTAAAGTTGGCAAGTTGTCGGAAGGGAAGGGAAGTGCAGGGAAGGGCAGGTATCCGGCAGCAGGCAATTACGTGGCGAACCTGAGATAGGGCGTGTTATTCCCCGGGGCTGTTGGCTGGTGGCTGGTGTCAGGTGTCCGGTCCGCGAAGACGGAGCAAATTCCTCAGGGGCGCTCACAGACAATTTTTACTCGATTGAAAAGGTTGAGCCTCGAGTTTCCCCGAGCTGCTAGACAAATATTGGACCGCATCTAACCAACATCCTTCAACTTGTACGCCCTGCTTACATTTAGGAGCACTCCAGCGACGAACATTCCAAATTTATATGATTGACCCAAATAAGCAGAAAGTCGCGTTTTACGTAATTGCAAAGTCTTATAGCGCACAGAAATTAAGACAAGGATAAATAAACACGCTGAAATATATATATATATATATATATATATATATATATATATATATATAGAGAGAGAGAGAGAGAGAGAGAGAGAGAGACTATTTAATATTTCAGATTAGTTCGAGTGAAGTGCTCAGTAAACAATAATTGATACCTTTTAATACGCAACATATCTAAGCTAAACTTCATTTCTAATGACACTCACTAACTCACAGAAGACTAGATCATTAATTGTCATAATTTCCATTCAACACATTTCCAATGGAAACCCACTTGTACGATAACAGACTGACCAGTAAAGTGGCGGAAATTGCATGACTTGACATTTCAGAAGTTGTCAGGAATGTTATTTTCCAATATCGTCGGAATGAAAATTGGAAAGCAAAACGCGAGCTCTAGATGCTAAATTAACCTTACTATTGTAGTTCTTCAGGAGCCAGGATACTAAAATAAAGGTTAATACATATTTAACCATAATGAAGATACTAAGAGAATTTTTTTGAAAATATAATTGGAATAAATTTCTACCTTAAAATGCTTCAAAAAGACATGAAATTTGTAGAAACAACCTATAACATCTAGAGGTTCGTAAAATAAAATAATAGACAAGAGTGATCATAAAAACGGCAAATAAGTCAGAATTCGTTTATATTATTCAACACTTTTGTCCAAAGACGCTTGCAACCGACATTTTGGTTACAAATGTCATCGGAAGCAGTCAAATACACAAAATTTAAGTCCTCAGTAATTGAATTGCATTTATTTTTATTCATTCAGGAAATTTGTGTTTGCCTGAAGAAGTCTCAAAATTTGGGAAGAAACGTTGTATCTAAGGTGTAGAAAAATATTTAAAATTGTATTTTATTTTCGGGTTTAATGTTTATTTATTAATTTAATAAATTTCAGATTAAGTTAAGGTACTACTATTGCAACCAGTAATGAATTTCTAATATTCACTCATGACATGAAGAAATAATGAGTCATTCCGCTTATTATAGATATGGAGGTGAAATTATTTAAATAGTCTGATAATTTTACATTATAATGTAAATCAATTATTAAGGTCTCAGAGTTACTGTATTGTTGGCTAGAAAAAGTTCCAAATAAGAGGCCATAATTTTATTAATTACACTGTTAACTAGTGAAATTCCTCGGTTTGAATATCACATTTGTTTAATAATTGATGGGGTTTCACGATAACGATAAGACATACGAATAAAACTATATGGCCATTTAGACTAATAATAAATTATGTTGTATCAACAGTAGTAATATTTTGTTTATAATGCTGTGCTGAGTAAAGATAAAATGGTCGAGATTTGATAAACACAATAATGCCTCGCGGGCTCCAGGAGACTCCTTGCATTCGATTTCACTAGATTTATTTTCAATTCAAATCGTGTATTCCCATTGAGAACAAATTTCAGTAATCACATTCTGCCGAAGGACCTTCGGGGCAGGACATCCTGCTTATTCGTTGTGGAAAGCTACGGCAAAATTCTTCCGGTTAAGTTGGGAGAGGAAGAGAGCAGCCAGGCGTTCCATGAGTTAGATATCCTCAAATCAGCTTCGGCATGGCTGACTCAGAATGGTTGTTATTTAGCTTCGAACTGCCAACCTTCGTCGAGATCAGACTTTTGTACGGTCGTCTTATTTAATCAACGTGGCACTGCTTTGAAGCTGAACGTTATGGCTGCCTATATATTAAATGTAAACAGAAACTGTGCCTCGTGCTTGATATTCATTCACATTCATTATTTAATTAACCACCTACACGAAAAGTGTAACGACGATAAGTTCTTAACGATGCAGGTCATAATGTAATGAAATTATTAGATTTTATGAGTAAAATTAAAAAGATATGTAATAAATGCACAACGACTTTCTCCAGTTAATCTTCTACATAAATAAAATGCAAAGGATGTGACGGGCTCCAGTCCTTATATACCCGTTTCTGTTCAAAGTCACTGCCATTTAATGTTAGCCTAAGGCGTTCATAAACCATTCATCTTATTTGTCAATAATTCTGGCGATCTTTTGAAGATCTAGGATCCTTGCTTATCCCCCCTCCCCCGGCTCTTTCAGACCGAAAACGTCACATTTCCATCATGTACTCTGTGACTTTATGTTTGTCCCCTATTATTTCCTACACTATTCATACGATTGCTCTAAAATTTTGGTGTGTTGACACTTTTAACATTTAAATTCCTTTTACTTGCCCACTTTCAGGCCAGAAAAGATTTCAACGTCAATTTATGTCCCAAGACTCTGTTCGTCTCTTATGATTTCCTATACCATTCCAAGGTTCTACCCTAAAGGCATAAAAACTTACAACAGGACGAAGCCCGTTAAGCGAGTTGTTCATTCGCTGCGTACATGCCCCTGCAGCGGCGACGAGGACGTTCTTGAAAAGTAATTGAAAGTTTTATAACTTAAATGAAAATTAGTTTTATTTAAGTATTAGTTCACGTTTGACAGGCTACATCAGGGTAAACACGTAAATTCAGACCAAAGAGAATATATGACAAACGAGATATAATACTTGTGTATAACTAATACTTTATTTGTTATAAATGTACAAAATGTCTTATAAGTCACAGGGCAGATGATTGGCGTACGTTATATTAAGACCAGGGCCGAACACACCCAATGAAGATCATGAATAATAGGGAAATGAGTGAGAGCCAGGTGGAGTTCTGGTAAGTCTGTCAAGGATGACTTCCTCCTTCCTGGTTTTCTCTTTCCCTCCCTCCTTGGACCATGGCCAAGGTAATTAATTTAAGATTAGCAGGCTGAGACGACCTTGAGCAGTTTGAGAGGTGCATGTACGGGGGTCAAAGACTTTCGGCATATGGTAAGAGTTGTTGGCTGATCCCATTGGACCGGTCGGTTGGACCTGCCTCTCAATACCGATCAAGGCATGGAGGCGGGTTTGTTGCGTTCCCACAACAATCCAGTCTCCCGTTGTCAGAAGGGCGCAGGAGTAGTACCCACTAGCTTGACCTACCTGATGCAGGTTTTCTAGGGTTTTCCCAGCATCATCTTTAGGTGAAACACCGGGTAGGATCCTTACACTACAGCCTGGGGGCCCCAGTCAACCCTTGGCTACCTTTATCTACCTTCTCCAACCTCCCTTTTCAAGTCCCTTCCTGTGCTATTAAAGGGGAGTTGCCTGCTTCAGGATCACCCTCATGTAGATTGTTACCCGCCAAAAAAAAACCGCACCCAATTTTATTTTTAAATATGTATATGTGTAGATAAACAAATTACTTCACGCTAATCATACCGAAAAGACGGTTCAAGTATATTCTCCTTAAGAATATAATTGCCTCCTTCAGTGTATTTTTCTGTATGTATGTGCTTAATTCAGGTTTTGACTTTATTAAAGTACTGAGCGGTGGTTATAACTTAAAGTAGTCGGCCTGAGAAGGTAAATTTTCGTTCACAGTTTAATGACGAGTTGAGAAAAAGATGACTGTAGCGGGCTGATGTAAAATGCATTCCAGGGCATCGCCGGGTACCCAGATAGTGACTTGGTAAATGGTTATCGTTTATCCAATCTAACATTTCCATTAATATTGCGTAGTTGGTAAATTGAAGAAATACTGAACGGAAAGGAACACAGTTGTAGAAAATGGTTGTAATGTCGGCATTACAGTTTTGCAAAAGTCCTAATCTAAGCGGAATTTGTTTTGCGATGAATTAGCTCTGTTTTCATCACTTTATCGAAATGGTTGGTATAATTGTCTTTGTACCGGAAATGAAAATTGAAGGTTTCTATGACCAAGATGAGCATAAAATTCGGGAACGAAGTGTGCCGCTTTGATACATATTAATGGTGAATCGTACTGGAAGGCGAGATATTAATAACCTCCGTAGAATTTATTGTGCTCCCACCTCCCGGAAGTAAGTCATATAGAGCACAATACTGTGGAGATTCGTGTTTCGCAACCGCTAATTCGGAACTCCTGCAAGAAGAGAGAGAGTTCTGGCGCCCCACGAGGCAGACATAAATCTGGCACGAGACACAAGAACAACTTGCACATGGAATTGCTGCGTCGAGGATCCCCAATTCCGGGGGCCCTAAAAGTTGACAATTATACCCCACAGACGCGGACTTGCTCAGTTTCAAAATATCAACCTAACTTCTCCCGGTGCACAGATTAAGAATCGTTTAATCCCCGTCAAACTTCAATTTTCCTCAGGCGGCACTCGAAATATCAACATAATTTGTCAACTCGAAGGATAAAACTATTCTAGCAATACAATAATCAATTGACTCAATATAACAAACACACTGATAATTTATTTTTATGTTTCAATCCTAATCTAGTTTCTAAAACGTTTAATATCAATTTAAATTTTGGAGGAGTACCACTTCACTTACTTTTTATTTAAAATTAATTGAAATTTATTTCCTTGAAAAGAACCCCTTTGAACCACCCGCTTCTATTTTTACAGTTGGTTTTAGTCCTACTCATGCTCTTTATGAGTTTGAGTTTCCTCACTTTAGTTTTTTAAAATGTGGTATCGACCACCCAAATCGCTAGGATTGTGCGCCAAAATGTTTAATTTAATAAAGTGATGAAAAATATTTTTATTTAAAAGGTATTTGAGAATATTAACAAGTTCAATTCATGTTACATAAACTAATTTTTCATCACTTTAATAAATAAGCCAGGATTTAATCACAGGCTCATTACCATTTGCCCTGAATATAATTTGAAAAATTTAATTTCCCATAAATCCTCAGGAGAATCATCTTACAGTTTTTGTTATTGTATCTAATTAATTAATAATATATTTTACGCTAGAATAGTTTAAACTAAGGTTTGTGTTTTAAAATGATTCAAATTAAATTTTCCGTTATAAAATCAAAATTATTATTATTTTAAGACTAAAATATTTCAGCAATACTTTATGCTAACTGTTTCAGCCAAATTACTACGATTTCAGGTACTTGAATAATTTTCGAAAACCTTATTTGCGAAGGAGGACGAGTAGTTGAGCATAAATTTTTAAAGATTTCTTTTGAATGTATTTGGATTGTTTTATAACTATTAGATGTTATACGGATGTTTGCTAAGAACCAATATTCCGGTATATATTCCACCCCTCTTTTGTGCACCGACAAGGGCTAATAACTCTCATGTAAATTATTATTATTCCTTGTATTTAATTTATTACAAATCCGACTTGGTACTAATTTAATCATAAATGTTTATTAAAAACACCACCAGTGAGTATATTAATTGGCATCAGAGAGGAAGTATAACTGATTTACTGAAAATCTCTCTTCATGCATTCGTAGTGTTTACCTGCCACACTATCCTAATTACCCGCTTTTAGACTAGAAAACACTACAATTGTACTTGTTGACTTACACAAAAATATAATTTCATATTGCATTAAGAAGCGGAAATACTTTCCATAGTTTGTGTCACTTAAATCTGACTGCACATGTTGCTAACCTGGGGTTAAAAATTATTGTGTTGACATGCTATTTCCTCTTAAGTTTATTAGTTTGTACTTTCTACATCATAAATAGTACATCTAGGTTTTACTGGGTTATATGCAGGATTTGTTGAGTGGAGCAGCACAATGTGTGCTTTATTTCAATGTCAATGCATCTTCAGCAGATTTATTTATGACAGTATGAAATGCATAATAGGCAACCTCTTCCAATATCAATAAAATTATATCATCTGCAAACAAAATAGAACCTGATTTCATTAATTCTTAAAACTCAATTAAGTATATTAAGAATAATTGCGTACCTGAAATATAACCATGTGGAAACGTCACATTTCCCTATTTCAACGTTATCTTCTGTTTCATGTGTGGTAAATAAAAATTTAACAACTAGAAAGACTCTTTTCTGTGGGGATGAAAAGGGGGAAAAGGTAACAGGCTACACGAGGGTGATCTAGAAACTGATAACTTTCCTTTAATAGCATAGGAAGGGAATGTGAAAGAAGACTGTGGAAGGGAGAGGAATGCAACCAAGACATAATTCCATAGTATTTCATTATTTCTACACAATCTACAGCCTGCAGCCTTAAAGAGGTTTCAAAACAACCGTAGCAGATATCGTTTATTACTAATCTTCTCAATCTAATACGTGTACCCAAGGAACGTATATTACATATTCCGATGAATAGCGTATTTTAAATCCCAACTGAGATTATAAAAGTAAGTTATTTATATTATAACTCACTAAAATATTTGTAAGAGCACAGGAATGGCAATCATTTTCAGAACCTTCTAAAATTCTTCTTCTTCCTGGACTCTACAGCCCTATCAGGGCCTTGGCCAACCAGTGCGACATCTTACATGACACGTTGCAAATTTGGAGTGATATTTGGTCAGAATTATTCTTCTCAGCATTGATAATTTCTATTACACTATCCTTGCCACAGAATCATTGAGTTTCTTGTATTCTTGTAATTCACACAGTTACATTTCCATAGATGTGCTAATATTTTCAGAGAGACGAATGAGGAAATGACGGTGATTTTAATGTCGAATGACATGTTCGTTGGTCGCATTTGGTTTTGGCTTTGCTTAATTTTAAGTAGGATGGCGCTCCAGGTGAGCAGCCAAGCACGGACAACATCTGCGAACACACCTGCTTCAACGGAAAAGCAGTTGCAACTGCTACACAAACAACAAAAACTACCATCACCTCTAAAATACTCCACAAGTCCTAACTGAAAACAGAAATAAGGTCAAGAAACTCTGTTGGTTGCGATCCTCATCCTTGTCCATTCACAACCACTAGCATCCTGGACATTGACATATTCCCCGGCTGGATTACATTCCATCTTGCACCAGAATTGCTATAAATCATTTGTCTTTCAATAAGTTAGGTAATACTTCCCTAATTTTTCATCAGTTTCCTCCACACCTAAATTGTCACCATTATTTGTCACTCAGCTTAATTCAGAACAAATTTCGCAACTCCTTCTTTATTTGGCATTTCTAGTTTCCATCAGAAATATTTTACTCTTCTTGAAACGTCAAACTGTAATTATAATTCCATGCCTCGTAATTTGGATGATTTACAATGCATTCGCCATTCTTATTGGTTAATTCATTTATAGTTGTTAATTTACAAAACTGAAAAAGTATTTAGTCATATTTTCTTACGTTACTCGAAATATTCGATGAGTATTTTCACCTCTTCATTCAAGTAAAAACAGTATTTTTAACACGGCCAATATTCCAATTTCCTATTATTGTTAATGAGGCGCGTGTTTTCTTTTTTCCAAATAATTTTTAATTATATTTATGACAATTCTGGCTAGTATCATTCTTCTTCTTTCTTGGCTCTACAGCCCATTGAGGGCCTTGGCCTACCGGACTGTCATCTTACATGACATTCCGAATTTGGAGTGAGGTTAGTATCATTACTTGTAAAATTTATTTCTCAGAATTTAATAATTGGATTGTTAACCTTCTTAATGAGACAATGAATTCTACGTCAGAATTGCAGCAAATATTTGTAATATTAATATTTAAAAATATAAATAAAACGGGTTAATTTTTTTAAAAAACTGAGTAGCTCTTATATTTTCTAAATGGTACTCTTTATTCCATTAAACATTTCTTGACCTCATTCACTCTTAATTTTCTAGTTTCGGTTTAATACTGAGCTTCAATTATTTCAATGACAGATTACATATTTTATTACATATATTATTCTGATGGGAGTTAAATTCCATATAAAATGATAGATTAAGTTTATAAAATTCAGTTGTGAAACAAACACATATTCGCCAAAAATTTGGCAGTAAAATTATTCTAAATTTATAATGATACAAAAAACTTTTTTCACCTGCATCTGTTGTGGTTGTTTTATCAACATATATTTTTTAATTAATTAATTCTTCAAAGTTCACAACAGAGTGACTTTTCATTTCCCTTCCTATGCTAATAAAGGGGAGTTGCATGTCTCAGGATGAACCTCATGTAGCCTGTTAACCCCAAAAAAGTTCACAACGTAAAGATGCGAACACAGTTACATATGTGGTAATGGACCAGTAACTAATTTACATCAACACAATTGTAAATATATTTATGTAAAAATTAGTAGCGTTTTTATTATTCTAATTACTTTCTTTATTTTTTCAGGTGGGTTTGCAGACAAAATTTTCCGTTTGACTGGTGTAGAAGGTAAATCGTCGTACTTGTTTTGCAGTGGTATGGCAGATAACAATTGCTAAAACCTGCGGATAATTTTTAAGTGTATGAATACATAAATGTTAAAATTTCCGCTGTATTTGCAATGTCTCCCTCTCGGTTAGAGTCTAGCATATATGCTAGGTGTTAATGTGACATCCTATAGAATATTGATTTCGAATAGAGAATTTAATGATCCTGGTTGTAATTTCAAGTACGCAAGTTGTATGAAAACTAACATTGGAATATAAACTCAAATCATTCAGACGGTTATTTACTGACTGTTAAAAAAATTCGGTAATACGGTAATAAGGAGAAACTTTAAAACGAGTAATATATATTAGTTAAAAAAAGATATTGAGGGCCAAAATATTAAGAGTTTCCAGGAATATGATATTAATAAACAGAGAACTTATTCGAGGCCGGAATTTTTTTTTGTTCTTCGCGATGACGTTTGAATTTGATAGCAAATACCCTAGCAAAGTCTGTGACCGACATGGATATAGAAACCACATCCGACATGGGATTGGCTCCGTGTCAAACGTCTGCCAATCAGAAATCGTAGAATTCTGCCCGTCAGACTTGTCAGTCGTTCGCTTCGTTCGTTCCCTTCCATTTTCCATCATGTCGAAAAGTGAGACCTAAAATAAAATGTAAGAACCGTACTTTTATTTTCCGAGTGAAATAGACTTTCATGAATATATGGGGAAAAGATTTCCACTATAAATCTTTCATTATGCTGAACTGATGCACTTCATCAGTCTTAGGAGTACCTGAACATTGCTGGCAACAGCTATGAGAACATTTGCATTCTATTTGGGCGTGGATATTAAAATTTAAGGTGTCTATTGCGATATTAATTATTTTCAATTTTTTTAAAAATAAACCTGTTTATTGTGATTGGTGAGGTATATTTATTTGGAAACAAACTGTCCGCTTGCAGTACATCAGGAACCAGACTTATTGAAAAGTAAATTATGCTGTAAAAGAACAGTTATAGCATCATATATTTTACAGTATAATTTTTCAGAACAAACTGGAAATTTCAGTACAATATAGTATACTTTTATTAAACCATAACATATAAATGCAAGGAATATAAGATTCTGAATTCATTAACCAGGTGAAGTAATCGTTTGACAATGTTTCGGCGATATTCCTAACGACCGTCATCAGGTGAATAGTGCATACAGTCGAGACAATTTTAATGGTTCTCAGGTAATGTGCTGCAGATCAACTGAAATTGGACAATGCACATGATGACGAATGATATTAATTTCACCGAAACGTTGCGTTCAAACGCTTACTTCAACCGGTTGATTAGTCGAGATTGTTATTTGATTGCCAAGAATATAATTTATATTATCTGTTGACCGAAACTGGTGTTTTTCTCCCTGGTAACCAAAAATAAAAATGTTTTCTAAAATTGATTAAAGTGAATATAGGAAGGCACGTTGGAATATAAGGAGAAAAAAATCAAAAAAAGTGAACCACAACCAAACCTTTTTTAGAGAGCAGATATGTTAAGGAACATGAACTTATGTAAACTGTAGAGTTTTTCTTATACTACAGCGAGGATTTACGGGATGCTTCCTGTTGGAAACAGTTGCTGTAGAGTCAAGGTCCGGGGTTAGGAGATGTAACAGATGTCAGCCAGGTGCATGATACTTCCTCTTCGTCCACCTGGCCATTTTCCTCCAACGATTCCATTAAATTTACCGTCGTCGCCCTCCCTAAATATGCACATTGAAGGTACGATTTAATCAATGTAATTTATCCGCTTCCCCGATTCTATCAGTCATACGAAAAGTAAGCCACGCGTGAAAAATTACATCCCGATTTTTAAATTGCAAGTATTTATCATCTGCTTCGATGGGAAATTCTGTAATTTTGTAATAAAATGAGAACTCGGATATCCCCCAGTTTCTTGAAACAAGCTGATTAGGCCCGTGCTCGTGTTTACTTATGCATATTCGAATCCGATCTTGTATACATGCAGGCTGTAATGAAAGGACGGTAAAATTTCAGTACTGAACTCCATATATTAAGAAACGCACAACGGAAATGCATAATTACAGAGTTATTTGAACTTTTTGAATGCTAGTACCTGCCTTGTTATCCGTACTTAAATGCGAGACTGGTTGCAATTGTTATATGTGAGTAAACATGGAAATAAAACTGATTTTGGCCTGAATAAGTATTCCCACCCGCAAAAGATTACCCACTCTGCACAAGCTGCAATTGTGCCAGCCTGTCGGACGGTACGCACTGCTCCGAAACGGCTTAATCGATTTGAATGAAAAATTTAGAATTTGAAACAAGAATTTTAACTTAAATTTAATGTATCTTTCATTTCATATCTTGCAGAGTTCAGAATATTTATAAATTCATTGTTTTCCCATGTTAAAGGCGGCGTGAAAACAAACTTCCGAGTTAAAAGTCCTTTTTAGGCGTTCCATTACCATTCATCCAACTAACTTTGTTATTATAAGCGTTGTTTTGGCTGAATGAGAGAGAGAGCGAGAATTCTCACTCCATCTATTGTTGCAAACGTGTGAAATCGAGACCTATTCAAAACAAACTGCGATGTATAAGGTTTGTCGTGAAGCTCTCCTAAGTAAATGATACCGTACTTTCGTTTTTAGGGCAAAATAAAAAGAGCGATTTCCGTGTGAATTAAGTCGTGGGCATTGATAGTTCACACTAATTTTATTATACTTAAGAACTAAAAACACTATTGTCTGTAGTTCCATGTATCAAATTACATTTTCCTTTAAAAATAGTTCATAGATCATTGATCAAACGATCTGACTATACTGTGAATATTCTAGTTCTAGATAATTGATCTCATTTACAAAGTTTGTTTAAAGAGGGAAATTATGTACTTCCTTCTTTTAACAGAAGAGGACAAACCGTCATTTTGAATTATGTTTTTTTTGTAATAACTAGTTTTATGCCTCAGTGTCATTTGTTTATTTATTGTTTAGTGTTTCAATTTTCTACAGAATATATGAAGTTTGAAATAAAATTATTGGTATTTATATAATTAAATTTGGGTTCTTTATAATAATGAAGTAATTGGAGTCCTAATGAAGTCTAGCATGCGTATCATAGAAGTTTGAAGTTTATTCGTCATTCTTCACGTATATTTTCACCAGTTTTCTCCCATTTCTCAGGAAATTGCTAATGCTGTGAAGGAAACATTTCATTCCCAGCAACTTATAAAAGTTATAGCCTATAAAAGCCGACATGCTACATTACCGCTAATCTCAGGTTAACTCTAACTCGTCTGTCTTCAACATTCATCAACCTGTAACATTAATATTTCCCCACATAAAAACTTAGCAGAGTAATTGTCACTCTGACGAACATATTTCTGAATGGTTTCATTTGGTTAATAATTATTTCTTTGTAAAGTTGCTTTAGAGGCGCGTACACATTCAAGGTAAATCGATTTCTGTATGCTCTAAATGGTCCTGCCGCGTGTCACATTCAGAAGAGGAAAAAAAAACGTTTTCTCTTGAAACATGTGGCGGAGATATTAATAGCTCGGGGCAGGTTCAAAGTGATCTTTGATGTACTGTAGCGGCGCGTGTTACTGTGTCTGTAATTACGGTATCGAGCTCACGTCAGGGTCAGGTTTAATGGTCGCAGATTAGATGGCAAGAAGCATCCACTTCCACATCGCGTGCCTCGCCATCGTATCTGCCGATCACCAGGATGGTAAAGTCCAAATTCTGCTCCAGCGCAGATAATAAATTGCATGATTCACCTCACAATTATAACAATTATTAAAGCTGAAACTTTACTTGTTCAAACAGAGGAGCGCCCGGTAACTGCATTAGCACACGTGTGCGTTGATAATTGCCTCTGTTCGCGGAGTTATATATAGATGTTACTCTATGTCCTTGCATACAGCCAGTTTTTCATTTATTAGAAATCTTTCATAACTTGCAGAATTTTCCAAACAGTTTTCTCTGGACGGATAAAATATTGATACGAATCTATACTCATCGTAAAACAATGAAAATAGCAAAATTTTAAAATAAATTTGTAAAATCAGAAAAAATAAATAAATGTTATAAAATTCTTCAGAAACGATATTTGAAATATTTGCGTGCCATTAAGAAATTAGTATTCCACCGTGTCTGTTCGTTGACCCATAAATTTGATTTCCCAAGTTTTGACGTTTCTCGAGAGGCTCGTGGGAGTTCATATGGAGTTTATAATTTAATTCAAGCTGCGTAGCACTTCGTAAACTTTGTATAGCGCGGTGCAGGCCCCTCGTCGAATGTTTCCCAATATCATTCGTTCTGTTCTATTTCCTATACTATCAATTGTTTGTTTTAAACACGAGTCAGGGAAATGAAAATAATTGTCATCTATGCGTTATCAAAAATATCAGAAATGTAGTACATTCTTGATATTAATGTTCTACCGGCATTCTTTACTTTTTCTGGACTGTGGAAGGTAGAACAAGTTTAAGGTTTCTATCTGGTTTTTCACGTAAAAGATATTCAGGGAAACCCTAGGAAACCTGCATCAGGTAGGTTGGGCTATGGGTACTATTCTCAGGCCTTTCCGAATGACGGGAGAGGAGTTTTCTGTGGGCTCGCAGCTGATTTATTACTTTCCGTATGCCCAAGGTCTTCGACCTCCTAAAATAGATAGGGAACCTTGAAAAACCCCAGAGAGAGTACGAGGCATCCCCAAAGGAAACCCTCGCAATCAATCTGGGAAGAAACTCCTACGAGTGAAAGCTCCGCAGGCATCCATTGACCGTTGTTTAAAAAAACATCTTACTTAAACTAAACTATCAACTGACAGACAAACAAAATATTGGTTGTTACTGTCCTTGGATAAAGTAAATGGTAGAATTGAACCTCTACATTTTGTCAAAAATTACATACTTCACATTTTAAAACCCGGAAATAATTTTTCTGACATGTACAAAATGTAAGAATTGAATAAAACCTTGGTATATTGTGAATTTGTTGTTTAATTTATTTCATATAATTATTTCTAAAAGCATATGTCAGTGATAAATTAGTAACTTTATTATATTTTCTGCTACTCTAAATATAATTAAATTAAATTAAATATTATTTATGACTGGGTTAAAGCTGTAAAAAATTCCTTCTAGGATGATACTGAAGATACAAGTAAAATAGTTCTAACTCTACATTTTAATTTATGATAACAATATAATTTATGCATCAAAAATGTTTCTTTTTTTAAAAATATTGAAAATTTAATTAAATTAAAGCAGCCTACGTTTTGTCAGTGGTTTTATTTCAAAGTTGGAATATTCCATATTTCATCCTTCTTTCGAGACTTTTTCAGATGTACTAAAATACATGAAATTACAATAGATTACATCAGATAATGTTCTTAAAATGCTGATCTCCTGTGGTGTAGTGGCTAGCCTCTAGTTGCTGCCTGACAACCCAGAGGTCCCGGGTTCGAATCCTGGCATGGGCTTGGATGTTTGTGTCGTCATGGTCGCGAAGATCGGGATTAAGACTGTTGGAGGATCGATACGCTCACCACGTGCCACTCCAAACTTGGAATGTACCATGTAAGTTGACAGTCCGCAGTCGACTCGGTAGGCCAAGGTCCTCAATGGGCTGTAGAGCCATGGAGAAAGAAAGAAAAAAATATTCCAAAAATAATTTTATATACCACTGCCAAAAAAGGCTGTTATAATTCATTCAAATATTTAATGACCGATTTACCATTAATCTAAAAATATATTTTATAATTACATTTCATTTAATCGACAGTGTACCCTTGAATACAGATTTCTTAGTTCATTCTTAGTTTCTCTATTGAAGAAGATAGAGAATTTTTAATTTTGTTATATGTAACGTGGATATATTTTACCACACTCTTATGCATACAATAACGTGAGAAATATGAACGAAGAGAAAGTAACGTAGCTGAATAGTCAGAAAAAAACACTAAAAAATTATCACAATTACCAATAGCACGAGGCAACTTATCGTTTCCTATTTAGAAAACTCTTCAGGTGAATTTAAACATTAGTATAAATAAATAAAACAAAGAGAAAAGTTTTTTAGATATAATATATATCAAATATTGTATGCTCTAAAAATGTCTTGAAGTATTCATTAAAATTTTTTATGACTATTTGATTTAAATACTAATCAAATTAAATATGCATACATATATAATATTATGGTCATGGAGACTGGGATCAAGACTGCTATAGAATTTATACGCTGACCACAAATCACTCCAAATTCGGAATGTCATGTTAAGGTGACAGTCCATAGACGACCCGGTAGGCCAAGACCCCAAATGAATGACGTTTGATGTTTCTGAGAATAATATAAATGTTATATTTCCTCTTTACTAATGCGTTATCGAGTTCCGATAATGAAAATATATTTTTATCAAAGAATTTGTCACTGTGAGCAATACATTTGTAAAAGTTATTTTCAAGCAACAGAATAATATTCGCCTTGTAAGCAGATTTTATAAGAATTTCTAGAAACAATTTAAAACATTTATTGAGATCAAGCTAACTTTTGCACTATATTTCCACAACCAGTAACGGTACATTTTATCAATAGTAAGAGACCATGCAAACAACAAGAGTCTTTTATACAAACACTATTAATTGCACGAGTGCCACCATGTTAAAGCGTGTTAATCACTGCGAAACGTTATTCGAAAATCAGGTGATACTTTCTGGTCACCGCGCTTTCTAATAATTTCATTAATCGGTGAAAATATCCGATAATTACCGGGGAGCCGCTTAGACCATGATCAATCAATAAAATCAGAACACAGCAACCACATTAAAAAGTCGAGCAAACCTGGTGCTTAATATTATATCTAACACCAGCATCCAAACTTTGGTTCCAATATAAATATAATGTAAGTCACGTAACCGTAACGACTGGCATGAATTATTTTCTTACTCAATAAGGTCCATGTTTCATGAGGATATATTTACAAGCACGTGAAAAAATTAATATCAATCCTTCAAACTATAATCCTGGAGTTAATTACCGATGTGATGTAGCTGCGTATCTCTGCGATTGCAGAAAGCCTCTACCCGGCGAAACCACTGCCCAAATTTAATTTACTCGCGATGGAACATCTGCGTCGGAGATTTACCTCCTTAACTATTTAGATTTGTTAGTGAGGTGGGATTGGCGCCAGAGAGAAAATTTCGCCGGAGGTGCGTTTTGTGTTCTCAAATTTGAATTATTATTTCCTCGTTGGAGTTTGGAGGAGTTAATACAGACAGCGTGAGATGGTCTGGCCTTTTGTGCAGGCTCGCGAACTCTGCGAATAAAGCAGAGGAGACGTAGCAGGTAATGAGAAGCAGCCGAAACAACAAAGCGGCGTAATCTTGTGTTTGACTTGAAGCGGGCGCGGAAGGCTACACGTAAACTTTAGCAAGCGATGCGCATCAACTTGCAAAAATATTAGTCTTGCACGAATCGCTCGCTCGTCAATATTTAGATCCATGCACCAAGGGGACGGGGAGAGTGTTCATTTAAAAACAGAACAACAAAGCTGTATTCGTTATGTAGAAGCTATATATAATTTCAAATCTTCTTTGGCTATGAAGAATAAGTGATATCTCTTATTTTTCCGATAATAGTTTAAAAACACAAAATTAGAGATTTATTTCTTCAGATTTTAGTCTTTATTAATCACATAAAACTATTTAAATTCTACTCAAAACACTAGTGGTTATCACTCAGAGCCAATAAATGCTTGTGATTCATTCATTAAGTGATTGTGCTGGGCCCTTTTTAGAATGTAGTAGTAGAAGTGGCACGCCGGGATCTTTACACGCTCGATATATATCTTGGGAGAGAGCTTGAATGTCTTACCATGTTTTTCCATAAACATAAAAAGAAGAAACTACCTTTAAACAGTTTATTATAATAAAAAATTTAAATATTAATTTGAGAAAACAGATTGTACATAGTCCAAAGAAACCAATAAAATAAATGTCCGAGGACGCTGCTCCACCATACAACGGCCAGTTGAAACGAGACGCCTGCAGACGCCACTCTCGTTGTCCTCAGAAGCTGGATCCCACATGCAGCGGCGAACGGCAACGTTAGTGGTCAAGATGTGTCAGCAAGAATCTGGGACTCGACCCTTGGAATGTGGTCCACGTACCTCACTTGACGGGGAGGCAGACCGACGACCTCTAAATGAAAACAAGGATTTTCGTGTACATATTGTAACAAATAATAGATACGCGTAATTAAATGGTAAATAAGGTACTTCTGTTTCTTGACTTTACTAAAATGTGGGAGGTTACTCACATAAAAGACGTCCCTTCCCTTTTGTATGCGACAGGAACCCATTGAGAAAGTTCGGCAGTTGAAAATTTGGGATGCTACCGGAAGTGGCCGTAGCTAATTAGAAGAACTGCTGGAATGTTACGGAAAGATGCGTAACATATGCAGTATTTAGGCCTTACAAAATGAAATTTTCCTATTGGCTGCAATTGTCTAACTGCAAGCCAATAGAAGACTCTTGGGTGACAACAGCTAATTGGTGGGTTAAAGTTTATGTAGCCGCCCACCGAGTTTTCGTGAGACGTTGAGTTAGAGGAGTGAGAGAGAATTGGCCGGGAGACCGGAGAGAGATATTGTTAAATAAATCGTCGGGAGACGTGAGAAAAGAGTTTGTCGGGAGATCGGAGGGAGATGATGCATGGAAGAATAGTACGGGAGTCAGCACAGACAGAGATGATCTTGTAGCAGTCACCAGTCAACCATCTTAAGACGAAGCAGGAAGAACCGGATGCATTTTTTCGGTATCGTACCATATTTTTTATTTTAGGACGTTACATTTTCCGGGCTTATTGTCCCATTTGGGACTTATTAATGCATTTTTTCACCACGGTGAAACTGAAATTAAGTCAATAGTCAATGAATTGACCTATTCTTCTTTGTTCATCTAAAAAAACTTGCTAATAACATTTTAATATGTTTTATAAGAATAAAAACTTCGAGATTTCATAAACTTAAACATTTTCTATTCTTCTTATATATTTCTTCAACAATCCGAGTCATCATATTAAATTAATAAATTCAAAGTAAAACCACACCCTAAAAATTACCATTACTAATATATTACTATATATTTATATATATATATATATGTTTTATCCGCACAGGTAGCAAGGAACGGCGCCGATGCGGAGGATGGCTCGTTATCCAACCTAATTCGGTACATATGAGTTGATAAATCCTGGAAGATACACCATGTTTGAAGTCTGGTGGTAATATTCCAAGTCTGATGTTTTTATTAACCCTCTTGTTTCAATTTTCGTTTGCGTTCTAGCAGCATACCCCCACTCCCGTCATCGGAAGGGCGTTGGACAAGTTCAAAGAGCCCGACGTACCCAATGCAGGTTTTCTAAGGATTTCCTTGCATTACTTTCAGGCCGATTCCCAGTACAAACCTTCAACTATTACCCCACTGGTCATAGATAGTCCTTAGCTACCTTGCCTTCCCTTCCCCATTCTAATCCTTTATGTTCTATTAAAGGAAGATTGCCACTATTTTGATAACCCTAATACCATATGTCCGTAAAAGGTATGCAGGAACCATCTCCAGCAGCTATTGCATTGATGACCATGGTAGACATAAAAACATCAAGGCCTAAGGCTGAATTATGATATATTCCTAACGTTCGAAGATTGTTGAGTAAAAAATAACTTTTCTTAATAGAATCTATAATTTTACATTAATTCTAAATTAATTAAAGACTGCTACAAACAATAAATAAATTGAAAAAATTAACTAACAAACTTTTTATACAATTAAATCGACATTCGTCACCATATTTGGAACATCTTCATAATAATTTCATCAAATGTTGCTACTAAAATTGCTCAGAAAATATAAAAATAATACATGAAAAATAATTAAAATTTCAGAATATTGAAAGCATTTGTAACAATATATTTTAGAATGTTTTCAATAATAATAATGTTTAGTAAGAAAACGTGTTATCCTATTTACCACCGATTTACCGCATAATTATTTTTCTTATGCGGGTATGAATTTTGTAAATTCCATGTATGCCAGACAGAAACATTTTATACTGTGGGAAATACTTATATAATGGATCACATCTTTCAAAATAGCAAACACTCTTCATCTTCTGAATGGGAAAATTACGCTCAAAGTACACAAACTAGTCTAAAAAAGGATTGATTTATTTGTATTAGCCAAATTGCACAGAGAGATTTTTATTTTAGTGATTCAGACTGTCGTGAGGCTGGCCGGAACTAAATAACGATTTTATAGCTTAAAATTTATCAACGAGATATCCAAAATATGAAATATATAACTCTGAATTAAAAGATTTTAAACCCCAGTTTCTATGTGTTAGAAGCATAGAAAAACGATAAAGTAGAATATCTAATTGAGTTTATAAAGATTTAGAAATATCAGTCAACTAGACGCGTCATTAATATTAAACGAGTTGTTAAATTTTATGAAAAAAAGCAACGGAAAATCCAGTACGCCGCCCCCCTCCCGCTTCGCCTCCGTTGGTAGATCTAGCCACCTGGCGGATAATCTGCGGTATATATAGTCCCTCGCTACTCGCTCGTGGGGAGTTTTTGTTGTTGTTTTCATTTATAGGCCATCGCTCTGCCTCCCCGTCAAACAGGGTTTAAAATGTTGACCGCACTTCAAGGTGCGAGTCCCTGATGCTTGCTGACAACTGTCGACTACTAGCGTTGCCGTTCAGTATCTGAGGCCAACGAGAGTGGAATCTGCGAGCGTCCCGATTTCGCTGTCCGTTGTATGGTGAAGCACAGCTGTCGGACGTTTATTTTTATTGATTTCTTTAGAGTATGTGTCTGTAAGGCGTCGTTTAAAATAAGCCCACAAAGAATTTTGTCTCACAAAACGGCGAATCCGTTAATAAAAAAGATGTAAGTTTAAATATTTGAATCTTGGTATTTTCTTGCCAGCAATTTAAACGCGTAGACAAATTGCAACAAAACTTGATAAACACGTTGTTTGGAACCTGTTGAAAATCAGTTTCGGTATGAGAATCCCTTAGCATAAGTATGGAAAGAATAGTAGTTCAAATTTATACCAATTTTTTTTCACTCGCATTTATGTGACGTTATCGAGGAGTTAGAGAGAGAGATTTTTTTTCTTGCATCCAATACGGAAGCATTCGTTTACATACTGTTAGTACATGTTCTAAATATTACTCTAGAATTTATTCCTTTTTCTTGGCTAATATAAATAAATACTCGGGTAACGGCTAGTTTAAATAGGTCCTTATTGCTCGTAGTTTTGAGCCAATCTTGTAGATTCTTAACCTGAACTAAAATTTAGGGTTTGACTGAATTTAATAGTTCACTTGTAATATGCAAGGTCTGCATTTCAGTCAATGGGTCACAATAAAAATAATAGATGCGAAAGCATGACAGGTATTTAATTTCCAGCCAAGTTTTCCTCGAATGGAAGGCTATTTAATATCCTTGAAGGGAAAGCAAGAAGTTGTCTGAAATGAATGTAAACATAAAATGGAAAGTAGAGCCGAGAATAAAACTACCACCGGAGTGGAAAATTCCGTATTACATATTTGATTAATCACGGAAAGGAGATACCTCTTCCCAGTTCTGGTTTCATCGCAAACGCAGTGAAATGCGATGAAGAATCTAACATCATTTTCAGTGTTTTTCGTCCAATTAGAGAGACATAACGCTCTGCAACTGTAGCCTTTGAAACACTGTCTCTTCGATGAGCTAAGGAAAGGGGCGAGAAAAAGAAAACCTTTCTTTGCCTCATTAAAATCTGCTCCAAGTGTAAATCCGATACCAGGAGATGAACGTCGCATTGAAGCGAAAAAAAGTTGCGAACGGCAGGGATATTTAGAAGGCGCGGACTGAAGGCGCCGCCTTGACGTCGCGTCGTTCCTCCAAAGATGAGCATCGGCTGCTTACAGGAACGACTCAACATCTACTCTCAGCGGTCGCTACGTAAAAGTCATTCCATTTAAAAATTGCAGCCGTAATTATTGTGACATTTCAGAATTATTCTCTTTTATTGAATACGAATACCAATACATTCTCAGAAATGTAATCATGAAAGCGAAAACTCTAAGAATGATTCATGATCCATATCCCCCTCCCTTTTAAAATGAGACACCTACAAGAGTTTTTCTATCGAAGGTTTATCTCCAGAGAGTGACGATGGGGATGCCTTGATATCTCTCTAGTTTCAAGATTCTTACATGCCGAGACACCAATGTCTCTTTTGGGTGGTGTATATACCGGGATCACAGACCTTGGGCATACGGTAAGTACTGAAAGGAATGCTGCGACTCCACAGCAAACTCGCCTCTTGTCATTCGGAAGGGCGTGAGAACAGTACTCAATAGCCCGACCTACCTGATGCAGTTTTTCTAGGGTTCTCCCTGCATCTCTTTCAAGTGAATCATGTGATAGGGACCAAAATCAAACTTTGACTACCTTGTTCAACCTTCCACATCCCCCCTTCAATTACATAGGAGTTTCCTGTGTCATTTTCAACTATACAATAAATTGTACATAAAATAGACATTAAATCTGATAATATTTCGTTATAATAAAGATTATTCCTAATTCCACTTTGAAATTAATTTTGTGTAATTACACACGTTAAAATATATCAGTTTATTTAATTTATATATTTTAAGAAAATAAATTTAAAACTGTAAACCTGAAATAATTTTATTTCCAACGAAATATAGTCAGCTAATTTTATGTGTACTTAAAAAACAGAATAATTTTTTTATATCACCTGACTGCCCGTTGGCGTACCTAAATTTTGTGAACGAAACGTCGTAGTTGAATAGAAGTTCTGATTTGTCAATAAAAAGTCCTCATTTAATGTATTAAAATAATGTTTATTAGATTTTGAGATATTACAATTCTAAAACTTTACCATTATATACTAAAATAGATAAATTAGAGAACCTATCGCATCAGAAGTCAAGTTCGTGTTAATAAGATAACATAAATATTTCAATGGAGAGTTAGCGTAAGTTAAAAACAGGGGGAAAAGTCATGAAAATTGAGTTGAGACTGTTGTTGGGGCTAATGGGGAATATGCCGGAAGCAATTCCATCAGAAGGAAGGAACTCGAGGTAGGCAGGAAAAGAAGCCGGGTGAGTCAGAAGAAATTATACTTGGAACGACTACCACGCCCCAAGGAAACCAGCATGTTATAGCATTTAAACCATCTGCTGAAAACGATGAAGTTTCTTTTACCTTGTAAAAGAAGAGATTCACGATATTTCCACCGTACTCGGACTCAATATTTATTGTTTTTAAAGAAATTTTACTCGGTTTTTGTCAGTTCAGAAACATTATAACTTATATAGGGTGTTTCTTCTTGTCATGTTCGTAGTACTGTAGTAACGATATATACAGTGAAATGATTTTAGAATTTTAGATTTAGATTTATTGTTGTTCCCATTAGTCCTCGATTGAGGAAATAGGATACGTCATACATTAAAAACGAACAAAATAAGGTACATAATTAAAGACAAATAATCTTAAAAAAGATAATAAAAGAAAATGTATATAGACAAAAGTCAATATAAACACAACACGGACACACGATGTGACACACACACTGAGAAACACGCAATGGAGTTTTAACTACCTGGAGCTGTGCGACCAGGAAACTGTCCTTCCGTCGTAGCTCCAGGCAATACATGAAACAAATAAACAAAAGAGCAGAAAAAACTTAATAGAAAATTTAAAGATAAGTGGTGTGCTATTTTACAAGGCAGCTCATTCATTACTTTTTGCAGGAACCTTGATTATAAATACTAGAAGGACGATTTAGAAAATCCTGTACCGAGTAAAACGCGCCATTTAAAAGAATAGTTTTTCTCTGCTTCACGAAGCTTTTGTAGGTAGGAAGGCTGTTGTATAAAATTATCCCGGTATTGTGAATACTTTTCTGGTGTAGAGCAAGGCGATGCTTGTCCACATGACCTTAGAGCTGAACGATTTATGGTTAATTCATGAAACTCGCCATTTGTTTGAAACAAATTAAAACTAATGTAAATAAAACTAATGTTCATTAATTTACTGTTTTATTTGGTTATGGACCAAGCTTCAAATCTTAGTCACTGAAATTCGATGTTATTAAACTTTTGGAGACTGTCGTGTTTCCTTTGTTCTCCCGTAACTTTAAAGTTAATGACGATGGCAATGAGTGTCCTGAAGGTCACGAAAGACTCTGCTTGTATGTTTACATCAACTGAGTAAAAAAAAATAGTTTTGCTGGATCTTAACATTATATCTTCAGACGCGTGAAGTTGAAAACCGGTTCAACCCGTCAATTCCCGAGCCAACCAGTGCAAATCTCGTACCGTTCCCTTTATTTTCGGAGAGTTCTAACTGTGACGCAGTAGTTCCGCTTCTTGCGCTGCATTTTGATTAATGAATAAAGTACGGTCTAATTTACTGAGAATCCACGATGTTTCTGAGAAACGCCAGGTTTGCAGGTGACGTCACCGTGGAAGCCACGCCCACAACCAATTAGAGTACGAGGTGTAATGAAACACGCCCAGTGCGTGACAATGTATGTAAGTGCGACATAAATGAGTCAACCGACGTCCCTTTTTATGTGTATGTGTATTAGGTACGGATTAACTGTGGTGGGCTAAAAAAGGAAAAAAACATAAATCTCTTACTTAAAGGAACCAATTTCTAAATCTGTACGTTGCAATCCTATCGATTAGATTTTGCTGGACGATTCACGTAATCAAATGACACTTTGCCCATTATAGTCCACAACGAGAGACGGCTCGCATTATACAAGTCAGCGGAATCGCTGTTCATATTTGAAATTGATTTGGTTTAGGAGTAAAAGCAATTTCGATTGATAGAGTTTCACCATGATTGAGAAATAAATGGAATTTAAATATGAACACTCACTCAAACTATTTCTGTCTATTTCCCTTCAGATCAACATTTCACGGTACTCTGCGTCCCGATGCACTGCATCACTCAAGTGCAATATCAATTTTAACCGATTGATATGATTTTCGCGGTTAAAAAAATTAATAGCTGATGAAATGCAATAGATTAAATTAAGAATGAAATTAAAAATTTTCAAGACGAAAATTATAATAGTTTGAGTTGTTTTTCCTGTGCATTTTTTAATAACACTCTCCTAAGTTTATTGACTTGTTGGATAAATATAGTATACGGATTTTATTTTTAAATCTACCAACAATGTAAATATGGAAGACAAAATTAATTTTTTAGATAAACAATGTAATTTACAATAGTTGACATTACAATATTTCAGCCAAACGAAAAACGCTCTTTAAAAACTCGAATTAATGAACATAAAAATAATTTCAAAATATTAAGCGTTCCCAAAGAAATTTTATTAAATAATCTCAATTTTTGATCTAATGGGCTGTAAGGTAATGTAGAATACAGAACAACAAGAAGGGTAGTCTAGGAAAACGTCTTTATTATATTTAGAACTTTTTGAGGACCTTTCGATATTGTGCCAAATTCATCTTATTTGCTTAATGTCGAAAGCTCATTAAAATAATCTAAACACACTAAAGACGTTTTCACAGACTGTCCTGGTTGTTGTTCTGTTTTCCATAATCTCAATTTCTACTAGAAAATTCTAAATCTTTAACAAGAATGTAAATATCCTTATAAATATAACAGCCCTGAGTAACGCTCGGCACAAATCGGGTACGCTCAGCATTAGCTTCGCCATAGAAATCGCGGTACAGAGAGTACACGAGAATTAAATTAGCTAGTGTTACTTCTACTTTTATAAAATACATATATTATATACTTATATAATTTATATAAATTCGATAGAGTCTTAAATCCTTAAATTTTCCCCACATTTTCGGATTCCGAAGAGACTAAGAAAAACATATAAAACGAAAGCTAATTATTATAATTTACTTGAAATTTTGTCAATTGCATAAGTAACAATTTTTTTATAAACTTGGTTGTGTGTGTATTTTAATTTTTTTACTGTACGCTTTTGTCATCATAATAAAAATTTTAAGTTGTTTAAAACAGAATTTTGAGGTTAGAGGCTATTTTTTGTATTGAGTGTGTATCAACTAAACGGCTATAAATGTTAAATGAAAACTGTTTCTCATAAATCCTCTGTTAATAAGACTTTCTAAAATCGTTCTTAGAACCAGGGGATAGGGAAGCCTGGCAATGCGCTCTATACAGCTTAAATCACATTAGTGTCGAATTAAATACTGTATAGGGCTAATACGATTAAGTAACCATCTAGTTATTCAATATTGATGAGTGATAAATCTAATAAATGCGCTATAAATGTAAAAAGTTACTAATATTTTAAATATAATTTATGGTACATTATTAGTATGAATCATTTTTATGAAATATTTTAAAGATTATCTTACATTTTTAATTTTAAATATAAAGAGTTCGCAGAAGGCCATTGTGACTTCAAACACCTCTAGAAATATTTTAAATATTTATTTGAAACACAGGAAATTTTATACATGTATATACATACTTGTATTGTGAATATATTATTAATAAAATTATTTATTTACTTATTGATAATTTGTGAATATATTATTAATAAAATGATTTATTTAATTATTGAAATTTTTAAATATACAGTTTTGTTACATTTGTGCTTTTGAACAGGTTCCAAAAGTTGAAGAACAATGATTTCAGTCAATTTCATTAAATTATTTCCTTCAAAAATATCAATTCATACAAAAACCTTCGAAGTTTGTGGTCACTATGAAGAGATTATATTACCATTCCAGTTCCTTCAGGGTCTAACTTGATGGGAAACTTTTCGATAACTGAGATTCATTCACATTTTTGTTCCCTCTTTTTCCATACACGACACCCTTGAATTTCCTTATCTCATCTATAGACACTTCAACGTCCTAATTTTGGTGGTTATTGTCTTTATTTAATCCTCTAGTCGTTAGTCACTATTGTAGCTTAAAGCCCTGTGATACATAAATTTAGAAAAATATTTTTCGGGATATTAAATGTATACATTTGTATCATAAACTCCACAGAGTAACATCTTGGACTATAACTTTGTCTGGTGGCTAATATTATTAACCGAGTAATAAATATAATTTAAATACAGGAAAGAGTCAACATCAACCAAAACTTTCGGTAGATCAACAAATTAACCTCCACGACCTGTATTTGTTATCCTCTTAAGTTACTGCGGAAGAAAATTAGAAACGTTAAAGAGAAAATGATGATGCAATAACTCATGCCTTAGTGATTACTACAGTAATGTAAAATCGATGGAAAGTTGGGCTGCGCTGTATCAGTACATTCATCCTCTCGTTCCAAAGCCGCTACATTTCCTATCAGAAAATAATGGATATACACTTGAAATTAGATTACATAAATATTGTACGCAAATCTTCTCTATTAACCATTTAAATTTCCCATTTGATAATCACATCCATACATTTTCTTTACATAAGAAATATTCTTGTGCATCTAAATGCAGGTTATGAATTATACTTTTACCGTTAAAAAATATTTTTGTCAATGGATTCTGTGTTACGGCACTCGTAGGCTTTCTAAATTATAATTATCAAAAAAAGAAAAATGTGTTAATTAAGGAAGGTGACAATTGTCTCATACTTATAAATAATTTTATGTATTTTTTCTTTTAATATCCATTTCTCTCATTATCTCTTAATCACGTAGAAATAAATATGGAAACCTGTATTGTTAGTATATTCCGGCATCACACCCTTAATATTAAATGCAGAATTTGGTTGAAAAAATCATTTCCGTCAAATTGTGTAGAAATATATTTAGAAAACATTTTAAAATGTCATCATATTAAGTGCGTTGCTACTTTGATAAGTATTTTAATATTTGTTGAGAATGCTAAAAAGATGCAAACTGGAAAAACTAGTAGATTAAGGTATACAGCAGTAGAACATTGACATCGGAAAGTTTTGAGGCAGGTATAGTTTTGCTTCGAAATGTTAAGTGAGAATAATATATAATGGTAACGGAGGGAAATTCAAATTTTAAATTAATTAAGGACAATTTTTAAACTGGATATTAAAAAAAATTAATTTTTAAAAACAAATATATTAAACAGAAATTTGAGGCTCATCAATATACCACAGCTATCTCAGAAAGAGTTTCAATCTAATATAGGGTAATGAATATGGGGATTTGCGCAGCTGAAAGATTGTCATTACGCATTTTGATGTGATATTTGCCAATGACACACCTGTACCGTACTTCCGTGATTGTGAGGCGGCTGCTTCCTTCGCCGGCCCTGGGTTGGTCCCCGGAGTTCCAGTACCTGGCTCTTTCTTCTGAGAATTCTGGTTTCGCGTTTACGTTGATGGGCGAGTCCACTCTGCCGCATCCTTCCATCAGTCTTCTTTCTTTCTCTTACGTCTGCAAGATTACTAGTTACCGTGTCTGTCACTGAGCAACTTGTCGGGTCTATTCTCCTCTGATTTCCTCCTTATTCAAAATGCCAATCCAGAATCTAATTCTCGATTCGTCTTCTTCTCTCCACCTTCCTACTTCAAACTTCCATTCCCGATTGCGATTCACTCTCCTATCTCCTCTGACTTCCTCCTTCATACAAATTTCGTTTTCCACTGACTTCCTCCTTCTTCGAAGGTTTTTTCTCAACTGCTTATTTTTCCATCACGTCTACTTTTAGGCCACCATTAAGGTGGATGGCGGATTAGATGACCTCCGCCCTCAATTAACTGTCCAGCTTGCGCCGCGGTCTTCTTCATATTTCGTGGAAGAAGAAGCGCCCTTCGATTTTCAGATGTGTCGATGCCCTGGGCAATATAAACTTCCCTTAATTTTCGAAACTCAGGATTTCACACTCTTAGGGCATCTCTTTGCCACCAAATCGGACTTGGTTGTTATTGCCGCCTGATTGTTGCCAATATGTAATTACTCAACCATAGTATCGCCACTTATTAAATAAATTGGCAATCACCACCCAAATTCATTACAAATATACATTAAAGAAACAAAATATAAAATAAGCAGACCGGGAAATTGGTCTAAAATACGTGTACTTGGTACGTGGTTCTATACCTAGTCGACACCTAGTCAGCTATGAGTTCAGAATGTTAGGGAATAACGAACCAAATGGAGGGTCCTGAGTTCGGTTCCTGAACTATTTAGGATTTTTTGTCCTGTTTCTTTATTTTCGGATTCATTTCCTTTAGCGCTGAGCCTTAACTGAATAATTACTTCCGTTCTTGAATTAGATTAACATTAAACACAAAGACACACTCACAAGTTTCATTTTTATTTCCCGTTAGTTTCATTGATGTTTAACATGGCCCATACACGACGTGATTTTTGTTTGTCGATTTCACAAATCAAAACAGTAGATTTCGCTATTTGTGGAAATGTGGCATCTGTTAAATTAAACACCTATAGGAGTGTATTGGCTACGCGCTTTAGTCGTTTTTGGCTCATGGAAGCTCGTGTCTAGGGTGTGGGGCAGTTCAGTCCCCTCCCACTTCCCCCATCCCCAATCTTCACGCACATGCGCTCGATATTACGTAAGAGTAACTGAATTACCCCCTCCCTGCGCCCCTTGTAACGAGATTGATAACGCAATCCCACCGATTAGGGTGGCGGCATTCCTTGGCTCCCTAATTAGCTCCGTAATGTATGTTAAGTCGCACGCGCAATGGAAATTCAAGCCTCTGTTTTCTTTCCACACGTCGCGTCACTTCTCTCTCAACAACAGGTGTAGACACTGTCACGGACAAATAATCCGACTCAAGCTAAATTTTAAAAAATGACTACTTTTCCACAAGTCCATTTCCTTTTATTTTAAAACCGCTGTTCGACTTCTCGTGCGATGAATGAACGGGATTGATTAACACGCAGATAACAAGGAACTAATAATTTTAAAATGGCAACATTAAACAAGGCAATGCTACAACTTCCTTGTAAAGGCCTGAAAGTTAACACCACGGTGAAGAAAAGGTAAAGATGTCTGAAAAATGTTGCCAAACAAATTTAACACGATTCTAAACGTCGTTAGTGATGGAAGATTATCATTGATCTTTGCTACATGTTCATCTATTTTAGTGTTATAGAAATTAAACTTTTTATTCCCGACAAACAGACCAACAACTTTAAAAATCGCGGGATTTATTAGGTGCAAATATGAACATAAACCTTCAACACACATGATACGTTTACGAGACCATGAAATTCAGAGGAACACAAAAATTATCGTAGAATACGGATTTAAGACATTCTCTGAGGTTATTTATGAGTGTAATGAAGATATTGAATGATCAGTAATTATGGATTTCATGGTGAAATGTAGTCAATTGTAAACATTTTAAGGGGAGTCGGAAGGTCCTATATTGACCACTGTTAGACTGTGATGTATTATGTAAAACCAATACAACTGTGACTGTACTTAGTCATGCGTACGTATCACGTATCACTCTGATGTGAGAACATACTATCGATAAAAGATATATACCTGTCATCCTGTACCAGATAATGCACCCCCTGGCCTTCACTAGATCTGAGAGGGGGAACTCGCCAACTTGGAAAGAGCCTTAAAATTTCTATCCACGTTTCTGGCTCATAACAAGCTATCAGAAAATATATAAATTGTTCTACAACTATAGTCTGTTAGCACATTTTCCCTGAGACATCGTATGGTAGTCCCTAATGACTATAACCCGGGTGAAAATCCAAGAACTATTTATCCAGAATATACACAGGGAATATCTTTGATCTTTGATGACTATAATTGTTAATGGTACGTTAAAATAAGCTCAAATAATAACTAAATTAAAGGTTTAATTGTTTTTTACAAAGCACTGAAATTTTCACAGCTTATATTATCTTTGTGGAAACAGCTTAAGTTCTTTAATTTAATCAGCATTTTAAATATTTATTTACTCATCAAGATCTGCTTAATATAGCCATAACTAATAACTCAAATGTTTTATTCTATTTCCACACAAGCACGTCATAAGGTTACAAATATGCAGTAAAAATGTCAGTCCTTTATCTATAACGTATTTTGTTTTCACATTGGCAAAGAGGTACCTTCCGGCATCCCTTAAATAAAAACTAAATATTTATATTTCAATTATTATTATTCATGACTGGATTTTTACAATATTATATTATCATCTGCAACTTAAGGAATAAAATGAAATAACATGAAAATTACAAATAATAAATCATAATTTCCCTAGACTTGAAGTATTTGGCATCACGTAAACTATTTGGAAACACGTTAACGTTTTAATAATTATATTAATATTGAGGAGAGAGCTATGAATTTATAGAGCAATTATTAATTAATCTTCTTCAGAATAATTAAAAAATTGCATTCCGCAGATTCCTGTTAGGGACTGACGATTTTACATATCATCATAGGTTTTTATTAATACCAGAACGTACAATATCGAAGGAAAGGAATGAAATACCTCGTGAAGTGGAAGTCACCGCTATCGCTGTTGATAACCTGAGCTACTCTCTATGCGTCGAATTTGCAAGTTGATGTGTGTAAGGCCTCAGGTTGGCGAGTTTGCGTGTCGTACGCTATGGGGAATGTGGAAATCGCTGGAAGCGGTCCACGTCGTTGCCTGGAATAGCCGCATATTTTCGGCGGCCGCCCCTGCATTTCGCCAATGGATCGTGCGTCCGGCTCCATTCGGCCATGGAAATGAGAGCCCAAACACCCGTGATGCTTCTTCTTCCCGTCGTGTCGCCCCAGGAACTCCGCACGCATCCTGTGCCCACATGCCTTTCCCTAACACGCGTCCATTCTACTTCTACCCTACTTTGAATTGTAATTAACCGTCTAATCGAAATGTATTAAAAATAGTTGATGCCGAATTCACATACGCTTTAATGTGATGCATATAAAATAAAACCAAAAAAATTATCAAATAAATTAATAGTGAAACATGCCTTCACTAAAAATATAAATACCAGGAAAATATACAATTTAAACGAAAAATAATTTAAGAATGGAAATAGTTTATTTAAAGGGAGAAGATGATACGCAAAAGATAAGCTACTTACAGGGAAACCTATTTTAGTCCAATTGCTTATGTGACACATCTGAAATTATTAATTAGATGTTAATTTTTCTAGTAGAATGAAAAAATCACGGTACATATAATTCGATAGTCATTCAGTTACATTAAAACTAATAACACAGTTCTCCAGACTTGAAGAGCGGCATCTGGAATATGTTTTAATTTTAACCTGAAACGTCGTAGCATGATTATGTATGGTTGGGTTTCGGCTACGTTTAAAGCTAACTAGGCCAAAAAAATTCAAACAAAATTTTCTGACTTTAAGTTGAAATCGTTATTGTAAGCAATTAGTTTTATTATTCTTCAATTAATGCAATTAAAACACTTCGTCTCCCTTTTAAGACTTCATCGGGCATAACATTTAGGAATTTATGATCTTGTATAACTATTCAAAATTATCATGAATTGTTTAATTTTATGCTTGATGAAGTCTCTAAAGGGAAACGAAATTTCGTATTTGGAGTAATTAAATAGTATTAAAATTAATTACTGACCGTCTTTTTATGGAAGGAAAGAAAATATTGGGCCTGTGAAAATTTTTCAATTATCACCATATCTGATTACAGCAATCGTGTATCTGTTATATGAGGTGATCTTTGACACGGAAATTAATTTAAATATTCGGTCGTGAAGCGTAGTCGGTAACTGTCCCCATTTATTACACTTTATTTTCATTAAAACCTATGCCAAGTATCCAACACATTCAGACGCGGTTCATGATTTGAGGACTTTGCAACATCGTTTTTATTTAGACGTATGAAAATATCTGAATTGGACAGTAATTGTCTCTAAAATTCCAAGAGAATAAAATCTTTACAAACTATGTACGAACTAAAAGGACTCCAGCGGATTTACCCTAAATTTGTAGTATTTGAATTTTAATAAGCCAAATTATTTTGTCATTTGCTTATTAATAAAATTTTGATATCATCAAACATTTATTGAAGGTATTTTAATCCTCCTCTTCATAAGCTTAATTTATGAAGCATAATTTTAATCAAAAATCAATATTTTATAAATTTAGTTTATAAACATGAATATGGCTTAAGACCAACAGCTTCTTCAATTAATACTTAGTAGATATCCAAATACTCGTTACTTTTCTAATTCTGTGTTTATAGTAGCACTAACATCAAAGGTCGTTAGCAACTATCTAATTGAGTTACTGATTGGCTGTTCAGTCGAGTTTGCTAAGTGAACGTGAAAACACACACACAACACAATTAGTCAGGCCCATGCCGGGAATCGAACCCGGAACCACTGTGATGCGAGGCTGTGACGCTAGCCACTAGACCATAGAGACGGTCACTCCTTACTTGTGGGTGATATAAAAGTGGAGGCTCCAAAATTCTTATGAAATATAAAAATCAGTATGTTTATCTGATTCCAGCTAAATTAATTAGTAACATGGTAAATTTATGCAAAATTCATTTTTAATTAAGAAAATTATTTTTAGAATGTAATGAAAAAGTACAGTGATATGTTTGATTCTCTTCAGGGGCAAGAAGATGTTTGTCGAATAATCTTATTGTTACTGAGATATTTATTATTAACAAAATATGAAAACAGCACGTGTCGTTCTTTTCTTTGAAATCTCTTCTCATGTAATTTAAATAAATAAGTTTTTTAAATATGCATAATTTACACATATTTCAGTCGAAAATTTAATTAAGACTAAATTCCTTGTTTGTCATTTTTAAATCATTATTCATATTATAAAACGAAAGCTTTTCGCTGAATGTGATTAACAAAGAATTCTCAGGATTGGAACCGGGTGAAGACACTGTTGAAACACGACGTTTCGAAGGCGGTCACTGCCATCATCTTCAAGCGAAGTGACGATGCCAAGTTTTCCCCATCCATACATATCCTTTAGTCTGGATAGTCAGCCAATGGTCTTGGTTTCAATATTATCAAAAAATGCCACTATTGGCCCATGATTACAGCGACCGTCTTCGAAAAGTCGTGTGTCTACAGTGTTAGAATCCCGAGAATTCTTTGTTAATTATTCATATAATTTATTCATAGCAATTATGATAATCTTCAAATAAGTAAATTCACCAATTCGTATCTAAAGCAACATTTTAAGCTAGTTCATTGTATAATTTTAAATGTTACAACACGATTGGTAAGATACGTAATTTTCCTTTCATCTTACCACAAGGTGAACGTTTGGATAAAAAGTTCCGTTGTACTGAATCACGGAGTCGGTATTTACGCCCCAGTTGCTGTCAGATACTTTCTTTAAAGTTTCACTAATCGCGTTTGGTGGAGATAAGTAACCCCTGCATAAATAATAATTTCGGAGCACCGTTACGTCACCTAGTTTCTACGTGGTGGGCGTGGTGTAGAGTTCCCGGTCCGTGGCGGGCTTTCTACAGACTGGGAAGTTAAATCCCCCTCGGATTTGTTATGGTTTCGAAGCCCTTCAAGCCCTCACTCCGCCTGCAGGACGAGTGAGTGTCTCAGTTATGTGTCTAATTAGCGGTGCGTGAATCAGATTACCTCAGATGAACCGGCAGCTTCGTGCATAAGCAAGGATGCCCGCTCCTCATTTACCAGAAGAAATAATCAGGTTAATTAAGCAGCACTCTGTTCGTCTTCAAGCTCGATTGTATCTATTACGGAAAACCTTGATGTGCTCGCTCCAAGTCTAGCAATAGCGCCATGGATTAATATCTCGTCTCATTGTCCCAATAAACAAAAGCAATCGACACTTTACGTTGTTTATGACGATATGAAGTGGTTAATTAAAGCCTGAATAAACGCCACAACTATTTCATCATATCTTATGTAGAACAAATAATATTTGAACCCTGAAAAATACTTACTGTAACTTAAATCCATTAAACTGGACACTTGAATAGTAAAACTTGATTTACCAAAGTCTGAAAGTTAATTTTAAAACCGGATGGAAACAAAATATTTATTTCGGATTTCAATATAAATTATATTGTCTTGGTAACAACGGTCAGATTTACAGTTTTCATACTGTGAAAAGTAACCAGTAACTGAACAGTTATGACATTCCACCGGCCCGCTACTTTTAAACACTGGAAAAAAAACATAAGAACCACGGAAAGATAAAGGTAAAACCATGATAAAGGATCAAAATTTTAATCTCCTAAATGTAGGAAGAGGACAGGAATAAAGTAAAGAAAAAAAAGAAAACGATAATATGAAGTGGAACACACAATTAAGGATTCTGAAGATTCTGAAGAGCATGGAATAAAATATCGAGAAAGGAGGCTAATACATAACCTATATAGAAGACAGGCATCAGTAATTATAATAGAAGAGCAAGAAAATAAAGCCTTAATCAAGAAAAGAGTGAGGCATGGATGCAGTCTGTCGCCCATGCTTTTTAACTTATGTATAGAACAGGCGATGAAGAAAGTTAAAAAGGAATATGCAAAACGAATCATATTGCAAGAAGAAAAAATAAACACTCTACGGGTTCCCGATGATATTTTATTATTAGGAGAGCCAGGAGAAGACATGAAAAACATAATAAATGGCACGAACGTGAAGTACAACGTGAAGATTAATAGATGGAAAACTAAGGTCATGGAGTGTAGTATGGGAAACGGAAAAAAATGTTAGATTGGGAAGCGATATTTTAAAGAACTTAAGGAATTATGCTACTTGGGAAGTATAATAAATAGGGATGGTCGAAGTACAGTAGAGGTAAAGACTAGGATAGTACGGGCTAGGAAGGCTTCCGTAAAAAAAAGAAAAAAAATAATTTACTTATGGTTAGTATAAATACCAGGAAATCATTATTAAAAATGTCCCTTCGCAGTGCGAAACGTTGATGGTAGCAGTTGCAGAAAGGAAAAGAATAACCGCTTTTGAAATTTGGTGCAATAGGAGAATGCTGAAAAACAAATGGGTGGATAGAGTAATTAACCACGAAGTTCTAAGCAGAATAAGAGACGAGAGAACAATATGAAGGGCTTTGACCAAGAGGGAGATAAATTTTGAGACATGAGAGTCTTGTAAATTTAGATTTAGAGGGAAGTGTGTGAGGTGATAACATAAGATGGAGGCCACGGATGGAATATGCCAAGAAAATCAGGGAGGACGTGGGATGTGGTAGCTATCTGGAAATGAAAAGTCTTGCGCAGGATAGGTTAGCATTGAGGGTTGCATCAGACTAGTCTTACCGCTGAATAGCACAGCAACAAAGTAGTAGAATTGAAATGTTTTAGCCAAGTAAAGTGAAGTTTTTTGTTTATACAATTCTTACAGTGTTTCTCCTTTCTTCCTTTAAGGAGTATAGGACAATTGTTATGTTGTTAGATTAGGATTGTTATGTATATCATGTATCTGCTACCGGGCTGACGCCCAATCGTAGACTAACGGGTAAATACATATATATTTAATAACAGTTCTGCGACACATGCAATGAAATAGCACTGGCTGATAACCAACTATTGACATGACAATCACTCCGTCGCGTAAAGAAAATACTGAAGGATTGGGTGCCATCTTTACGGTTAAATCAGAACCTTTTTTCAGCTCTCGATAACATGAAAATTGCTACACCCTACTCAATATTCCTGCTTATATGAAGAATGTATAGTTCATTCCCCTTTCAACTCCATTAACCCTTCTGAGAAATATTGTTGAATAAAAAAATTTACGATAAAATTGAACTTGTAAGAGTTATAAAGATTTCATTCAATATATTGATAAATAAGGGATGAATCAGGTGTTTGTCAGAAATGGATGGTAGAGAAATTCTAATGGACGAAGCATCTCCGGGCTATGAATTTTTAGAAGGCAATGTGTAAAAATAGCTTGGAAATTCACACGCTATATTCCGTGATGTAATTTCAATATTATATCTTTGCGGTGCCATAAGCTTGCGGTATATCGGTTCCGGTTCTTGCCCTCTGAAGACCGAGGATTGTTCTAATGAAATTTGTTTACTGTGAACGAATCTTTGAGTGAAATTTAAGTATTTTATAAATTAATTTGTTTTCTTTCCTTAATTCTAATTTCATATATATATATATATATATATTCCTTAGAAACATGTTATGAATGACTCATACGAGTGTCGTTACGGGGCCGTCGCTGGCATTCACGTTCTGCTCCACAAAGCCATGAATAGGGAGATCAGACAATGCCGAACAACATAATTGCCTAATCAGCTATTATGCGGAGAACATTCCATTGCCTTCCTCGGCTCGGTGGGATCCCTAGCATACTTACTGTTTCAACCACCTGATCTTAATAGAAGGTGTTGGAATGTCGAGCCAGTATCTCCTCCTCCGGCACGTGGGAACATTCACAAAATTCTGTTGACTCAGCGGCAACGAACATGTTTGTGGGTATAAAGAGGAATGGGCGAGTAAAGTGATGAAATTGTGTGTGTTTGCGAGTCGCTTTCATGTCGCTGATTGCCAATTGTCGGCAACGTCTCGAAGCTCGGCAATATTATCGACCGGAATACCGCGGCAGGCAGGCAAGCGGCTGTTTGCGTACACTGTGTATACTTGTCCACATATTAGCGAAGCTGTGTGGAGCAGTTGGCAGGACTGCGAGGCGACGTTAACGAGACGCACACACGCAGCGCACAGCGACACCGCAATTAAATTGTCACGCGTCGCGAAGCCCAAAACGGGGCGTCTGTCTGAACGTCCACCGGGGACGAATCGATACTCGACCTCACCTCTACTTATTTCGGAGATTCATTACGTGCGAGGAAACGCTCTTCAGCGGAGCCTGTGACAATGACTGACGCCCCACGACATGGACGACGCCCAACGAGGGTCGAATCCACATTACAATATTTAAAATATGCTAGGACACAAAATTTCTGATTTTATGATACAATACTAGGCGTCGAAAGATTTTAGTTTATTTATACAGGGCTAACAAAATATTTCACTGATTAATATTATTATTAAATAATATTCAACTGATCCCATAGAGTAGTAGAACTTCAGGTACGTGTAACGATCCAGAGATTATACATAAATTGTTATTATTGCTTAATTACAATTAATTCTGTTACATTAATATGATTATGTTTATGTTACAACGAGATATTATTAAGTTCAACAGAGGAGACAAGGTATATAATTTGTTCTCGATGCATAAATTTATAAATATAACAAATATCTTATACTAGTCTGAACAATTTACTATATTTATGATAAGGTCGATACACTCAACTCCATTAATTCTTCAAAAAAGTAGGAATGCCTAAGTAAAAAGATAGTTCATGTTTGAACATGTTTGCATTTCTTTTTAACTGTTTAATGGATACTGGAAATTTATTGAATATGCCGAAAGTTGGAGGCGAAACGTTTTCAATTCAAATAAACTATTCCTTTTCTGACTTTTCACCTTTTTTGTCTCTTATTTATAATATTTCAAAAAATAAATATTTTTCACAATTAAGTATGAATAAATGAACAATACCACAAATTTGTCTGCAAACAATTTTATATTTATTTTATGCTTCTAAGACCTTTCGTGGCCACTATCAAGTAAATGTGAAGTGCGTTATATCCGCGACACAAAATTAACCAATTTTACATACATATTATCCACTTAAAATTGACCTCATATGGATGAAACGTCGTAGATGTATTAAATAAATAAAAACTACGGCATATAAGTCAGCATATAAATTTATCACTATTTATTCGAAAGCGACGTTTCGTCTACTTTTTGAGACACTCAGACGTACTGCAAACATAATATTTCAGGGAATAAAATTTGATTTCTATCTGAGGGAGTCACGAAGTAAATAAGATGAATTGCTAAATTTGTTAGTTTTGATACATTTATTAAAATGTAAGTTAAATTTTTTTAACATAGAACCCATACTTAATTTCTGGTAATACTGTGTTTGTAGTACGCCTGAGGAAGTCTGAAAAAGGAGACCTAAACATGGGTTTTGAATAAATAGTGATAAATTTATGTGCTGACGGTTTGGCCGTCTTTTTATTTATTGCAAATTTTAAGGTCAGAAATAAATTTAAAATTGTTCGCCAACAAATTGGCAGTATTCTTTGTTTATCAAAACAATGTTTAAATCTGTAACAGCATTGTCTTTGAAAATCCGGCCTGGTACAAGAAGGAATAAAAAGATTAAAACGAAAAGAAAGAAAAGTAATATAAAGTTTGTTGTTGGAGATTTTTCGGTCCAGTAGGTGGCTTAAGTACTAAATAAATACTGAAGCTGTTTAATAAATGGCGTCGACTAGGGAAAAAACACAGATCGTTGTTTGGTTTTATTTAAAAGAAATCTCCCGATTGTTCATCGTTGACGACTTTCTTACAGTGAACCTCTTTCAGCGTTAATATCAATTCAATGTGTCGTACAATACTTTTCTTACATGCGTGTGACGTACTTTTTTTTCAGACTCTGTAATTTTTTACTAGCACTTGCTGAATTTTTGATAGAAAGTCTGGAAGGGCCGGCTCAAAACCACAATTTCTGGATATCCTTAGTCACCAGTGTCTGAACTCACCCTTTCACTCTCAACAAAAAGATATTGAGATCTCCAGTGGATTTCTCCAGATATTTCTGAGGATATATTTGTCTCGGCGTGAATGAAAAATCAATCTGAAAGAGATCAGGTGGTTAGGGAGTCACACAATTGGAGAGCTGTAAGCTTTCGGCGAAAAGTGCCTGTCGTTTCGTCGTTTTCATTTCTGTTAGAGGGAAGGAAAAGCGCCAGTTTTGTCCAGGCCTGAATTTTAAATAAACCTCAGAATCCGTGATTGACTACTTCCGTTGATATTCAACTGATATTGAAAATTTTACTGGAAATCATCGTAGCAGCAGTAGATGTCAATAAAGAATTGTTTTACCGTAGTCTATATACCACTAATAAATCGACCAAAATATGCTACCCAGTTTTTTATTCTCATTGTTTAGAGGCGGACATTAATTGGATGCAGATGAATTCTGCATGCAGAGATACCTTCAATTTGTTGTTGGGCCACGCCAAAGGTGTGAGGTGTGTGAGGAGGAGGCGGCAGGCAGCCTGTCTGTCTGTCTGTCTGTCGGCCTCCCAGTGACGACCATGGCCATGGTAATTAAAAATATTACACGTAATAACGTTGAGTAGCAAGTCTCCACTAATGAAATTGAAATGTCGCCCCCACATGACAGCCGCAAGCGAAATTTAGAAATTAAACAGCCCAGCCCTGGCGTCGGGGCAAACGCAAGAAATTGACTTTTATGACA
Source organism: Eucriotettix oculatus (assembly GCA_034510155.1). Lineage (NCBI taxonomy): Eukaryota > Metazoa > Arthropoda > Insecta > Orthoptera > Tetrigidae > Eucriotettix > Eucriotettix oculatus. The sequence continues at coordinate 13,849,508 of CM067377.1, forward strand.
AAACGGTCCACGGGGAACAAACGGCCAATAAAAAAGACACCAGCCGACGGACTAAAAACACTCACTCAAACAAAAACTATTTTCTTATGTTCTTTGAGACGTGATGTCATTAAAAAATACTCCAATTTACACATTTTATGCGACGGAATTAATATAAATTTTTATATTGACATATACGTGGCCATTGTTCATAATTTATTGGCCATGTTACATCTAATTAGCTCATAATTTGGTAATAAGAGAACTTTTTTCTCTATAAATCTTGGTTCATTGCCTGGGATTAATTCTTCACAAGATATATATTTCATGTTACCAATTCATTCTTTTCCTTATTTCTTTGAAACATCACAAATTTTAACTGAATCCCTAAGTACATTAAATAATTTTAATTTCGTATCTTTCCGAATGTTTCATTCATTACATACAAAGTGAAAATTGATTTAAGTGACTTTCAATTTACTAACTACGTGCGTTATAACTTCTCTTATGCTCAGGTACAATTTGTTGACGTTAATAATTAATATTAATTTAAACACATTTTTCTGTTTATATGAAACGCTGACTGATAGAAAACTAGTCGCAATTATTATAAATTCATCTTGTGGGATGCGGTTGATGATAAAAAAAATTATTTTCATGTTTCTAAATAAAATTTTTGTATTAGTTATTAACTTCTGTAACTTTGAATAAACCTTTAATTGAGGTCAAAAACAGACAAAAATTTAATAAAACAAAAAGTAATTTAAAAACTACTATATGTTTCGGTGCTGATCTGGAACGTATTCAGGTTGAACTCAATTTTTAAAATTTAATTTATATTGACGTTAAGGCACCAAAAAGCATTCGTTTCATTTATTGTCACTCTTGAACCGAATATCGCAAGGTGCTGATAACTTTTGTGTGTTAACCCAAATTGCTTGATTTTGCCTTTAATTAGCAGTATGTCTCCTAAATAATGTAGCTATGAATATTTGATACTTAAACATAATTTTAGTTGTTTTCATATGGAATTGAAAAATATAAAACAATTATTTCACAAAATAATCTGCTTAATTTATTAGTTATATTATTCGGCTATTTGATATGAATAAGTAGGAAACCATGTTGTAAGACAAGAAAAAATTAATAATAAAATTTATTAATATCAGCTATTACTCCACGTTTCCCAAATTCGGAACTTAAACAGTTTAATTTTTCAAAATAAAGAAATTTACTTTGATGAAAATTTAGAAGTGTATGTCGCACAAGCAAATGGATTGAAACGTCTGTAGTTTTTAAAATTAACCACACGATCTTCCTAATTTGGGAACGAAACGTCGTGTAATAACTCATGTTAATAGTATAGTAATTTATTCTTCATTTTAAAGAGTTTGAACTGCTCGTCTTCCAATATGCACCTTTCTATTAAATCATCAACGTTATCCTCATTGTAGCACACTTTTCCTGTCTGTATGGTAAATACAGCATGTGTAGTATCCTGATTTGACTACACTAATAATTAATTTATTTTATTTTCTCTCCTGTTAAGACAGATGTATTTTACTTGAATAATAAAAAAACAGCGTCTCCCGCCCCCCCCACCAACACCCCCTCTCTCACAGACTCACACACCATTACTTATTATTATAAGGTTGCTTAATCCCTTGGGTCATTAGCGAATTGATATTCAATATTAATTACATAAACATAGCTATCCGTCTCCTCTTAAATTCCTTCTAACACGTTCGCCAAAGATATATGGTCAAGATTCCTTTCTTAAATCGAATATAAATAATTCACTCATTTAATTAACATAATAATCAGGTGCTTACATACAGGATCTGGGTTTTATACGCGTTAAGAGCGTCAACGCTTGGTTGAAGACAAAGAGAAAGAAATGAGCCAGGCTCATTTCTGTAAAACAACGTAGCAGGCAAACATTCATCCCGGCGTTGAACGTATAAAAAAGAATTGAGAATTCTGTAGCTATAATTTGTATTAAATGCGGACACTGAATAAGACCATAATACTAACAAGCGGATCTGTTGTATCGTGCAAATGCCACACAAAGGAATACAATTAGCGAAGCCCCACATGCCCAATATTAGTGCCACTTAGGGGTTTAGGGACTTTTATTGGCGTTTTCAATTTAAATGGTAATTAGGGCTGTTTTAATTTGTCCATTTACATGGTGAACGGCACCCTTTATCGCCACTCCTTAATATTTGTGTACACAAGCCTCATCTGTAGATAAACTCTAGTAAAATATTTTCCGCTTCTACACTATTTGGCAGCTCAAATGCGACACTCTGAAATATTACTGACGATGACCGAAGATTTTAACATGTATCAAATACGCACTACTTGTATTACTCAATGTAATATTATCATCCAAGAAACCATAATGAATTCAACATATTCGGTAAATGTGAATATAATTGTTTTTCTCGATTCTATAATGTTCTTATTCATATTTTAAAAGAATTTATAAACTAAATCCTGATTCTATTTTACAATCATATAATCGTTTATCGTGTTATGTGTTAGGTATAAAAAATTTTATTTCAATTTTAAAGTTAGCTTGCGGGGGAAAGTAGTTAATTAAAACTAGCAATAATATAATTTAAATGGTAATTGTTATTATGTTTTCTGAAATTGTTTTACCATTATCAGTTCCACATATTTATTCAATTCTGTTAAAGGAGACATTGGTACATAAAACGCTATTTTCCTATTATTTTTACAACTAGCAGGGTACTTATTTGTAGTAGCCCGGTGCAGTATTTATATTGACACTATTGTGATTTAAGTGGTATAGAGCACGTTTTCGCCGACCTCCTGTGGTCTAGGGGCTAGCGTGACTCCTCATAACCCAGGGGTTATGACCACGTGTCGTTGCAATTTCGGAATGTGTCATGCAAGATGACAGTCCGCAGTCAACCCGGTAGGCCCAGGTTCTCAATGGGCTTTAGAGCCAAAGAAGAACAGTACGTTTTCAGGACATCCTGTCTCTGGTTCTAAGGACGATTTTATAAAGTCTTATGAATCCCTTTGTATTTACCATTTGTAGATATTCATCTTGATTTCAATTCCTGTACATTTTTTCTATTTCTGTGACGTCACTCCACTACAATCTCAAGCCGTTTACATTATTCACACTGAACCCAAAAGGTAACCTCTAACCTAAAGTTTTGTTTTAAACAACTTTGCAATTTTATTGTAATGTCAAAAGTTTTTTAGTAAAAAAAAACATAACCAAGTTTATGAAAAATTATCTCTTATACAAATAATAAATTTTATTAAAGCTTTGGTTTTATAAGTTTACCTTAGGCAAATGTAGTTTAAAATCTGCCGGGATTACTTGAAATGTGGGTAAAATTTAAGGATTTAAGAAAATCCTCCGTACTTTTTTTTATCATCATCCTTCCATGTATTCTTACTTTTGTTTGAAATATTAAACTTCATTTCATTAAATAGGTTAAAATCTATTAAATTAACACTGTTAGAAATAATGGAAGCGAATGTTTATTCTTGGTATTTATTTTGATGCTAATATTACGTTTCAGTTCATAAAATATATTAATTTGTACTAGTATATCATTTTCAAAAGAAGAAGTAACACCAACTACTTTGAACTTAAGTGTACTTTCTGTTCTGTGGTTTCTTTGAGATAGCGTACCTGATGTGTTCTAAGCATTTCACTCAGGGCTATTTTTTATATATAGGGATCGTATATTCATTTATTGCATTTCACCGATATATCTAGAAATATTACGCAGCGAGTGATGGTATAAAGGGTGAAAATATTATTATGTGATCTTCCAAGAGAACAAATATTTTTGGAAGCATCATGGATACCGATGGTAAAAGATAAATGTAAATTGATACCTCATTTGACGTCTCTTGCAAACGATTTTTAATTTTTATCTGCCAACGCATGAAAGTAATACAACGTCCAATAAAAACGTTCAAAGTCAGCGTGCATGCATACTCGTGCTCCATTTCTGCTTTGAAGTGGATCATTCTGTGTTCGCTTTGATGTTCATAGATCGCATACCTTCTCAACTATAGACATGCACATGGGTAGAATTTTCTATGGGATACAGAATTCATGGAATCACACATTATTTAGTGCTTGCTTATTTTCCAAAATACTGTACATTCGGTTTGGATGCCAAATATTTTCCACCCTTTCCTTGTGATTTAGTTTTACCATTAGTCTTTGAATAATTCAAACTGTAACCCAAATTAAAACAATTTTTTATTATCAACAATTTTGTATTTCTGTTTGCCATCTACGATTGAAAAGAAAATTTGGACATTTAGATTTCCAGTTTGCGGAACACTTCAGCAAATTTCCCCCAAGGTATCATCAATTAGGAGCTGATGTATTGTGTCTAGTATTTATGTGGAAGGAAATTTAAATTAATTTTTAAATCTTTAAGGCATTAATATTCGATTAACATTAGAATAAGAAAATTGCAGTCGAGGAGATAAAATTTAGATTAAACAGATGTTCTTAATATTTTAGAATTAGAGGAATCGGTATGAAGCGTAATTTGTCATTCTTGTGTTGCATTTTCACTGTCCTTTATAAATGTATTAATTATGTACTTTAGCATGAAAATATAAACAAATTATCTCAATTATTTATTTAATATTATTTATCCTTTTGTAGTTTATTTAGTAATTACCAAAATTATTAATTTATTTGTATTAGGCTTGAAATAAATTAATTTTAATTAATTAAAAATTATAATTATTAATTTGTGTAATTTATGTAAGTAATTTTATTTTATAATAAAAAGGTATTTCATAATAAAAATATTTTCAATTACTATAGTAGAAAATCTATTTGAAGAACCAAAGTGCTTTGTAAATCTTTTTGCTATGTACATGGGAAATATAGAGAGGCATATAATTTATTTACCATTAATAAATGATTTATGTTTTAGTTTGATGATTATATATTTAGAAATTCAAAAATAAATCATGCAGTCAAATGTCATCAAACAATAATATTTATTTAAGATCTTTACAATGTTCCGTTCTTATTTATGGACTTCCTAAAGAAACTACAATTTTTTTAAAAAAAATTATAAATGTTAATAAAGAATATATCGATAAAATTACTGTATATTGGGGGAAAGCTAAAAAATTCCTAAAATAGCGAATAAAATAACAACAAAAACGAAGTCAAATATAAATTTTAAAAGAGCACCGTTCAGTCCAAGTACATCTATCTAAAAAATGATTATTTCAATTGGCATAATGTGATAGTGTTGGGTGAGGATATTAATTATTTATCAAGACTGACAAGTGAATATCAGGTGTAAGCCTGACACAATTTACGATACGCTCTTGCTACAGTAATATAACTTTTGGATTATTTCGTTTGCCATTGTTGAAATTTACGTTACTTACACATTACTAAGTGGCCGTAACCGTCACTGGACGCAGTACAGGACGCAAAATTATCAGCAAGTGTACATACGTTCATCCATTTTATATAATTTAATTTAAATTATACTTTTTATATTTTAATAAAATATTCTGTATTCAAATTTATAATTGTCTCTCAAATTATTTACGTAGTAACCTAAGGAAGTGAAAAAACATTAAGATACGATGTAGTGAGTGATATTAAAAAAATTAATACTTTTTGCTGACATATTGGCAGGAATTTTTATTTATAATTGTTGATAATGTTAGATTATTGATTTACTGAAATTGGAAAATGGTTTACTAATATTAGTAGAAGGACGTAATGTTTCATCTATGGGTAGGTTGGACCTGATTTTAAATGTAATGAGAAAGATACAATCTCATCATGGCCATCACAACTAGATTTGAGGAAATTAAATATGAAAGAAATGTAGTTAAAAGTGTAAATGCCGGCATAAGAGAAACCAGCTAGGTACAATAAATTACTAGCGACAGTTAATTTTTTAGAACGTATGTTAAGTTCTCTTCAAAAATTCCAATTTCATTTTTCGCAATGAGACCATTACTATTAGTGGCAAACACTAGATGCATGTCCGCCCTTGGCGATGCATCCCGCAGTAATGTGTGGGAGGTGAATGACCCCTTGTCGTGTGGGGGAAGGGGGGAGAGGGGACGCTACTATTTTTCAGAGCCTTCAGCATGCGACGCAGAACTGACATTTCCTGTGACATTACGCCTGACATTTTGTGCCTGGAGGGCCTCCACGTGCCCTACGGGTGAGTTTAGTTGGGTCCGCGGATGAAAGCTCTATAAAAAGGACTTGTCGACAGGCAATAGCCCTCATCTCAACCCTGCTAACATTCACTATTACGTGTTTTTACAAAATACCATTGCGGAATGGACTTCATAAAACATATATGATATTTCAATACAATTCTTCAATGCTAACGCTTGGCATCGTAAATCGTGACCGCATCTAAGCGCAATATCTCTTAGCCAATATTATTCACTATACATATCACAAGTTTAATAAAGCATATCTCCCTTATTCGTCATATTCGTTCACAAATAATATTTATTTAGTTTTTTCCCTCTACATCAACGGAGTCGTGCCACTACAGAGGAAAGGAAAAAAATTGTTGACCTCCGACGTGATCGATACGACGCTAACTTGTACGAGGAGCTAACTCTAGGATCGTGAGTATATCCTAAATCCCGAGACTAGAAGAAACGCAAGATTTCATCCGGATCCTACCACAAACTCGGACGTCACGCTTATTTCTTCCGAAGTTCTGGAGGAACAACCCCGATCGCTGGTTTCTGGTGGTGGAGGCCGCATTCGCTGTGAAGAGAATTACCTGCGATGCCTCGAAGTACAACCATGTTCTCATAAACCTGGACGAGGACACGCTGGATGCGATAAGCGACGTCATCGATGACGTGAATATGGTGTTTCTCGTATTTTTAAAACTCGTGCCAGCCACAAACAGTTATTAAATTCTCCCAAGAACAGCTTATGAGCATTTTTTTTTTAAAAAAAGGAATTAAATCGAACAATATTGCATGAAATAAATGAGTCACAGACGTCATCCAAACAGTTTGAATCCCTACAAATTTGATACTGTACCATTCGTATTACTGAAATTACTGTATTGTCTGATTTATTCTAAGAACATATTGTGACACTCATACTTCAAAAAGAAAAAATAGAGACCCTAAGGCTTGCCGATAATATTGTGGTATTAGGGGAGTCAGAGGAAGGCTTGGGAACCTTTATACATGACATTAACGTTGTATTGGAGAAAGAGCACAACATGAGGATTAATAGGGGAAAACAAACGTGATGGAATTTAGTATGGGAACAGTGGAATAACAAATGCTGTTTGATTGGGAAGTGATATTTAGAAGGAAGTTAAGGATTCTGCCATTTGGGCAAAAGGCTGGGGCTGATAGATCCGAACAAGCACAGAACAATTATTTTAGTATCTCATGCATGCAAAATATTAACGAAAATAGTATATAGGAGAATGGAACGTCAAATAGAATGCGAGTTAGGAGACAATCAATTTGGTTTTAGGAAGAATGTTGGGACAAGAGAAGCAATATTAACTTTGCGACTAATTTTAGAAAACAGGATACGTTCATGGCATTTGTAGATTTAGAAAAAGCGTTTGATAATGTGAAGTGGAACACACAATTAAGGATTCTGAAGAGAACTGTAATAAAATATCGAGAAAGGAGGCTAATACATAACCTATATAGAAGGCAGGCGATGACGAAAGTTAAAACGGAATATGGCAAAGGAATCATACCGCAAGGAGAAGAAATATAAACCTTATGCTTTGCCGACGCGATTGTAGTATTCGGGGAGTCAAGAGAAGACTGGAGAAAGAGTTGAATATAAGGATTAATAGAGGGAAAACCAAGGTAATGGAGTGTAGTATGGGAAACAGTGGAATAATAAAGGGTGTTAGATTGTGAAGGGATATTTTGATGGAAGTTAAGGAATTCTGCTATTTGGGAAGAGTAATAACTAGGGATGATAGACGTATAGTAGACATAAAGAGTAGGATAGCACAGGCAAGGAAGGCTTTCGCGAAAAAGAGTTATTTACTTACTGGTAATATAAGTCTGAATATTAGGAAATCGTTGTTAAAAATGCTCGTATGGATCATGGCGTTACAAGCAAGGAAGGCTGTTGCAAAAAAAAGGGGGAATTTACTTACGGGTAATATAAGTGTGAATATTAGGAAATCGTACCTAAAATTTTTGTAATGGAGTATGGGTTATGTGGATAGAAAACATGGACGGTAGTAGTTCCAGAAAAGAAAATAATGCAAGCCTTTGAAATGTGGTGCTACAGAAGAGTGGATAGAGTAACTATCCAGGAAATTCTAAGCCGAATAAGAGAAGTGAGAACAATATGGACGACTTTGACCAAGAGAAGGGATAAATTATTAATAGTTCATATTTTGAGATATGAGGGTCTTGTTAAATTAGCATTAGGTTGAAGTGTGAGGGGGAAGAACAGAAGAGTAAGGTTAAAGATGGAATACGCTGTGCAGATTAGAGAAGATATGGTGTGTAGTATATATGTAGAGTAAAAGATTGCACATAATTGGGTAGCATGGAGATGAGCTACTACTAGTCTAAGTAAAGTTCTGCCGTACTGGGATGGGCAGATGAATTGTTATGTTACTGTTGAGAAATTTGAATGGGTTCGACTGTTTTAAGAAGTTTAACTCGGTCCGAGAGTGAACATAGGAAATAAAAAATGTTGTTTCGGGTCACAGAATAATTTCTTTATCATTTTTATTATTATTGAAACTTTTGCACTGCGGTCATCGGATGATGATGCGAAGAGATGTGTGGTAAATCCTCAGAAGAAATAACTTGTAATGTGTACATCATCGTTTACCCCGCAGACAGTATCAGACCTATGGGGACTGTTACTTCTTTCTATATGTGATAAGAGTATGAAGCCGATGGTAACATAATTTTACATTTGGGCTTTACGTTTGTGAGTTTAATCAACATTTTGCTTCTGCTTCATTTTCTTCAGAAGATTAAAGGATATTACCGCACGCTGTTTAACAATTTTGTCGTAATTTAACGTTTATATCGTAATAATTGGAAAAACTGGCAACTTCGCGAGTAATTGTAACCCTCAAAACCCTGATAATCAAACTGCGGATAAAATTAAGGAACTGAGACATTTAGAAGATGAGAATGGAAAAATGTCTACCTGTCCCGGGAATGTAACTACGGAACTCCCGTTTTCCGAGCGGGGCGGGGCTCTTAACCAACTGAGCTTCAATTAAATTAAAAATCACGTTATGTATTAGAAAATGATTGAGAGAAGTTTGGAATATTTCTGCTACACTGAGAATAAATAATATTTGTTTCAATTATCCGAAATTCAGTGTTTATTTGTGAGATCGAGATTCCTCTTAGCAATATAACTTCAGCTACTTTCTATAAATTATACCACCTTCCAAGTAATGAATGGAAACCTCTAATTAAGTTACGGAATATTATAATAGTTTAAAACTGAACTCAGTGGCAACTTGTGACCCTTTCTTTTGTGAGTTGCTTGTCGTTCGTATATTGCACATAATCTGAAACAATTCTCAAAGTAAGGCACTTGCCGCCCACGCGCCCACGGACTGTATCGCCGCAGCCAGTTCATGTTGTCCGGACAATGAAAAGGAAAGGGCTATTTCCTGGAAGAGAAACGTCGGCAATTAGAGCTCCGATCGCGGGGTCTGGTGAATGGCAGCGAACTCTGGTCCTCGGCATTGTTCTTGCTATTGTGGTGTAACTGTGTAGATGGCAGAGAGCCAATTACACGACAATGCTGGAGTGGATAGGCTGGTATCTTGGTCGCCTGCTGTTGTGCAACTTATCAGCAGCAAATTGTCTCCATTCTCGTCACTAAATACGTGAGGTCTTTCAATTAAGTTCCCTCGCATGTCCTTTATGGAAAGCAGCACCCGCACTCGAAAACGTTTCCACTGAAAGGAGTTCTGGGACTCGCAAAGGAAGACGAGTGGGTAGCTTTTACCGACCATTCATTACTCTATTGTTAATAACCTATATTCTTCTGGATAAGCGAGCTAATTATTATTTTCGTCTCCATTTGACGTTTCCTCAATCGTAGTTTTTAACCTCATTGTCATATATTTAATTTACAGAATGCGATAAGTTTGAATATTTCTGAGTATTTTTGACATCATATCGATAGCTACGGCGCTACGACTTACGACACGGTGGACGAAACAATGCTCCAAAACCATAATCTAGCTTCTCATAGCATATATACAGTAGGCAACTATTTTCCAATTATTAAATACATACAAACATCCCACTCATATACAAATAATTCGTTGACGATAAAAAATATAAAGTATGTTACCCAATATTTTTATAGTTAACTGGCTGGGTGCCCGGCATTGTTCGTAATTAATTTATATTAGCCTACTGCAGATTTAATCTGAGAGTAACCGCTTTGTAATTAAGTGATTAAAACATCACATTGTCACTTTTTTGATAATTCACCTTTCCACGCCCCCTATCATAGAAATGGCACAAGTGAACGCTGAAGATAAAATGTTTTATTTATGAGGTTAGTTGGAAAGTCGCCAAATGAACACGTGTATACGTTCGTAATTCAAAAAATGTACTTTCACATTGGCACACTTTTTTTCTTCAATATAAAATAAATAAAAATGTCCAAGCAATGCCAAGCTACGGCGAAATGGACTTTCCATGCGTAAGTCAAATACCACAGATTATTCAAACGATCACGTTGAAAATTTCAAATTATATGCTTTTTATTATATATATACACAAAATTATATAAAAAGTTTTTTTGGAAAATTTATAGAAATATTTCTGTATCTCCACAACATATCGGTTACAACTACAACTAAAACCCATCCAGGTGATTCCATAAATACAATGTTTCCTCAATTTTTTTGCAAGGGCTTTACTTTCAACTCCGTTGTTTAATACGTAAAATTCATATCTTCTCGAACTATGAAACGTGTTTATTTAAATCCATATAGTGTATATTTCCGTTAATACTTAGAATGAATTTAATAGAAAAAGTTGGGATGGTTGATCTGTATTTATAGTAAAGAGATTCTTTATCGTTCAATATAACTTATCCTCCTGCAGTAAATAATACGTAAATTCCCTAGATCCCAATATATATCAGTCGATTTTTATTGGATGGGTTCATTGAACATTCTACTGTTAAAACTGGAACAAGTCCACACGATTTCCCATATTCCAGATAATACGATTTCCTTTTAGGGAATCTGGTCTTATTCACTGATTATTCCCGACAGTGAAAACCATTCTAATCAGCTCGGGCTTGAGATGCGGGTAATATCTATTAAGCTCTATTAAGTCCTCTCCCTTTCTGCTCCGTCAGCTACACCCTCACTACTTTGCCAAAAAAATAGATCAATCTGTGTGATATACATCAGTTTAAAGTAATTAGCTAATTCCTTAAATTATGGGCAAATAACTAGTTCAACAGCTCAAAAGTGCACGACGAACTTCGTCTTTCATTTGCATGCCTGTATTAATATGACAAATACCTCCGAAAGCGCTGTTCGTCGAATTATCACAATAACTTGTGGATAAATTTCAAAAGAGCTGGGGAATCGGATAGAGAAAACGATCTACGATAAGTCGAATTAAAGGGATCAAGGTCATTAAAACGTTGTTCTAATTTCTAATATTCTTAAATCTTTAAAAGGTACTTGTAGTGCTTTCAATATTTTTTTGAAAATCTGTTTCATTTTCAAAAATCTTATAAATTTTGTGCTCGTGCAATTCCAAATAAGTAGACGACTGCGAAGATACAATTGATTCCGCTTTTTTAAAATAATTTGTATCAATAACCTAAGTGAATAGTAAGAAAATACGTATCAGTGAGAAACAAAAATTTAGATTGCTTGATTGTTAATGAATTATTAAAAATTAGCTTTTTCTTAATAATCTCTAAGCGTTATGCTACTCTACAATATAGCGTCTTGGGGCAATGTAGTGCAAGCAAAATATTCCATTTAATTTTAGAGTTTTATCAACGTAAATGTGATTGTAAATAATATATTTTTTAAATCTTTTCTACCGACTACCACAAGTTACCACTACAGGTATTGCCGACAACGGCGATTGTATTTGTGCTGATCACGTGACGTCTGCATATTGCTGAGTGACGTGTTGTTTTCTCAAGAGCAACATCTCTGACAGTCGTTCATCTAGATTTTTTGTAGACCAATTTCGTGTGAAATATACAGATGTAACAGTGCCTAGAAAATCAACGATAACCAGATTAATTGGCCGTTTACGTGAACCGCTATCATTTGCAGACTTTTCGACCACTCTGTAGTTGTTATCTCATCTTTAACTTAGATCCCAAAGTTTTCATCAATTTGTTCGTTTCTCTAGAGAATAAAAAAATCCTTTCATATCGGTAGTAATAAATGTTGGATTACGGAATTTTCCTGTTCTATTGATCTATTAGTTACTACCAATAAAGATACTCTATGATAAATTATTAATAAACGGACTTTTATAAGTTTATATCTGCATATCTAAGTGCAAGTGATGGGCGGAGATCGTTATGAACTTATATGACCACAATAATTTAGTTGAAGCACGAATCCAGTCTGGTAACCAACTAAAGTTGTAGTGAAAGACTATGTAACTAAGTTGTATCTGTTCGTTGCCATTGAGTACAATACTTTCCCCTGTCGGGTTGGTCGTTCAATAATCTTTTCTTCTTACGTTTACCTCACTACAGCTGTTGTTGATGCATTGGTCTTATTTAATCATCAGTATTTAAACGTTTTTTAATTTTTTCCTGACATCCATTTCTTCTCATCCTGACCGTCTCCGACAATCAGTATAATATCTCCGTGGTTTTATTTTCTAACTTTACTACATTTCTTCAATTTTTAAACCGTTTCTTCATAATATGGACAAAGTCTTTCCCATATACAGCGGAATGAAATAAGCCTGTAGCGTACATTGTTACTCTGTTCTCCTGCGTCGTTTCCAAGCGATTGCCCGTAATATCCTCATTTGAGTCCGACGCCGACTCGTCCTTCCCCTTCGCCCATGATTCCGCCCTCCCCGCAGTGATTATGGAGCGGCTGGTCATCGCACGAGGGCCTCGGGCGAAGCGTTCATCAGCCCTCTGCGAGTGCGTCCCAGCCGATGACGAATCCGACCAAGGCGACGTCTGTCTCGGCGTAGACACCCAACGTGTAAGTTGTTTCGATTGGCGAGCAATTATCGCGGTCCCGAACACGCGCCTATTTTCGTGCGGCGTGACGTCACAGCCGGATATTGCCTTACTTGATTACACGCAGGGGGACCCACCTATGTGCTCATTTTCTCATCTGCGTCTGCAGGGCGGGGAGCACAACTCCAAGCGAATTTCCTCTATAATATATATATACGGCTCCACCCATCATTTCATTACCGCGTGAATCATTCTCTAACTCAATCAGATTATCCTCTAGCCTTTCAACATTGTTCCAGGCTTTTTACCGTCACTTCTCTCGGTAATGAAAATGAATTCCAGTCATTTTTTTCCTTCCTGTTTCTAATTGAACGCTTTATATATCACCCACCCCCCTTGTTGGTTTTTTCAAAAAAATAATAATAAAGCATTTGGATTGAAATGAATATGTAGGGTTTACTATTGGTTTAAATAAAATATACTGTTTATAGATGAAAATGAATAATCTTTAGATTTATAAATGATATAATACAATAATTTATAGCCCAAATTATTTTTATTAAGCCTGATTCAACAGGATTAACAATACACTTTATATAACATTTACAAAAATTAATTTACTTACAAATTAATATTTAGGACAATGAGACAATTTCTCCGGTCGTATTTAAGGTCCTTCTTATATCAAACGATTTAAAACCAAAATCTTTGTATCGGAATTGGCACTACAAGAAATCGGACAACGTATTTACCGTCTTCTGTCTTGCCAGGAACTCGCCGCTCGTCCTCAGATCTCGTGCCGGACCGATGTTGTGAAATGAGCACCTCTTATCCGCTGACATCATCAATAACATTCCGCCTTGGATCGTCCTGTTCACGACCACTCATTAGGAAGATGGGAGGAGGGGGATGGGGAAAAAGAATTTGAACTGAAATGGGCGCAACGTCCTGATTAACCAAATTAAATAAAATTTTATTTTTGACCAGGCTGTCTGGTGATCTAAACCCCTAATTCTTCCAGAATGAGATTGATTCATAAAATTACGAAATCTCATTCTAAAGTTTATTCATTCTTACAGTTTCTCTACAACCCACAACGTAACAACTGATACATTAACACACATCTTTTCCCACAACTTCCAAACCATTCAATTAACTTAAATAGATTACAGCACTCAAATAACTGTTTGGGAAAATAAATGGACGAAAAATAGACACTCGGAAATTTTTTTGAATACAAACAAATTTAAAAAAAAACATGCTATAAATTTCTTATACCGAGAATGACAAATTTTCAGCCTGGCAACATTGAAAAGTAGAGGATGGAAATTGGCATGATTTATTTCATACGTCCAGATCTTCATAAAAGACTTGTTTTATTTATTTTATCCTACTTGCAATTTGCAGACTGTTGGCGCAATTACACGAGGAGTTAATGCGTTTCTTCGCATATATGATGTTGATTCAAAGAAATGGAGTTATAATTCGTTCGCCGTGGGCGGGGAACGCCTACTCGTGTGGCATAGTGCTGTGATCTGCGGCTGCCATGGCAACGGCCGCCCTGCCCTATCTTTGCCCCGAGGCCCTGGTGAACGCGTACGTGAACGTGAACGTGAACGTGGCGCACAAACATCTCGCTCGCTCGCATAAGCATATCCTCATTCAACTGCCTTCGATTCTGCTGTGGCGTATTTTCACAGTCCAATACAATTATTTATGGGAATTCAGGTGACGTGATATTGCAAAATCTGACGTCATGTGAGATAATATTGACTATTAAAAATAAACTTTTCTTAGAGAAAAATAGAACCTAATATTTAACTTGTGGTGTTTTGCTCTCAATTTAAATACGTTGCCCGTTTCGTCTAATAAATTGGTTTCTTCTCTAATAAGCACGTAGTTAAATCAGACATTTTCATTCCACATTTTATGCGATATTATTATTTAATGTACATACAAAAAATCCTATCAGATTGAAGATTTCCCCAATGCATTTGTCATTTTCCACAGTAATTAAAACCGCGACTTTCTGATGACCCTCTGTATATCGTATTAATAACTTTGTTATTAGTTGGCGTTCACGATATTACCAGTATACGTTTGTTTTTATTTCCAGAATAAACATTTATAGAATGTATACAATTTGAATTTAAGAATTTAATTAGTACGAACATATAACGAGCCGTTTTAGGGTGGTACATTTTTCAATATACATGCAAATATATTTTGCACATGTCAGCCAAAAATCAAAATTTATTAGTCGTTTCTGACTGAAAAGAGTCCATCAATAGCATGAGATTATCTAATTTTGCGTACACATTCTACGTTCCATACATTAAGAAAACAGTGTTGTTCCTCAAGTATTATAAATTCTATACGACTGAGACGTACCTTGTACAACATTCAATCAGTCTCAATAATATTTCAAGACTTCAATAATAAGTATTTAGTAATTAATTTGGTAAAACTTTAAAAACTGGAATATTTTGACCAATAACATTGTTAATACAATGAGTACAAAAACGAAATAATTTTTAACAACTTATTCTTTATAAATAAAATCCGCTGTGAATAATTTGTCAGCAATAAAATTTATTTTAAAATCCATTAAAAAGTTAAAAATTTCCATTTCAGAAATTTTATATGTACTGTTTCTATTTTAAAACGTTTTTTGTTTAAATAATTTGGTTTTTAAAGATTTTTATGCAAGAAATAATAAATAAATGTTAATAATGGAGTTTTTAATTATTAAGACTGCTGGAGAGTCGATACTCTGACCACGTATCACTCCAAATTTGAAATATGTCATGTAATATGACAGTCCGCAGTCGATCCGGTAGGCCAAGTTCCTGAATAGGCTGTAGAGCCAAAGAGGAGAAGAACTATTTCTTGTTTACTTTAATCTCATCGTTATTTCAGTATTAAAAGTATTACATCTTCAATATAAGCTGCATAACTGATTTACTAGTACGTGTTCCTCGTCGTTCAATATGATTAAAATGAACGTTAGATGACTGAGAAGGTAAAAGTAGGAATTTGTAGATTCTTACTATTTCGAGTTTCCTTTTTTCGTTATTAACGCAAAAGACTATTCTCAATTTTTGTGCTGTTGGTATGTTATCTTGTCTCCCCTGCTTCGTTTTCCTCTGTTAGCGTCTATTAACAACTGTCTTTGAGGTATCATAAATATAAAATAGCTCATTTATGAACACAGTTTAACCCTTCTGTTCTTATTTACAATCGGGTCCTCTATTACCACGTTCACATCTTATCAGTATATTCTCTGTTACTTCGTCTCAACTTCTCTACACAGCGTCCCTCCGTAGTCACTGTTATCATAAAAATAATATTATTTCTTTGTGACATTTCATTTCATTTCAAGAGTGTCCATTCGTTTTATTCCGAGACCCTACGTTTACATAAGCCTACGGTACTCGACACGTCTTCTTTCCTAATGTGGGGGGTTTTGGGATGATTAATATTAAAAATATAAATTGAAATGTTAATAGAAAGGAAACAAGTTTATTAAATTTTATTTTAAAAAATTGAACTTTAATAAATTAATTTAAATAAAAAGATTTAAAAGGAAATATTCATTGGGTTTAAACTTTGGGCTGGCTGTTTGCTAAGCTCACTGGCAAGCAATAAGTTCCCCTAGGGATCAAGTAGAGTATAAAAACAAAACTTGGAATCTAAAATTTTACCAACACTCAAAATAGCCAGGGGTGAGAAACGCAAGTCACCACTTGTAGATTCCAGTGATCGGGATGATGGTCCATCTAGTCTTTGGTCAGGCTGTGGTGGTTGGCTTCTTCTTCTTCTAGACGTCGTGTCGGCAACAATCGGCTATTAGAAGCTGAAGAGAAAATTTCAAGTCATTTTTTGTCGATTATTAGGCAAATGCTGTAGACTCGTATGAATAGTCTACTAATGTCAAAAACAAATAATACTGCAAACTGAAGTAAAGCAAGTTGAAGTAAAGAACTAATTGCCGAAAATCCTCTGCGCTCCTTCTTCAGCCACGCCTTAGTCTGACTAACGGGAATCTGCTGGAAAAGGTCCTTGGTCAGGCTGTGGTGTTTTGCTGGCTCGTGTCTGGGTTGATCTGGGTCGCCGTTCAAAGTCCCTTCCTTATTATTGTTGCAACATCTGTTGTTTATTTCATAGGGAAGACACATGATGTTTATTGCGAGAGATGTTGCTTTCAAGTGACAAAGTCAGATCTGTGTTAGATTTTTTCATGTCCCAAGGGCTGACCTGCCAATTATCCTTTTCAAATAGTTTCGGCCAATTCTGTAGTGGTACTGAAATTCCCGTCTCGTCCGGCTGTATGGATCATCTCAATTGGAACAAATCGCGTTCGTTATTCCCCTGCCGTTGGCTTGGTAAGGGACCATGCCCGCTTCCTAAGAATTGTACGCTATATACATATATACTAGATAAAATTAATAAGTTATTATGGGGAAAATTGTATTTTATATAGTTAAATTATTTCACTTCTCCTAGCACATCGCAGTGGGAGAGTAAGTTCCGATAAACTTGATGCCATTATTTAAAAGAAAGTTCACATTTCAGGTGTGAAGTCACGAGAAATAATTAAAACTTCAGGTCCGGTATCAAAAAACGATTTCAAGTTCGCTTAAATCAGTTTTCTAATGGTTTTCTAATAGGTTTTACTCCGCCGAGAGAATATGAAGAATATTTTCTTCTATAGAGACAACAAAGGGACAATGTGTTTCCAATTAACTGAAGGGATTGCTCTCCACTCTGGGATTTTGCTCTGAAAACCGTATCTTGGAGTAATCTGTTGCCATGTTGCTTTGAAGGCTGGCAACAAATGCAGACCCACGGTGAATGCAGCACAGTCAAGGATGGCGCATAAATTATTAATGGCGCTAAATGGAAGCTTGCATTCGCAAGTAGACTCACTCGCGTGCCGCGTTCCGCGTTCCTCTCCGCACGAGGGACGCGAAAGCCAGACAGCTTTTCAACATTGCCAATATCGACTCGTATTGTGCCATACAACTTTACACTGCAATCCCGTACAACGAATTTCTGTTTTAGTGGAAGACATTCCTCAACGCGAACAAAGAATTAAAATATCCCTTTCCATAAATGCTCATGCACAAATATTTTCCTATAATCTTTGTAAGCGGCTTTCACGAAGGCGAAACAAATAACGATTGACAGCGTAAATCAAAAAAAAGCTAATTATTATTTTAAAATTTCCGTGCAGTTCTTGCAATTGAATCGTACGCTTTTTCTGGATTAGTCACACTAATTTTTCCGGCGGAATTTCGAAAGTGTGAGGATCATTTCTCTTCACAGTGCCATTTCTTATCATTACCCATTAAATCCAAAATGACTTTTAATATTCCTATAAGCTTATCGTCAACTTACGCTTTCCCTTCTTTTACGCCTCTGTAGTTAGTCATTATTTTCAGGTTTCGTGTCGTAAAAATGAATACAAAAATAGTGGGGAAGAAAAAGCTTCTCATCCATAATAAATCTCGTTTAAAATGCTAAATATTGAGACACGTAGTTTCCAAAACAATGTACGTTGACTTTATAAGCATGAAACAGTATTTTAAATATCCAAGACACTCGAGTCCAAGAAGGAATACTTGGTTCCTGATTTATCAGCAACTATAATTAAATAAAATGAAAAAACATTTTAAGTTGTCAAATTTGTATTTTTAATTTCAGGAGGTTTTGGCCATCATAATTTATTTAGCAATCAGAATACAATTCTATAAGCTAAAATGCTGATAGTAATTGACAACTTAAAATGATTTTCTTGGTTTAAGCTGTTTGAATTGAATTTTTTAAAAACTATATATATTTGAGACAGCATAAAGAAGGTTAATGCCGGGAGAACAATAAATTCACAATAAAGAATAAGAACTTTTCCCCTCAGCAACTCACTAATAAGAAATTTTTGTGTAACTTAATCGTTTGAAGAAAATAAATGACATTTCGTATAATTATTCGTTCAACAATGATATAAAAACTATCAAATAACTGGTGGAGACACGGAGGAGGGAATGCTGCGATCCCATAGCAAACTGATCTCCGTTCATTCGAAAGGGTGTGAGAATAATACCCAATGATTTTCCCTACTTGATGTAGGTTTTCTAAGGTTTTCCCTACATCTCTTTTAAGTCATACACCGGTGAGGAACTATAGCCAGGGGCCTTAGCCAAACCTTAGGTTATCTTGCGTACCTTCCACATCCCTCCTTTTTAATTCCCTTCCTGTGCTATTAAAGGGAACTTGCGTGTTTCAATATCACCCTCGTGTAGCCTGTTAACCAAAATAACCTAGTCAACCCTTAGCTGCCTTGCTCCACCTCCGCACCCCCATTTTCAATTCTCTTCCTATATAACTAAAGGGGATTTTCTTGTTTCAGGATAACCGTCATGCCGTCATGTAGCCTGTTACCCCCCCCCCCCCCCAAAAAAAAAGTTACTTCCGCTCTCTATTACGATTCTCATGAGTTTAGTACGTCGGATAAAAAAAATTAATGCACGTGAGCCAAGCAAGCGCGACATTTCAATTGTTACTAGGATCTTTTGATACTCTCAAAAAGTATAGGATTTTTAACATAGCAAATAATAAGCATTTACGTTTTCATGCCGACTGATATTTTACACGAACAAAACTGTTGATCAATACCAAGTATGGTTATAAATTGTTTCTTCATGAATCATTTTAAAGGAATTTTCCATCATTGTACCTAGAAAGTATTAACGACTTTTCTCCAAATAGAGCATAATAATAATACTTCAAGTAATATATTACTTAGTTGACGCTTGCTTAGGTGACTTTATTTTTTCGTTGAATTTCAAAGTCGTAACAGACCAAATCCGACAACAAAAGATGAGGTTTTTTGAGTAAAACGTACAGAATTATCATTAACCTTCTATTTTCGTCATAAAATTTAACTACTATAGGATTTAATCAAAACAGTAGTGTTCTGGACTTCATAGTTGACGAGATGAGATAAAAGGTCACTACATTACATTACGTAAGCTAATATTAACCATAAGAAAGTGTTTGCATTCTCCGTTTTAATGTCGACTTATAATGATGACTAGATGACTAGAATCATAAGAGGCCGAAAGCTCGTTTTATGGTTTATATGTTGAGGGTTTAATATATTAGTTAGCCTAATATAGTGGCCCATGATGGTTTATTATCCCGTAATAATTTTATTAGTCTAATTTAGGAAATTTAGTTGAAATATTACTAAAATTTATTTAATTTTTGTAAATTTGTATACTTAATTTCTGCTGTAATTTTGATCCTTAATATTGTACTAAAGATCATAAATAGCGGGGAAAAAAGTTTGCAATAGTTGAATCAAACCCGTTGTTTTATAAATTACTGCGACTTATTTAAATGAGAGCTGTCATTACGTAAATCATTGTCCGCTGTGTGGCTGATTCGATTGATGTACGTACTATAATTATTTGGTCACCACACCAATTAGCCGTGCGATAATTAAATCGGCTTTGATAAATTAATTAATAATTAAATTTGTGTACAGATCAAGCTTTTAATTTTTACTCGTCTGCGGTGGTGTGCAGTGAATTGTATGAGGGAAGATATAATTTTTTAATGAATTTCCTATCACTCATTATTTTTTTTAATATCATGTAATACTAAGTGACATATGAACAGAGTAACCTCGGGTGGAATGACAACCTATAATTATTTGTTTTAGATAATTTTACAGTTAATGCAAGCGAATAATTGAATTTATGTAACTAATTACCGAGTAATTATAAGCAAATAAATAGAGCACGATTCTAAACTCTTAGTGTTGTTTCTAGCAAAAAAAATCTAACGATATTTCACTCTCTAGTCGGTTGTCGGTTGTCGATTTTTCACCTGCAAATTTAAAATGAGGAATATTTTATTAGTCGTATATGTGCGCACTTAGTAACACAGCAAGACCATTTACGCTTCCACGAGAGTAATGACTATTAATTGATGAGCCCCGGTACAGGGATTGCATCTCTACGCTATACATAATAAAATAGGCATTAAGAACCATTTAATTGAATAAACTTTTTAACGGTACTTACATGCGACACGTAAAATGACTTCCAAAAAAATACGGCACAAGATAACATTATATTGAAGAATTCCATAAGTTTAAAATTGTTGATCGCGTTAATGCATAAATAATTTGCCGACCTGATGTAATGTGGAGGCTGATTATAAATATTATAAGGTCCTCACCAACTGGTTCATAAAATCGTCTCAGGGCCACGTGCTATTTTAGCAGAGCCGATATGAAAAAAATTAAGAAATTAAAAATACAATACATACGTTTAAAATGTATACAAATTTCAGAAAAATAAGTATCGAATTACACATCAAATTAAGTGATCAAATGAATACAACGCGCCAGGTTTCTGCAATCCTTGTTCCTTTCATCACGTGATTCTTAAACGCAAGAGCAGCATAAACAACAAGGTGTCTTACGTTTTTGAATCACCTGACGAAAGCATCAACAATTCTTTTGAAACTTAATTTTGATCTATGAAATTGACTACTTCTTTGGATGATTGAAAAATAACGATGCAAACGACGACAAAAATCTATTAGTGGCCTTGCCAGAAAAACTCCAATAACTTCATTTTTTTATTAGTTCTCCTTCGTAGAATCAATTCTACTTATCGGAAAGGTTTTCAAAATAAATCAGTTTTGTATAATAAAATACAATGTACCACGATAAATGTACACACAACAAGTTTACAAAGATAAATCTAATAACTACTTTAAATGACGATTAAACATTTAAAAAAATTAATAATCTGACATTATCTCCAATAAAGAAATACAGCAAAAATCTTCATCAAATTATATTGAAATTTATTTAAGAAATCTACAAGGTTTCGTCCACATTTGTGAACTTCATCAGGTAACTAGACGTACGATGTTACGCATTTAAAATATATTCACTGTATTCTTTATATGCTCCGGTTTGAATAACAAACAAATACATATATTGTATTTTACAGCATCTGCATGAAACTTGATGGTCAGGGTTTTCGTAGATTTTAGATAGATAATTAACTTTAAAGCTTAAAACTTTATTTTTATGCGAATATTTACATTCACATTTCACGTAAGAACAGACAGAGACCAAGTGAACACAGAACAAAACCAAAGATCAAAACTTTTGTAACCAGCGATTTTCACTCTACTTTATGCAATGAAGTTCTTAAGACACCAACTTTAAAATAATAAATATTAATACATTAACATGACGTTAGCTAGCATATCACAAACATAAATTGAAAACTGAATTATAATTTTGAATAAAGAATAAATCGTTAAAATATAGAAAGTATAGCTTTCTATTAAATAAATTTATTAATAAATAAAACAGACTTTTAAATGGATAAATTACTTACACTTAAGTAGAATTTCGGCCGTAACCGTCATTATCCGTATGTGTGTATAGGTTTGTCAATAAAAAAATTATGATAATTTTAGTAATTTAATTTAAAGCTTAAACAAAACATTCAATAAATAAAACACAAATAATAGGTGAAAGTGGGAAATGGAACAATTTTATTTGAAAATGTTTCGTCCCAACAACTTTCGGGACCTCCTCAGTTCTTAAAATAATTTATATCAAAAATTTAAAGTTTCTGATGCAATATTTTGGTCCAGGATGTTGCAGCATCAACGTAAATTTTTTGTTATATTTTAATTAGAGAACAGAGGGACGAAACGTTTCAAATAAAATTAATTCATTTCTTATTTTTGGTCATTATTCATGTTATATTTATTATATTCAGTCAGATTAGTTTAATGACTATTTATAAGATATCCCGTGCTTAATATTGTAATATTATTTTGTATTTTATCTAGTTACCTGATTAAGTCTACAAATATCAACGAAAAGTTGTAGAGGCCTTAAATAAATATTAATATTGTTTTCTGACAAATTGGCTGGATTTTTTATTTGTGATTCAAAAACTTGATTCATCATTGACGTTTCGTCCTCTAATTTCAAACTTAATCAGGCAAATAAATTATTCGAGCTTTTAAATTTTGAAAGGTTGTAATTATAAATACATATACTGTGTTATATAAAGTTAACGACCAAATATATGTTTTCTTTCAACGTATACTGCATCCATTGGTTCTTACAACCAAAATATGACAACCATGAAACGTCATAGTTGAACAAAACTTATGAATTTTCTAAAGAAGTAGGCGTCGATTTATTTTTATTCAATTTTTTAATAACAAATTACGTAATGTTAAATATTTTTATTACAAATTTTGATTTCATACTCCAAGAGTTCCATAACAATTTCATTAACATCTCTTCAACGCTACGATGCTTTATTTTAAATATCAGAATCATTTTTTATTGGTTTGGCAACATAATCCCAGTGCTATTCTGCTTAGTTTATTATGAAAATTGAACTATTTGATGCCCAGCTGACTACAGGTGGACTTAACAAAATCGTATAAATACAGTCGTCAATTTTTCAACACAAAAAATTCACAGATTTTGTAACAAATGTGACTTTTTTGTGCGAGATGTGTGCTTTCCTACTCGTGTAATACTTTCGCGTTGTTTTCACGAATCCATTCGCGTGCATCTGCCAACTATTTCTTTTTTTACATTGAGTGCGCAATATACTGTTGATCTGAATTATACTTCATTTGTACGTGGGCTGTTTTAATTTGCAAATTGAAAAGCTTCTACAGAGGATATCTCCATTCCGATCTCATAAAGAAAAAAAAACCAACATTTTTATCCCCCGCTCCTCTTTGAAATGATTTTGTAACAAGCCATAGGAAATAATGGTATAGAACGGGTGCGCAGGTTTTATTTGCGGTTAATGAGAGCGTGGAATGAAAGGCCATTGTGGCGCGTCGTATCGCTTGGGGTAAGCCCCACGCAAGTTTGCCAACTGGCGCTATTGTTGTGGTGTTTGCCACCCTGGGCAGCGCGGCCTCGCGTCTCACAACTGCGGTGCGGTGCGGTGTGATACGGTGCGGTGCCGTGCCGTGCCGTCGAGACAAAGTTGCCTCGATTGAACTCGCATCTCGAGGTGTCCCCCAAGGGAACTCGTCTACGACGCCCTTAAATATTCATCCGCCACGCCCGTTGCGAAAATAACAGCGCCGCACACAAACTTTCAGGCTTGTTACTAACATATATTACAATTGTAGGACGTTTCGTAAGCGTTCATCATCGTTGAAACGCGAGCCGGGAATAGGAGGGATATATTTCACTCTTATAAATTTAAAATTGATTAATTAACGCCGTACGGTTTGTCATTAAGAAATAATAACTACTGTATGTAATGTAATATTCAATGTAGTAACTGACATACAATATTCAATTGGCAAGGAGTTAATTATTTACTAATAAATTATACCTGTGCGATGCTTATACCCTTACATTTAATCTCGCATTATATTTGGTTTTAATATGTAATAGTGTTTACATTGTAATGATAAAACACAACTAAGTATGGAATTTGGTGGTACAAAATCAAAGGCTTGAGGGAAACTGACGAAGGCCGACAAAAATGGTAATAAAACCTAGACAATTTGGCGCCCGTCTGGGATTTCTAAAATCTTTGGGACTCCGTGAAACCTGGCTGTGAAGATGCCTGGTATTTTCCGCAAACATCGGTAGTAAGTGGGATGAAAGACTCCTCCCTAATTATGATAGTAAATACTTTTGAATGGAGAGGATTTTCTCTCCGCCACCGAAGAAAATTAAATAACGGACTGGGGAAATGCTATTAAAAACGAGCCCAAAGAAGAATTTGGTTAATAAATTGTATCATATCGAATAATGGGTGTAAAGTTTATTCCCATTTACACATATAATATTGTAAAATTTAAAATAATTACAACTGAATGTTTGACAGAAACACTTTTTTTACTGCGAGTTTGTAATGTCCTCTTTGTTTTGTCCCATGTACTAAGCATGGCCGAGTTCACCCAAATTAATTATTACCATCTCTGCAGTTTTTAGTATAAAAATTAAACAGTTGGTTGCTTTGTAGATTATATCAGCGTTGCACAACTTAAATAATTCAATTAATTTAAAATGAATAAAATTATAAACATAAGAATAAGAAATATTTTAGGAACAGTAAATCTGATGAGTAAGTTGTTAGGGGATACCATTTAGTGCTGGTTAGTGTTAATGTATTTGTTCGATAAAATGTTTCGGAAAGAAATTAGTTCTCAAATTTCAAGTTAATTTATTGAAAACAAAAATTATAGAACATAGCACATTTATAGCACGTTTTTGAATAATAGATTTTCGGTATGAAAAACATAGTTGAGATACAATTTAGTCAGTGATTTATTGCTTTTCACTAGAACGAAGACATCTATAAAATTAAGGGAGCGTTTTTTTAATTTCATGGGAGAATTGGAGCTTTTGGGTATAGTTATTAAACCTGTTGATTAATTGTTCAATAAATACAAAAGATGTCGCAAACATATCTGAATCCATGCCTTTTTTTCCTGTGTCCCAACGTTGATTTGAAATTCACGATTCTGTCTCCTCCAAAAGAAGCTGAATTTTCTAACTTTTCACGCATATTTTTCTGAACTTGTGTTTCCCGCAAGAATGACATCATTTCCCCTATTTGCACCACGACTGACACCCTAACGCAACTACTTATTCGTGTCCGTGACCTTATCCCCGTCTAACCAATTTATCACCCTTCTCTACAGTCTTGTACCGTCCCTGCACAGGGTTTTCTATAACGGTCAGCACTGTACAAGGTTTCCGATGACCCAAAATTTTACTATCTACTTTCTAAAAACGAAATTGAGGTCTACTTATTAAAGAAATACCATTTTGTCCTTGTCGTGTTATTTTGTTTAAAAAAAACCTCAAGCGTTTACCTTAATACCATTACATTATTTCGTCTGGTCTCATTATCAACTGATAACCTACTTACACAATTCATACCCACTATCAAATTAAAACAGGAATTAAATTAATATTATAATTCTGACCCAGTCGTTGCGGCACTAACACAACATTTTATAATATCTTAATTAATGAACTGTGGAGTACTGAAAGTTGGGGACGAAACGTCTTAATAAAAATTAAATACTTCTATTTGTAACTTTTTAACACTTTTTGTAATTTATTTATAAATGAAAAATAATGAAATCATTGACGGTTATTTTAATGTAATTTCCGAGCTTCCTATTGTTGAGGACACAAATAAGGTGAAGTAACGGTCTGTTAGTGATTTAATTTTTTCTAAATTTTCAATGCGGTTTGAATTATATTTCTCGATTTACAATAGTAAATGACAGTAGTAGAAACCTCCAAATACAATTATTGTAAAGTACACGAGTTTTTTGTAATAAAAAGCAGAAACTAGATTGAAAACCATTTTGTTCTAAAAATTCAACATTAGAGAGGATTAAATTTTAGAAATAAGAACATTGGGACTATTTTAAATGTTTTTTTATCTTGCTATTTCAGGTCGCAGGCAGACCGATTAAACTCCATAAAAAATACAAAAGAGGATAAGGATATGGTGGTATTCCTTTAACAGTTATATCGGTACTATCACTGGATGAAAATAATTAATTTTCAAACAATAATAATAATATCTTATGTGAACATAGAAAACAAATTTTAATTTTTGTAGTTAAATGAATAATAAAAAAGTTGTCACTCATTAAGAATTTTAAAAGAAATTGGATTTAATCCATGTTTTGCTTAGAGTGGATAAAACGCGAGGCCAATGGCGACCAAAAGAGGTGTCCACTTTAGATCCCCGGACGTGTCCAGAGTTTTAAGGAGAGGCATTATGCAAAATACTTTAGGACTTTCCCTCCACGTCAGCCTTTTCTAATATGAGGTTCTCGAGCAGGTCGCGATACGTTTCTATCGTATGATAGTAATCGAAGACTAGGCCGAACATATGACCTGAGGCTTTTGAGATTTACACGATACAACTGTGATATTTCAAGTTGTCGCTATTCAGAGTTTAGCGCCTGTTTTATCCCACAATTGTTGATGAACGACTCATGACACCTTCCTATGGTGAAGCACTTCAAACCAGAGGTTGCCAAATGTTGCGCTTTCGACGATTAAAAGTGGCGCATTGCATCCTTCAGCCTGTTTGTATTTTAGACGATAAGTCCAGTTACATTGTTAGAAAGCATTGTTCAGTTATTTCTGGCAAAGAGAGAGAACAGACAGCACCAAGACGATTTCGCTCTAAATGCCAACAACTGTAGTCCAGAGTTATCTTCACCAAATTAGCATCATGAATCTATCGCACTCTCGTACAGGAACATCATTCTTGAGTTTTGTAAATTCGTGTTTCATTAAACTGACGTAAATTAATAAATTTAACTGCATCACAGTTATTTGTTTTCGTACCCTAGATTCTATCCTTATATCTATTTACAAACGCCTATGACGCTCGTCTGTCAAAAAATTGGCACTTAGTATGCAGAAGGTTGGCACCCCTGTTTTAAACTATTCAGATTTACATTGAGGCAATGGTCAGCATGTTAGAAGAAAAAAATTATTGATGTTGTGAACATATTAGAGGTCTAAGTGGATCTAACGAAAAGAATTTTGTAAGACAAGTCATTATACAAAACCAATTACGTTCTGTTTTTTTTCCATTTTTATCTCCTTGAGGGACGTGACTCATAAATCTCTATCTTCAGTAAATATGAAGTGCAAATATAATTACAAAATTTATAATAACCGTTTCTTTTGATTGTTTCTACAGTAAATAACACATTAAAATGAAATTGGCAAGGTATAGGTCAATTAGTTTGGCTACTGTAATAATAATAATCGCAAATACAGTATAATGTAACTTTATTTTAAAAAGACATAAGGTTGTTCTCAATTCCTTGGATTGCCATAATGCTGTTTATCAAAAAGTTAATTTTCCTTCCCACAAACATTCACCAATTACCGAAATGTGTCTGGAACAAAATCTTTCATTTAACCTTAATAATGCTATTATTTAGATAAGGAAATAAATTTTAAGGAAGGTTAGTTTCTGAAATATTACATATCAAATTCAATAATTTTTCTGCAGATATAAAACATGACACTTCACAATTAAATAAGTTATATTATTGTTTATTACATTTTCTTTGTTAGTTTCATTTTTTGGTTATTTTTTCATTTGTACTATCTTTTTTCTTTGTACGTCAGTCTGTTATAGGTATTGGTAAGGAGCAAAAGTGTTGTTCGAATCGTTTATTTAGCATTAAGTTTAAAATTGTTGTTCAAATTTTAAAATTGTCGGTTATATAATTCGTATCTAATTTATGTAGAAAAACAAACGTTAAGTGTTCTTACATAAAAAAAATAATTTTAAATAAAATAAATTACAGTTTAAATGGATTACTTTAGATGGGTTTTACGTTTTCCCTCTAAGAGTTTAAGAAAATTATAATCTCCTCGTAGATATGACAAATCGTTTAATCGCGTGAAATTTCGTCTTTTATCAAATCCAAATATATTGGAATGTAAGTAGTTAAACCATTCATTAAACATTTTGAATGTGGAAGTTGTTGATGAACGTTCGAATTATACATTATGCGAGCATTAAACACCTGAAGGGTACAAATAAGTGGACGAAACGTTGGTTTGAATTTTATGAAAACTGAAAAATTTGTAACGTAACAATTAAATAACTCTTTCATTTGTTCTGGCCGGTTTTGGTCATAATTCGTTAATTCTGCATTAATGATATTTTGGCGAGATATACTTAGGAAACATTGACAGTTTTTGCCCATGAAACCAGCTTACAATTGAAGCTTTGAAAGTAAAATAATTTTCCTGTATTTTTGAGTTTTATTTGAGGAAAAGCAGAAGAGAAACTAAGTGTCTTTTCTTTTGTGTTGCAGGTGAGTAGCCAAGCACGTCCCACGACTGCGCCTCTCCACGCTGCCTGGGTTAGTGACTGAGTTTTCAGAGCGCGGTGAGCCTACTTGCTTGCTGCCTTTCACAACTGTAAACAACGCCGTAATCTACGTAACAACACACAAACTGCTCCTTAATTCAATCCAAGAGTCAGGCTACGGTACAATTACAGCAAGCAATAGTGAGACCGCAATAGGAAAGAGATTACGCCCTACGGATGTAACCGACGTTTCAGAGGGCTGCTAACACAACAAACTCTCAGTAGGCTAATACGTCAAATAATGCAATAAATATTATATTTTTTTAGCGCTCCAATTTTATAAAAGTCCAGAGAATAAATACACACACAGCAAGATTAATCTTTTTTTCTATTTTGGAGATTCTGAATGTGAATTTAGTTTTTCTGAAGTATTTATTCTTATTCGATTTTTCACATAATCTATATTCTAGTTGTAGTGAAATTTCTCAACTCATTTATTCGTAGTTGAGTAAGAGGAACAGAAGGGACTGGGCTGAGTGAACATAACGAATGATCTCATTTTCGCTTGTATGCTCTCACTTATTCAATTATTATATTGAGCATAGTTGTTATTAATTCTAATAAGCTTTCCTGCTAAAGTGATCTTTCTCATACAGCATTTGTTCTCCTCTGTATCATGTTGTTATGTAAGGTCCAACACGAATCTACAATTCCTTTGATTGACACCATAGCAATAGATCAATTTTCTTATCACCAGGGAGCTATAGGCGAATGCTGAAAATCAGATGGGTGGATAGATTAATAGGCCACGTTATAAGACATGAGGGTCTTATAAAATTAGCATTAGAGGGAAGTGTGTGGGGTAAGAACAGAAGAGTGGGACAATGATGGAATATGCTAAGCAGATTAGGGATGATGTGGGATGTGCTAGTTATGCGGAAATGATAAGGTTGGCGCAAGATAGGTTAGTGTGGAGGGTTGCATCAGACCAGTCTTAGGACTGAACACCACAACAACATCACCAGGAACTCTTCATCTGAATTTATGGTACTTTTGCATTATTTCCATTGATGTATTTCTATATTTATACTGGGATTTTCAAATTGTCATTTTTCCTAACTAACAGAGCATTGACTTCAATAAATATATCTAAATCTTGTGATCCACTCTGCGAAATCTCGCTGCTCTACTATCCAGTGAATGAACCTTGCTCATATAGATTGTAATATTTACAACAGAGGAACAATTTCGATGTTCCTTCCTCGAAAGCTGAAGTAGTTGTACTGTACTTCTCCTAAAAATAGCATCCAATCATCGTATTTTTTCCCCGTTCCTGACGAAACCATTGTCAAGGCAACAGTTGGTTGTCGGCCTAGTCTAAAAATAATTGCTAATGCATAGAATCTAAATTCATCAATTGGAAGTTTTTTTATTTAATTTATTTTACAATTTTATATATTTTGAGTTTAGGAGGTGTTTTGACTATAGGTTTACAATAAATAAAAAGACGGTCAATAAGTCAGCATATAATTTTACTGCTATTTCGGAAGTGTTGTTTAGTATTTACGGAGTATTTTATAATGTTACCTGCTATTTCCTTTCCGGGATAACAGCTACAGAAATTATTGGCGTCAGCAGGTGAATAAATCAAAATATCAACAATTAAAAATTTATTGACAAAGGATATGCTTGGGAGAGCTCATAACGTTGAATAAAAGTCTTCCCTTCACCCATTTCAAAAATTCATCTGATCATAACTTACAAGAACGGAACCACTGTCCAATATAATAATGATCTACCTAACATGACGTCACCGAACTTGTCATCGTCGTGACTCGAACACTCCTCGGCGACTAACGATTACCCTAGTTTTACATAGGGCTCTGGCACATTTCAAAGGTCGTGCAGTTTCGAACATTTCTCTAGCCTCCTCTCTCTCAAAAAATCCACTACCGCAGTTTTCCGATGGTCCCACAATGGATCGTAAAACATCCTCACAGTCACACAAGCCACCCAACCTCCACAATTTTGGTGGGGTAGCTTTACCACGTCACTATTTTTTTTATATAATTTGACGTTTTCTTGCTGCTCTGTTCCTGATTAAGCCATTGCCAATTCAAAAGTTTATCAGTCAGAGCACTGGACTAGTGGAAAGATGGATTTCATTTCGTCTTCGATCATAATCTTAGCTTACTATTTTTTATATATTTTTTTATTAAAGTTCTTGTTAGCAGACGATTTCCTGAAGGGTTGCTGCGAGTTTTGAATACTAACAACTTCAATGATTTTAGTATATTTCTTGTTCAGAATCTTCCAAAATCTGCAAACATTTCGCGCCTAAAAATATGTTTAGAAATAGAAAGGTCAATACGACCAAAAGTGGTACTGAGGACGAAGAATATAATTCCGCGGAAACAAATGAGAATCTGAATGCAATGTGTTCATTCATTGGAGTGATCAACGTAGTTTTATTAGAGATTTAGTGTGGAATTAAAAATTTGGGCTGGAATTATTTCGAGTGAAGTTTTCATCTGTAAGCTATTCCGACGGTTATATTTAGTGGAACTGTTCTGATTCTTCACATGCGAGGGAATACAGTAGCTCTCACATACTCGTCAATGAGGTGGAAACTGAATTTAAGAGCAACGGCACTGGATTAATTATCGCGTTTTATTTAGCGAGGCGTGGTCTATTTTAATGAGCGTGGCTTCTAATGAGGCCTCGCACAGCAGTTGTTGGGTGCTTGAGCGACAGCCGGCCTCTTGCCTATTGATTTCGACAATAATACTTTACTACTTCCGCATGACAAGTCGCGTTTCAGCAGCTTAATTAAGCCCAGTTTATGCACTTGTGGCTTCCCTTGAATATGAATGTACGCACACTCCCGCACGGACCAGCGTTTCCTTTCTCACTCGCCAGACACATTTAGTGGCGCATTGTAAATGCTATCTTGCCTCTACAAATTGTCACAATTAATTGACAAAACGAGGTAATATGCGTCAGAGCTGCTTTTGTCCTCGCATCTGCTGTTTATGTTGGTCGTCGACAAAGCAAATGAGCGAGGGGGCGCAATATGTGTTTCAGTTCTCAAGAAGATATAAACGAAGATAGGTAACAATTACTATTCATTGCTAATCCAATAATTATTTCTAGATTAAAAATACATATTTTTATATTTAAGTTTCTCCATTCTCTCGTCATACAGAGCAGATGGTTCGGTTTACGGAACAGAGACCAACACTGCAAGAGTAAGATAAATTATAAAACCATAAGTTCTGTATCCTACGTCGTTCGAGCTCCAAGATACGGCACCTCGGAGCAGATACACGAAATATTGAAACTGATGAATTAAATTAATTTTATTTAAATAAATTCACAAGAAGACCTCTATAAATTATAAGATCGTTGGTGGTTAATTTCTGCAAGGGTTGTGACCTCGAATCAGCCAATCGCAACGCTTGTGAAAAAAATGTAGCTCAAGTAGCGTTGCCGAAAATGTATAGTGTGACCTTGCTCCACGCGAACACGCCAGAGGACTTTTATTCTAAACCGGACTTAAATTCCTTCCCATTTGTGGGTTTCATTCTTTCTCCGAGGTCGATTTCGCTTGTGCCTTTTCCGTTGTTGCAAAGATTGTTCTTTTATCTACACTTGTTTGGTATGAATACGATCAAATTTCAATTTGAAAAAATCAAGAAACAGTGAAGATATTTAACAACTGTGGTGTTTTTACTGTCCTGCCACATATTCTCGCCCAATTTAAGACTGAACTGCTACTTTCTGAGAAACTCAGCAATTTCTTTTTCCAAAATTTATTCGTTTTGTGATACACCACCGAGTATCCATAACGACGTCCCTCATATCGGACAAAACGCAAAAATGTAACCTGAACGTGGGATCAATTCACCGTCTATATCTTCTTTTTTGTCAAAGGCCAGATGCTGCCTTCCAATTTTTCTTCGTTTTCATACATTCACTTCTCATCATATTACAATTTTTCGATAATGCGTATGTTCTAGTCTTCATCCACTACAACTGAGTGGATCAATTTTTTTCGGAACAGACGTGTGAACCCCGTATTAGGAACTGGATAAATGTAAGGAGAGTTTCTTTTGGCCAAAATTCGAATCGGAAAGGGAAATTACAGGTTTCGAGGTTGTTGATTAATATTGAGAGGTTAGTTGTTGAAGAGCCAGATCTACCTACGAGTTTTCCGTGCCGGTAAAGTACTGAATCAACTATAAATCCCTCAATGCTGTCTACAGAAAGCCGCAGTAGCAATTGCAAGCATAAATACCAGGTATTTGAGCCTATCATCCCGAGAGACAGTAAGAGAGAATCAATTTGTTTCAACTGTAATGTAAATTAATTTTCTAAAATGTATAATTTTAAAACAGGGATATAAATGATATTTTTTGTTGTTTTTATAAATATATATTAAAATTTTAATCTTTCTTATTATTTATTCTACCTGCTCATTTAATTTAGAGCAGAATACGAATCCCTATAAGACGTTTAAAAATTTCGATTCCGTGCTGTCACCTATTTCAAATCTGACTATTATAAATATTCTCTTGTTTTTTAATTGTAATTTCGTCTTGCTCTTAGTTCGAATGTGCTTTATTATTTAAGATTACATCTAAAAATCTTAGAGAATCATTCTGACGTCAATAATTTGAAACGTAATTTAACTTGTTTTCCACATTTCAAACAAAATCATATGGACAGTCTGAAATCTAAAACCATCGTTGATTTGGGTATACTATGAAGAGATATTTATAAATGGAGGAGTTTTTAGACAGGAAACGAAACTTCATTTCCAGTGTGTAAATGTCGTGCTTTGACCGTAAACGTTCACAGCTCGTATCGCCACGAGCTCTTTTAAAAGTTCATACAATAAAAATATTTCCCTTTATTTCGTCTTTATAAAGCATATCTACTGTGTTACCTGTGTGTACGGTTGTGTGCCTCGATGCCGTGAGCTCGCTTCATAAATAACAATATATTTGCTAATCGTTGCGGATCTGGTCTTGGTCGGTCGGGCAGCCGCCTGTTTTATCGGCGCTACTGCGCTGCATGCGTGGCAGATAAGGAAGCGTTGTTTTTGTGAGGCAGCACGTGGTTATCTGCAGCCGACTAAATACCGGTTCTCCACATTATCTCGTTCACTTGCCGCTTGCTTCCGCAACATTTTCCAGCCTTGTTTGCACGTCAGTAATTCATTCGGATCGGGTCGTGAGCCAGCTTACACTTAGCAGTCCACATCTCAAGGAAATAATTGGAAAACGGGACACATCGCTTGTTTAAGGATTGAAAAAAAAAAGACGAAGATTAATAAGTTTGAAATTACGGATTACTGAACCTATATCGTGTTAGTTCTCAATAAGAGATTGACGTTTTATCACACTTATTTTCAATTCGGTGGACACTTTTAACGTTATCGGAAAGAAAAATACTCCTTAAGATACGTTAACTATTTAAAATATTTCGGTAAATTTATCATTGACAATCCCAGAGACTTTCCTTCCTTTTGTAATTTACGATATGATAGTAATTTGTTCAACCTATCTGTCTTTCATACGGGCGAGCACATTAACACACTGTATGTGACAAGGATTCGGAGGCCCCAATGACTTTGACCAAAATGCAGGCAAGGAAACAAAAATTAATGAGACGAGTAGGTCTGCAACCCCAGGTTCGCCTTCTACCAACCACATAACGAGACTGTATATACTCCAGTGCCAGTTAGACACTGCGTGTCACGTGTGACGAGGAGGGGAGGGACGTTTAAACAATGTGCCGGGCAGGACTCTCAACTACAAACCGCCACACAACTAAAATGCTTTGCTACGTCGGAAGATTTCAAAGATTTCACTTCTAATGGCAATTTTCGCAGTTTTTCATTCACTGAAAAGTCACCTTCACTCTTAGGCAATGGAATTGTGACAAATTTTGGTAACTGAACGTTGTTTCCTCTATCTCAGTTCACACCAATAATATTACCACCAAAACTACGGTTACAAACATTAACTAGCAGTCCTACAGATCTTCACGTGAAGACTGGCATTTAAAGTTTGTAATAAAGGTCCTGCTCAGACATGTATCGATTTAATTTCGTACCAATTAAATATTACTTATATTTTTTCCGCTCTCTACTTTCCACTGTAATCTGTAATACATTTTCTTTTTTTTCCGTAATAGGCTACTGCAGGGTGAACTTGAAGCAAGCAATAACGTAGGAAGGGAATTTAAAAGGGGGGATGTGGAAGGTAGGGCAAGGTGGCCAAGGGTTGACTAGATCCCTTGGCTTATAGTTTAAGGATCCCACCCGGTGTTTCACGTAAAAAAATGGAGAGAAAACGCTAGGAAACATCTAAATTTTTTCAATCATATAAATAAATACTCTTTATGAGATACTGCATGGCACGTCAGATGCGCAGTAGAGAAAGGGAGTATTATCTTTTGAGGAGTAACTTCCTCTAAATCGGACTGGAGACTGCGACACTGTCTTTCTATCGCGCTATACTTACTGTCTATTACATTTTCGGGATGAGTATCCTGAACTGACAGCAATATATATTCACAATGTTTTCTCGGACTTCCAACCGGGTTAAAAACATAGTAATAACACGAAGTTTCGACAGCTTTTGTTGCTATCATGTAAAGCAGTCGAAACGTCGTATAATGACTGTGTTTTCATCCTCTTGGAAGCCACTACATACACCGGGAAAGCCTCCGTTCGATTAGCAATATATATTTCCTAGCACCAATGTTTCCAGAATTCCTTTTACACTACCCAGTTGCGTTCACAAAACGAGGAGTTAAAGTGAGCCCTGTCTACCCCCTCTAAAATACGGATTGCGCATTGTGTTGAGAGAGGACTGGGTAAAACTCCCGAACTGTACCTGCGTTTGAAGTAAACAATTAACATACACAATAAGCGATAGGAAACCCCACTAACGTTTTTGCAATCCGTGTTGGTTTTGTCAAGTGGCAAATATCCATAACGGGACCTTTATATAATTCATTTTCTAGTGATGAAATGAATTCCGATAAATCATGTAGTCTTTACCTAGAGGACTACGCCAGTGCCCAATGAAGGAAGTGGGGGTAAGTGTACTAATCATTACGAAGATAAACATTTAACCAATTAACATACAGAATAAGCGAAAGAAAAACTCACTAAAGTTTCAGCAATCATTGTTTCTTTTATCAGGTTTTTCAAAAACGTAATAGTTATAAAATTGTTGTACGACCTATAAAAAATATTTCTGCTCACTATTAAGTATAACGGAAAGTAATGCCTGCTCCAACAAGCCGAGCTAGTTTTACCTCGTTTAATCCACAACGCAGGCAGTTAGAGTTTGACAATTTACTTGCCAATTATTCATATTAAAAATGGCATAATAGTTTGATGGGAATAAAGTTACTTTCAGGCCAGAAGCTCAGCTTTCCTGCATCACCCGTGTTGCATCTTTACATGACAGCGTTGCATTAGTATATCACCTCCAATACTTGCAATAAAGCAGTCTTGTAGCCATCAGACCCGCTGTCGCTATGATATCATCGGGAAATGTCATTCACACGAGACGGAAACCAAACGTGCTTGCTACAAGAGGTTCTTCTGCAATGTTATAAATACGGTTAGCCAATCAATTTCACGAACATATGAGACAAAATTACCATAAAGAACTGTGCGTGTGACTGCACATTGTTCAGTTTCGTGTTCCACGTGCATCTTCAGCCACGAAGCGTGCCCTCTGGCTTGTCGGCAGGGATATCATTTCCATAAACTTAACATTTGGCGTTTCTCCAGAACAGGAAAAAAACTTTCTTGTGACTATCCAGAGACGATTCGATTTTACACATTCTTTTTATTTCTCAAAGCTGGATAATGTAGACATTTTACGATGACGAATGTTCGATCATATTACACGTTTCTTGAGGTATTAATCTTTTTAATGTTAGGTAAGCAAAACGAAACTCAGCGATGCTGTTTTCGTATCCTAAAAACAATTGAAAATATAATTTCTCGGATACGCGAACTCTCCCATTGGCCTATTAAAAATTTGTATGCCTCGGTGATGATCTGCCAACTCTCTCCAAAGTTTTAGAGTCGTCTCCTTCAATCGCCTCTTGTGCCTGTATGGGTTTTGTGACTGTCGACTAGGCCAGGCGATTATATAATGGGATTCCTTGACACCACCGGAGACTACCGGAAAATATATTACCAAAACTGTAAATAAACAGAATTCTCGATCTATATCTCTACGTTCTCGATACAGACCGAGGGGAGATTTAGATGTAACGAGTCGAATATTAAATTGTAAGCTGTTATGTTTGGTATAAACGGACACAAGAAATGATATCGTGAATAAGCATGAGTGTAACGGTAAATTGAAATTATTCTTGTCTATTACAAGTATCTGTTATATGGTGTAATGAAACGATACTGTAGTAATTAGAACATCCTTGGACCGAGTGCTCCAAGGCGTCGTCATTGGTCTGCTATGGACATGAAGAGACACTGACAACTTGGAACTTGGCCTAAGGTCCCAATGAGTTCGTGAGCAAGGAATCTAAGTAAATACTGCATCGTAAGGGAGGCGACAGGGGCCACACCCGCCACGGCCACGGCAAGGGCCACGGCAACGGCAACGGCAACGGCAACGGCAACGGCAACGGTCACGCGCCACGCGACGTCGCGTGCGCAATCTACGCGGCGATCTCCGCTGTGCGTGTGCGGCGTGCACGCAACCCACTAAAAGCCACCAAACAAAGAACCTCCAACACTTTACCATTACTACTCACCTTTTCAAATACTTATTTTCATACCTTTAAAATAAGTACTTTCACGAACGCGAAAAGTATAGCGTGACCCACTTGTAGCAGGTTTGAGCACCCAATTATTATTTATTTTGTTTTTAATTAAATAATTGACGACCTTTTACAAACAAGTATTATAAAATTTACTTTTAACGACGTTTCCGCATGTTTTTATGCCTTCTTCAGGTTTTTTCCTCCCTTTAGAGGAAAATGTGAACAAAATTAACACTAGGACGGTGAAATTGTAACAGATTTTTTAAAACATATATGGAAAAAACTACTTACCACAACAATGTCAAAACATAACAGAAATTTCATCAGAAGTCCAAGTTTTTATTTTGCCCATAAACCACTGGTACTATATTCGTGAACTTGTGCCAATATTGATGAACTGTTTACTGAATTAGTATGACAATTGTCTACAGCGCCATATAAAATATAATTGAGTAATACAAAATTCATTTTATACACAAAATATTACTTTTGTTTTTGGTAAGAAATTAGCTGTCTGTAGTTTGAATGGCTAAGGAATTTGAGGGCTTGAAGATTTACCTCTTTTCGGCCTTTTACATGACAACCCGTGTTCACACATAAATTAAAGAACAGATGATGACAGTCCTCAAGTTTCAGAATTTGATCGTGTTGAAAAACAATAAATCGTTAATAAGGAAACCCTCTCTTCTCAAGGTGTTCTGGTTACTCTGAGAATGTCCTATAGTAAAATAACCTGAAACTCGAACAAAACAAAAAAAGCCAATGTAGAATCCAGACTTTCAAAAAAGCAGTCAACACCTTGCTGATGATCTTTACCTGCCAAATTCCAACACCTAGCGGATCCTCACAGCCAGGCTAGCAGACGCCACGACACGGTAACAAGTTGACAAATCATAAATACTGTATACCAGGACAGAACAGAAATTTTTAAAGTTCACATAACGGCCCATCAATCCTAATTGTGGCGTTGTGGTTTGTATTTTAATTGTGCCACTAATTTAAAATGAACTAAGTTGAATGAACTGAAATGTTACGTAAATCAATATGTAACAATAGACCTAGTAGAATGATTCCTGTTAAATGGAATCGGTTATGGTGCAAACTAGTGCTTCAAACTCAAACTTTGAGGAACTTTGGAAAAACTGAAACAGATTTTTTTAGTAATAGGCCACACGAGGGTGATCCTGAAACAGACAACTCCCCTTTAATAGCAGAGAAAGAGAATTGAAAATGGCGATGTGAAAGTTAGACCTAGGTAGCCAAGGACAGACTAGACCTCCCGGGCCCAATTTGATGATACTGCTGAGTGTTTCACCTAAAAGAGGTGCAGGGAAAATCCTAGAAAACCTGCATCAGATAGGTCGGGTTTTTGAGTACTATTCTAACGCCCTTCCTAATGACGGCAGATGTGTTTTTGTGGAGTCGCAGTATTCCCTTCTCCGTTGCTCCACCAGTTTTAGGAAGCAGACAGCCGGCTGATCCAACCAGATCAGAGATCAGCTTTTACCGTATGCCCAAAATCTTTGACTCCAGAACATACGGCTCCTAAATTGATGAAGCAGGCGTGGCATGTGAGAACCTTGAAAAGAAAACAGACAGTGCGAGGCATCCTAAAAGGTAAGCCCCGAAATCAATCTGGGGAGAAATCCCTGTGAGAGGAAACTCCCATTGGTATCCCTTTCATTCAGTGATATGCTTCAAATTTAATAATTGACTAATAAATAATTCGGATGAAATCTTCGCGGGTAACCAACTGGGTCTGGCTTACGGTTGGTTAACCATGAAGATTTCATCTTAATCATTGATGTTTAAAGAATGTAAGTAAACAATATACGAGATAACGTATTTGCAGAAAAACGACTACTTTGTTATATCTCTTAGTTTGCAGTAAACTTGTTAAAAGCTATATGTAATAAATAAAAACTCGCCAAAAATTTATTTTTAATAACCATTTACTTGAATTGTCTGTTTGAATAAATAAATGTAATCTTAAAGTGTGGATAGCTGACATATTAAGATATTAATATGTTGAGAATCAATATAACAGTAATCCATTTGTGTGAGCTGATCTTATTTTATAGCAAGCCCTTCCTCGCAGCCACTCTGCATATAATTGCGCCCCTTTGCGTATTGCGCGAGTCAGGACTGACGGGGTTCCTCTGCGTATGAATTTCGAGTCTGGTGTTAATTGACTTGATCATAACAGCAGAGCATTGTCGGTGCATTAGCAGACGGCCGCACACACAGCCCGGTGATAGATACACTGGCAGTTTTTTGTCCGCGATGGTTTGTCTTGCAGCGGAGAGTGTCCATCAATACGACATTAAGCTCTGGTCCATTCAAACAAGTCCGCCCGTCCGCCCGCGTGCGGCGTCCTTTTGTTTGTGCCATTCACAATGATGCTTTACACGTTGTCTGTGTGGAGTTAATACGTGCAACGAAATGTTTGATTGTCTCGACACCTCTTTATTAACTCTTGTCACATGCCGTAGGAAAATAGTTAGTGATACACCAAGACAGCACTTCACAGTTTTAAATTAAAAAATAAAGAGCTGTCCAATGTATTGCCCGGATAATCTTCACTCCTGTCAACTGAAATCAAATCGTCCACTTTCTCCGCCTTATATAAAAAAAACATATTGACTTCTTTTTCTGATGAATGTTGATAGTCCATAAGACCGGTAATAGTGGATATGGAGAAACTTTATTATGATTAGTACGTATCCATAAGTCACGCAATTATTAATATAGCGATTGAACCACGTGTCTTCTGTGTATGTCAGGTATTAATTAGATCATTAGTGAGAAAGAGGTTACGATTATAATCGACCTGATTATCATAGTTCCATTCGTCGTTTGAGAAGAAATGCATAGCGTTCGTTGTACGTCAGTGTCCGTGATATCGAATATTGTTCGCAGAAGAAGCGGCTAAAATATTGCTAGAGACCGTAACTCGCAGGCAAATACGACGATTCGTCTTAACGACGATGCGCGGCGCCCTTATCGCGAGCGAAGAAAATCCCCTCGGCTCCTTTCATCCCCCATTCCCTCGCAACACAAAGCTGCGCGCCACATCGCGTCGGGGAAAATAGTCGTCACCTGCAAAAATCTGCATAGCGAGCGAGTGAGCGAGAAGAGAAGAGAGGAGAGCAGAGGAGAGCAGAGCAGAGCCCTCTGGCTGCCTTCGTGCGACTGGTCAGCTGGCGGCAAACGATTTCTCTTGGGATCGTAATGAACTTTCAATGCGGGGTGTGACCGTCAATTTATCATCTCTTTTATAATTGCCCTTTGTCTCTTAACGACCTCCGTCATCAATGCATCCCAGAGGACAACTATTTCACGTCCTTAAGTATTCCACTATTCATTCCGAATAGCTTAAACTCCTATCTTTAAAATATTAACCGAGACCTCAGCCCTCAGTTTTCTGTGACGTATTTATCAAAGAAGAAATTATTAAAAAAACTTTTTACTAATGATAAACACAAGATGTATCCGTAGTTTAACATTCTTACAAATGTTCAAGTCAAAAATCTAAAACACTCCTCCCTTATTCTTGAAAAGAAAATGATCGTTCGTGAAATTCTACATAGCATGTTAGATGCGCATTACAGTCAGGAGAAGGGGAGTATTGTCTTCTGAGGAGGAACTTCCCTTTCAAGCGGACTGGCTGAACCCTATTGCTAAAAACATTAATTTATTCTTACGAATGAGATATGGAGACTGTGACAACGTATTTTCAACACTCTCTAGACTTATTATCTGCTACATTTTACGGATGGGTTTCTTGACGTACAACAAATCCTAAACGCACAGTAATGTATTTCCTAGCGCCAATGTTTACACGATTGCTTTTACACTACCAAGTTCCGTTCACAAAACTGGAGTTAAAGTAAGCTCCTGTCTACCCTAATTACAATACGTAAGGAGTTGTTCTCTGCGTGTTGTGTTGAGACACGACTAGATGAAACTGAACATATTAAAGCAATAAAAAAACTAAAAAAGAAGAAGCATAAGTTTGACAAAGTTTTCCTTTCTTAAAAATATGAAACCATAAGTTTATTAATAGACTCTGCCTATTGCTGCTGTTAATGTTGAACTAAAATTTTCATTCTAGGCTCAACTCGACGAAAAAAAACGAGAAAAAAGAAAGATATATAGGGGAGGGGAAGAGAGAACAGAAATAGTCACCACCTAATTACAAGTCACATAAAAGATTCTCCTTCTATGTCTCCACAGCCCGATGTTGAGTCTTGGCCCCCAGTAGTAGTTTCCTCCACGGCACTCTATCCAAAGCCATTCTCCTTCAATTCCTCAGATCTATCATCCGTCTTATTTCCTTCTCCACTGTATGTATGCATCTGTTCCTTGGCTTTCCTGTTAGTCTTTTACTTAAAATTTCATTGAACAATATTTTGTATGGCATTCTTTCCTTTCCCATACATTCCCGCTAATTTTATTCCAAGCAGTTGGTGTTTCACTAATCTTCTAAACCTTATTTCTTACAGGAATATGAGTGTGCAACGGCTACTTCCTTCTTGGCCGAAAATTCTTTTTTGGTCGTTAACATCTGATGTAATAGTTGAATACGTACTTAATTGAGGAAGGAATAAAATAAGTACTGGTAAATTCCATGAAACAGTAAACCGAGAGGAAATTTTCTACAATTGCAAAACTATATCTTATTTATAACAGAATCTCAATCAAAAAGCCTGGAAAAATGAATTCATGAGGTAAGGTAGAAAACTTATGTATACAAACTGGCGTTGCCGATAAAAAAAAGTAAATCAAGGTGTTAAAATAATACCACAGAACAGTGGCCAGATTCTAATGAATAATATTCAATTCTGTATAAATGTGACTTTATAAACAAAACTAATTTCAAATACAATTTATAAAGTTATGGCTAATTTCTTATTTCCCTTTTTTATACACGTGAATATTTTATCTGATGGTTCCATTTTATAAAAACATCGTTGTTTTTTATAAGACTACTAGACAAGCCAATTTAAATTCATTTCTTGAAATGCAATGGAAAGTCTATGGAAGAGGTTTGCTTTCCTGTGTCAGCGCCTTTGTGCAGATACCAACAGCTTCTTCTTTTCTTTGCGTGAAGCTCGGTCACGTTTTTATGTCTCTTTATTGAGCCTTGATAAACTTAAATACAAGGGAGCAATCTTTGTATTTCACACTCTGCTTCATCCTGCCCCGCGTGCTAGAGCCTGTGCATGACCTTTCTCTGAATATGCATCCTTTATTTCCACAGCCGACGTGACTATTGTGGCATCGTGACGGAAAACATGGGTTGTATAGCTGGGCCGTATCACACAACCTTTATTGTTGCTTTCGTGAAGGGCTGATGAAGACACATACGAGGTTTAAGAACGATACACTGCAAAAAACAGGTGAAAGTTCAACGGAACTGGGAATCGAACCTGGATTTCTACGAAGATAACTTTTTTTCAGTGCCAAGGAAAACTGTGCGTTATT
The DNA here is from genome assembly GCA_034510155.1 of Eucriotettix oculatus. Lineage (NCBI taxonomy): Eukaryota > Metazoa > Arthropoda > Insecta > Orthoptera > Tetrigidae > Eucriotettix > Eucriotettix oculatus. The sequence continues at coordinate 13,892,912 of CM067377.1, forward strand.
ATGGTCTGATCTTAAAACATTCGTTTTAAATCCATTGTACACAAGCAAATAAAGACGGAAGATCATTTAATCTTGATCGTTACAACGAATAGCTAATTCTCTGAGGTTCATTTCCACCCTACGACCAGTTACTTCTCCGATTTTTTCACTCAGTTAGTGCGAATTTTGTTAGTTCCTTATTCAAGATGAAAACTAAAGTTCATTGTAAGCCACGATATATATGACTAGTATTACTACATAAACAGTCTATTCAGGAATATGTGATTATTATGTATAAAAAAGTTAATTATATTATTTGTCTCCCTTTTCTGTACATTTATGTTACTCAAAAAATTCGTGAGTTTTTTTATAATTTTAGAAGAAAGACAATACTGGAAAAATGTCAACCGGACCAAGGAATCGAACCCAGGACCTCGCGATAACCAGCCGCGTGCTCTACGTGCTGAGATAGTCCGAGTCGACGTCCAAGAACCGACGTAACACTTCTCCATTCCGTAAACCTAAGCTAGGTCCTGGGTTCGATTCCCTGGTCCGGTTAACATTTTTCCATTCTTGTCTTTCTTCGAAAATTAACTATATGCTTTACTGGGTTTCAATTCTCACTAACTTAGTTTTTTTTTTAATTTTTCAGCATAAGCAAAATTTTTGTAATGTATCTCAAGCGTTCAAATTTTCGTCCCTAAGACAAATCGGAAGGTGATATTTTACCAATACTAAAAAATAGTGCATTTTAGGTACCCTTTTCTCGGGATCATTACAGATACAGCACTCGTTTCTTATAGGTTATTTTTAATCTGAGAATATAAGTGTGGAAGCAAAATAAATGATTTTTATAATTATTAATTTATTTATCCTGATTAGGTTTTTAAGGAAAATTTTAGAAGTATTTTATAATCCATAACTAATAATTAAAATAATTTATTCTGCTTCCGGACGACGCATACAGTAAGATTGAAAACAAACCTGTATAAATTTCAGTGCTTTATGTATAAAGCTTTACCGAGAAAAGAAAGTACCTATTTGAACATTGTCAAGATAGGGCCATCAGAGCGGTTCTAGATGGGATGAAGGAAGAAGTAGTGACACTACTGCAGCAGTGAGCACGTGATGAAGACAGTGAGCGAGCACGTGGCTGCGGCACGTAGGCGTGGCCGTACCTGCAAAACGCCGCTACCTGCGCCCTCTATCGATCCCGCACAGTGTTGCCAACAATCGAGCCACGCTTTCTTTCCCGAACAATTATGTTGATACCGGCGAGGAATCGCCCAGACTTTATTGGAATTGTCTGCACAGGGATCGTTTTCTGAAGCCAATGTTTTCTCGCGCATGTTTAATTTTGTGTTGTGGTAATGTACTTGTAGTAAGGTGTCTGCCCTGAGCAAACACGTTAGTAAATTTACTTGTCGGGTGGTATTACCATGCGGCAATGCTACGTGGATTTTCATGAGCCTGAGCTGGTCATTCACCCTTCATGCGACTAGTTTAACGAATCCAACTAATCGCAGTTATTTAATCGTAATTGTAGAATTGTAGGAGAGTAGTACCAAAGGAGATAACCACATACTGTTATAAACGGGATTTGTCTGAGCACTTGTGTAACCACATCAATATAAATTCTTCAAACCTTTCACTTGGTAACTCGAAAAATGAAAACCGTCCATTGGAAATGATAGACACAGGCACCACAAGCAAGAAGATAGAAAAAAAATGCAAGAAAGCTTGTCTTTAGGAGTACAGGAGATTGAAAAAAAATTATAGTATACGATCAAATTTGAAAACGAAAATCAGTAACGGAGTTTTCACCGAAATCGAAGACAGAAAAGAAAAATTTTAATTTCATTTTTTCCTCTATCTACGATTTTAAATATTTATTAACTTCTTATAACTACTTCGAAAATTGCAAAGCAGTTTAATTTTTTGGATAATCTTGAAAATTTCTCATTGTACTACAAGTATTTTCAAATCAAAAATACTAACAAATATTTGTTACATCTTTCGTAATTATCCCAGACATTTTTATTGTCTAGATAAGATGATAAAGAGGGCATATTTGTCATTAAGGAATAATATATTGTAGAGAAAGACATTATTTATGTTTTGTTATTAATCGATCATTTTTTCCTTTATTTTAGTAACATTTCTTAAAATGAATCAAAATAGGTAATATCTGATTTTCAAAAGAATAATATAGAATTAAATCAATGATCAAATCACAGACAAACCAAACTTTTATTAAATTCATGCAACGTTTCGTCCCGACACTTGCGACTTCATTAGGTAAATTTTTTCAGGACAAAGAAATTCCAACAAAAGAAACTAACAATAATTCATTATTATTTGTAACGAAATATTGTTATTACTTATATTATCTAAAAGCTTTCTAGAATTTTTTTCTCTGTGACTTGGTTGTTAATATAATAATTCTGTATTGCTTTTTGCTTTGTTGTATAATTTTAAAATAACAAATTTTATTTTTATAATAAATATCTTTGTTTCAAACATTCTGAAACGCTGGAAGGTATTTCAATTGTAAAAAAACGAGTCACGTTGCGTTTCGTGTAATTAAATAATTATAAATTTAAAAGGGATGCTTTGATTTTTTAAATTTAATAATACAGTACGGACATAAATATTCTGTATTATTAAATAAGATGTACTATTTTGATGTAGCTCGATATTAATTACAAAACTTTGGAAAATAATGGAGCTACGTTTAATCTCGTTACCTATCTGTGAAGTTACATTTACTGACTTAAACGTTAATGTTTTGAAAAATAATCTATGAGTATATTAAATTTAATACTATTATGAAGGAAATTTTTTGTCACATTATCTAACATATAGTCACTAGTAATTTCATAAATACATGAATGTAATGTTCCATCAATCGACTTAACTGCAAACATAGACAAAGAATTCATGGTTCTCTTTTAGGTTCTACCTTTTCTTTCTTCTTTATAAACACAACAATTCCTATAATATATACATATATACATCTTCGAAAGCAAATTGCAGTCTTCCACTATATTTTCTGGTAGACAGTTTGAAACAGATGAATTCAGTCATATTAATTTCTTGCACAGGTCTACAGTTGCTGTGACGTTAAAGTTTGTTATATTGGTACTTGTTCCTAGTGTTCTGCTACTATTTTTAAATTACTTGTTTTATAGATCGTATAATAATAGAAATAAGTATTTTTCGGTATAGGAAACGTTCCTATCAGTATTGGGGAAATTTGTGGATTCAAGTGTTCCGTTATATCGGTGAAAGTATGCAGGGAACATTCGACATTTGGAGGAGAGAAAAATAAATCTTTAAGCGCATATTGCGGAACTCTGATTTACAGCTCGTAATTAAAAATACACAGCAGCGACATTGCGACACTTCTCCGACGCCAGGTGAGATTTATGGACATCCGGAGGAAGCAAAAACCAAACCAATTTTACAGTTCGTAGTTGAATTAAATCAATAAACATCATCACCTAGCAAAGAGAGAAAATTATTTACACCAGTGATTTGCAGTGGTGTTTAAACTTACCTCTACCATATTTTGTATAATAATACAGACAAGCTACCCGGCACAAAACATTTCTTACCTGTCATTAAATGACTTGGTTTTGATTTCCCCTTAAGTCCTTTACAAATTTCCTTCTTTATAACTCTAGACACCGTGCATAAGGTTTGTATCAAAGTGTTCCAACAGGAAAACGTGTCTATTCTACGGAAAATCCTGTAGGAATAATTGACTACGTAACTAAGGGCCAGACACAAATCCATTCAGTTATTTTTATCGTCAATTTCAGTTTCACTACATAATTGTAGTTCTAATATAGTATCGTTATAAAGTATATAGACGAGTCTTCCTTTTTGAAAAATAAAGTTAAAAATAAAAGTCTAGATTTTTATGACATTTTGACACGGGAGATAGAATAAAATTATTTCTATTAGGCCCAAGCGTACGTAATAAAGCATTACTACAGGATTTTCCGTATAATGGGCACGTATCTTATTGTATAAGATAATTGGGAGGAACACTATGACACTCCAGGTTGAGAAAATCTATTGACAAGGTCTGGTATTTAAAATTATTACTAATCAAAAACTAAGAGTTTATTTTTAAAAATCAATTTTCTGACAGTTAATAAAATAAATATTTAAAAATTCTGGCAAATATGTCAGCAAACAAATGCAATTAGAATTTAGTTTTGTAAATACAACGGTAAACAAGAGTGAATAGAAGAAGAGAGAACAATTTGAAAGACTTTTGACCAAGAGAAGGGATGGATTAATTGGTTACGGTTTGAGACACGAGGATCTTGTACAATTAGTATAAGAGGAGTTAGAACAGAAGAGGAAGACGAAGGATGGAATACACTAAGCGGATTAGGGAAGGATTGGAACGTGGTCGTTATGTAGAAGTGTAAGGATAGGTTAGCATGAGGGTTGCAGTCTTAGGGGTGAATACAACAACAATCAAATACAAAGTTTCATCCATCTTTATCGACTTCTGGTAAATTTTTAAATAGATCACTTTATTAAAAAATTGATATAAATTTGTAAATACTTAAAGTTCTTGAAAGTATTGAAATTATATTTTTATAAAAGATGAATACGGCAACTTTATAAGTGAATATTAATAAATAATTTTTCAAGTAGTGCATTTTTAAGTTATTTATTGCGACTTATTAAAAACATGTAGGGATATTATACATAAATGCCTAATTTAAAAATCAATCAAATTAAAATTAGAATTCTTGTGAAAAACATCATTCTGTCAGAATATCGTAAAGATTCTGTTTATGAAAGATATTGGACTCTCCTGGAAAAAATAAAAGGGGCAGACCTAGATTAAAGTGGAAAACCCATGTGAAAACCATAATGTATGATAGGAATTTGGAAGAGGGAGATTTGAACGACAGACAGAAATGGAAATAGAAGAAGGCAAACCTGTAAAGGGGGAAAACCGAAGAAGTCAAAGAGTGGCAAACAAATATTCTAGTTATATTTGGCATATATAATAAAGTTTCTAAGAATAAAATTCATATATCAGATCACTTGTTTTCCTACGGTGTTTGTAATATAAGCGTACATCGGATAATGAAACTGCTTAGTTACCTGAAGGTAATGTAGACATTTTCTTTGATCATGTAAAAAGAAAAAGGATTTGTCAGACTATTCCTTAATTGCAGATTAATAATATTACAGTATGAAAAAATTAATAATGACGACGTAGAATTTAATGGTTTTTATTTCGTGCTTTTATTATGAAGTTTATTTATTAAGTTGTGTCGAATATTTGTATTAATTTGACGTGTATAATGTACGTGAATGAGCGCAGGCAGGCGCTCCTGAGGGCTTGGGCTTATCACTCGAGTCGAGTCTTTGTAGTTGGTCAGAGTCATCTGCATCTGCACAGCGTCAGTGATCCCTTGCAGCCTGGAATAAACACGAGACACAGCCAGCCTGGGATGATAAATCACCACACGGAAGCTAAATATGTATGAGCGGCCCAGGCCCTGTATGTAAAGTACACCATTAGGGCGGCCAAGATGGCGTCGGGTAACAAGTCTATAAATGATTCGCCACACCGTTCACGACGTTTTACAACTCTATTCGCAAAAGTGTTTTGTCCACACGCGAAAAACACCCAACCTAGCGCAATTCTTTTGCTGCTGGGCTGTTTCGATCACAGCAAGGGTCGATCCACTGTCGTCATTTTCGTCAACACTACCTATTCTTTTTAAGTTGCCTCCTGTAAATTAATTGGAAATTCAGATGAACATGATGCCAGTGCTTGAAACGCCACACTATTCTCTATTAACAGCATTTGACACTCCACTGCCGAAATATAATCCACATTCAAATTGAAATGGCTAGTTTAAATTAAAAAGTTGGTTTCGAATGACCTAGGCGGACCTAAATCACGTCAATATTTATTCAAATGAAATGCATGACATTCCCAGCAGAGTTTCAAATTTTCAGTGTAATCAGCGTCCTTCATAAGATAATTTTTGTAAATCAAAATAAAATTATTGCCCTTTATTATCTTATCTAATTCAATCGAGTCTTAATTTTTCTTGGTTTTTATAACTTTATATTTTGAAATAATTGTATTGCAAATAAAATCACGTTTTAGGGACATTGTCGATGGACCTATGTGATCAGACGACAATAGAAAGAAGAAAAGGAAACGACAGTGTAACCAATATTAATTTGGAGGCTGAACCATGGAAGATTTTTAAATCCATCCTGTTATTTATTATCCTTCAGCTTTTAAGTAAGCTTATATATTATAATTATTCATTCAAACAATTGATCTTTCACGACTATTACAGGTAATTTATGAACGTTTCTCTAGACAAATTTATTTATTAAAGAATGACGACGTTTCGGTGCATATTCGTACCTACTTCAGGTTTTTCTTGTTTTCACCACGGTTTGAATTAAAATACATAGTGTTGTCTCAGGCATTCCTTTAAATTTCTGTGTATTAATTCAATATATTAAGTGTTGGATATTAAAATAATTTAAAAGGAAGGCTGAATACGTTGCGAATAAACGTCGTCATTCCTCAATTTCAAAAAATAAACTTGTCTAAAAATTTTTATAAATTGCTTCCATTAATTTCAAACAAACGTTAAATTAGATTTTTAACAACTATATCACAAATTCCGCGCCATCTGTCAAGAACCTCACTCTGGATTCTTCTTATCGGCATCTCACAACTCTACGAGGAAAATAGATGAATGTTACTATACTGACATAAAAAAGTTAGTTTTATGAAGAAAACTGGGCAATAAAGTCATTTTTTCATTATGCAACACCTACCCTTTTTTATATTCTAAATGTCCCAGTAATCTTTCCTTTTTGTCGTCACAGGCTTTGACATTCCGATAACTTCGCATTTTTTATAGTATAAATATTTTAGATTTTCTCATCCCTCACTCTCTCCAGTTTGTTTCTCCTGAATCTTAAGAATGGGTGTACCATGTTTTGTTGCAATTTGTAAAGGAGTTTAACTTTCTATAAAGAATATACAGTTATAGAACTAAAATACATACTTTTATATTATAATTATTTATCCTTCAAACTAATATAATTAATTGAATATAATAACAAGGTAGCCAAGGCTTTTCTACGGCCCCCGGGCTATATTTTACCCGTTTATTAACCTAAAAGAGATGCAGGGAAATCCCTAATAATCCTTCATCAGGTACGTCTGGGTGTTGTGTACTATTCTCTCGCCCTTCCGAATGACAGGAGGGGAGTTTGCAGTGGGGTCCCAGCATTCCTTTCTCAAGTTTCCACCAGTTTTAGGAGGCAGCTGGCCGACTGATCGAATAGGATCAGCAGATAACTCTTACTGTATCCCCAAAGTCTTTGACCACAGTTCATACGCCTCCTAAAAGAGATGAAGGTGCCTCAGCATGTAAGAACCTTGAAAACGGAGTGATAACGAGGCCCACTCTTTAGAAAAATTACTAAATTAGCGGGCTAATGTAAATGAAGCCGACCTCCTGTGGCTAGCCTCTAGTTACTGCCTCACAACCCAGAGGTCCCGGGTTCGAATCCTGGCATGGGCTTGGATTTTTTTGCTGTCATGGCCGAAAAGACCGGGATTAAGACTATTGCAGGATCGATACGCTGATCACGTGTCACTCCAAATTCGGAATGTGTCATGCAAGATGCAGTCGACTCGGTATGCCCAGGTCCTCAATGGGCTGTAGAGCCATGGAGAAAGAAAAGAAAATTAAATGAATTCCCAGACATATTAGGGAGACCAGCTAGTATCTAACAATTTTATTAATTTTTTATCTTCAAGTGTTAAATTACTATTCATCATATAATATTGAAAATTTTAGGACGGATATTACCTATTCTGCGAATTAAATTTAAAACCAAACAAGGTGATAAATAATAATTATAAAATAGAGGATTAATGCGCGAAGAAATTTAAGTCAAGAGCAGCGTAAATATAAAATTCATTCTATTGTATAATTTACAATTAAAATTATATAACTCGGTTTATACATCTCTCATTTCGTTAAAAGATCTTTCCAGCTTTCACGTACGCTAATTATCTTTACTAAGTCAAGTAACTTAATCGTTCCTCATTCATAACCTTCGGCTTGGACTTTCTTGTTAATTTAGAGTAAAATGGAGTGAGGATGTGTTAAACCTTGCAGTTTTAATTTAATTGATTATAAACCTATTTTAAATTGAGAATCCGATTGAAAGAAGACGACGCATATCTTATGAGCGAATGGTTAGATTTAGGGCTACGAAAAAACAGGGTTTCTGTCGTAGGCTGGACTACACGATGAACACAAGCAAGGGAAAATGAAATAAGATAATAATGGTTGCTAACATTACATCATAACTAGCCGAAGTACCCGGCGTTACTAGGGTCCTACATTCATAGTTCTACCATTCTCTTCATAACCTAGAGCGAACAACAAACGGAGGTTTATTGACTTTTTCAGTTTTTTTTTCACATATATAAATTCAGCTTCGGGCTGTGACGAACGCGTTTATCAAATTTGGTGAAATCAGGAGCAGTAGTTTGGACGCCTGGACGCCTGTGACGGACTCACTGATTATAGTTGAAGTTAGGTACATGTTTAAAGTATGTAGGTACATTCTACCAGGAGAAAAGTAGGTTTGGTGTTTTACGCGGAAACTGAACGTAAGAGAGTTTTTACTTTTCATAAAATAAGTCGTCTCATAATTTGATGATGTTGTATGAGAGCAGCGGGACGTGGTCTATGAAAAAGCACATCAGCGCGGAGACTTAGGCTGACCGTGATGTGACCCCAGTGGAGCGTAAAAAGGCTAGTTGTAACCCTTTATTGTTCCTGTACAGCGTTCCGATAGCCAGTTGTCCCAAGCTTCGTCAACTCCTAAACCCACTGTTATTACTGCAGACGTATGGCGGAAAATTATGGCGCACAGTAAAACAGCCATAACTTCATCTGCTGCGGGGAGCTTCTTTCGTCTCGGCCGTAATTTCAAGGGCTTAAAAACACGCGTAAAGAGAGAAGGGCCTCTTTTAATTCGGGGCGCAATGAAGGGAGTTTCATGTGAACCCCTATTAGCCCGGCGGGACGCGGGACGAAATAAGATTCTAAGATGTAGTAAATATTTCTGGTCGTAAAAATTGTTAACCCGTTGCGTCATAAGCTTGACAGTAATGCTTGTTGCCCTCGGGCCTGCTAAAATAACGGACTCCTTTTACAGTAAACACACTAAATCATTCATTTCCAATTTGATAATTTTAATAATTCCATGTAGCACACTGCCACACTACATTTGATCAACAGATATTTCTAAGTAAAATAATACACATTTTAAAAAGATTTTCTTAAGCTCAAGAATGATCTGAATTGAAGTGAAACTATTAAAATTGAATTCTGATAAATTAAGTAAATGTGTTTCTTGATGTATTTTACATAAAACATGGCTTCGAGAACAGGATGTATTCTTTTATTGAAGCTCATCCCTAAAAGCTGTGTAAGTAACTTCACAGGAAAAACTTAACAGAGTCAGGTATCAACCACCTAATAACCCTAACCACAGGGCTTCGTCGTCATCCCATTAAAAGTGATCTTTCTGTACGAATTGTATAGTGTGACAGGGGAAAGTGTGTAATGCGGATCACTATTTAAATGTTATCTTTAAAGAAAATTTGCTAATTTAAAACAACCAATACATGATAAATCAGTGTTAACTAAATATGTACTTACAAAAACATAGGATAGTTTGGACTAATGATAAAATTTTAGATGTACAAAGCAATTATTGTTCTAGATTGATGGACAAAATTCTTCATATAAGATTAAATGTAAATTCTTTAAGTGTAGAAACAGAAACTCAAAATTTAAATTGAATATACGACTCATTATTATTATGATTTGCTTGGGCATTATTGAAATTTTAAAACGTAATTCTTGTAGTTTAAAAAAATTTGGTTACAACAATAAAAATTTTACGTTTTGTTTCTTTGGTATTGCTTTCCCTCATCTTGACCCTAGATGTTGCGTCAGCAACACGAACTTTTATAAAATTTTAGTTGTAAGTAACTACTACAAACCAAGCTTGTTTATTGGTATCCAACTACGAATATGTAATTATATATTCTTTGTGGAATAAACTGAAGATTTTCCTAAAGTTGGGAATGAAATTCTTAATTTCAAATTGAATTCTTCAATTTCTGACGTTTGACCATTCTTTATATTTTATTTAAAATATTAGGTCTGAATAATTCAATTATTCCATTTCATTTTGAAGTCACCTTATGAGAATAATAAGCATAAATTTCGTTTCGCCCGAGACCTTCGCTTCAAATGGTTTTGAAACATAGTGAAGTCAATGGTGCTGTAATATAGTAATTTCTGTTATGCTGTAATAAGAGGACACTTACGTCAGTTAAACGAGACTATTATGCCTGCCCCGAAGTAGAACGCTGATGCAGTTGTTATCCTACTCTTCTCCGTGGCCTTCTTATTAGTAGCCGATATGAAATGTCGCCAAAATGAGCCCAGAAAAACAGTTCTTGAATTGCACTCATCCTTTAGACATCAGGCTGATCTTTTAATTTACTCAAACTTTGTCCTTCTATCACTGTTATTGTAAGACTGTATAATAATAAAAACCTTTTTTTCTACATTGAAAGTCAAGTCTGTCTCCCAAGCCAACATTCCTCGCTGTTCTGAAGATTGGACTCCAATTTGAATCCAATCCGCGAAGAATTCTATCCTACTCCCTATTCTATCGTCAATCCTTGTCAACTCTTATTCCTGGAGGTGAATCTTACTTCATTTTCCTACTTTCTTATAATGAACGCCGTCCACACAAGCTACCAAATTTCTACAGAGTGACTACACAAAGATTATCATCACGACTTCGGCAACCAAAGTCATTATTTCGTGGTAGCTTTGGGTGAAACTCCACTTTTAAGGTGAATATAACATTATAGTTCCAAAAGCGCAGCACACTATTTAAAAAATCAACCTCATTTATTGTATCGGAAGTTCTGCAATCAAGAGTAACAGTTGAAAAATCTGGTATACATTTATGTCAAGTCCCCCTCGTCATTTCTGCTGCATAAAGAATCAGAATAGTATAAGATCTCACAACTCTCAATTAACTATCATTCATTTTCATCGTTGTGTTCCAACCCTAAATACACACCACTGCAGAATTAAATTGGAGAAACTCCCAAATATTAACCAAAAACAAAATCTAAAATACTGTTAATGCTTCAATAGGACTACAAATGTCTCTGGACATCACAACCCAGCGCAGACATTGTATTTACCCGTGTGGTATGACCGGCCTTGGAATTCTAGTGTCATGTTTATGTCTATGGTACGGTTCAAACATGCGAATAAATAAACACACCACGGTCACGCTTGATAAATGATGCGTCAAGAGTAGCCAACACCTTTCAGTGAATATTTCCAATGTACGACATGGCAAATAAGGGGAAGAATGTTCGCAATACGGAGTGGATTATATTACAGTTCGCACTACACAGTTTCATATGGATATGCTTTAAATACTGAATATTATTATATACAGGTGGAAATGAATAAATTTTATATTTATTAATTGATATGATATAATATATTAACCTATTTTTTTCACGAAGCCGGTCTTTTTTAGGATTAACAATATACTCTTTATACAATGTTTAGAAAACTTAAATTTCTTATAAACTAACATTTAAAAAATGACATCTATTCTCGGTTTGTATTTAAGAGATTTCTCATAGAAGTAAATTTTAAAACAAAATCACGGACTCGAATAGGCAGTACGAGGAAATTGAAAAAACGGTTACCGTTTTCAGCTTTGCCTGGAACTTGCCGCTCGTCGTCAGATCTCTTGCCGGTCCCAACAGATCGTTTTAAAGTGCCATGTTTGAAAATGATCATTTTTCTCATTTAGTGTTATGCGACTAAGCATCTAATTGGATCATCCAATTAGCGACCACTCGTCAGATGGAAATAGTCTCTCAATCCTGCTGTTTCTAGTACCTCTCTCTCTCTCTCTCTCTCTCTCTCTCTGTCTCTCTCTCTCGTAAGTCCATCTCCAACTTCCATTCTGCAATTTATAATTTATTAATGCCCAAGGTTTAATTTTCGTTCGTTTTAATAATTTTTCTTCACTCCGTTATTTAATTTCCTTCGGTGGTGGGCATAAAAAGCTCTCCAATCAAAACTAATTTCCTTTAGCCTTTGGGAGGAACCATTCATCCCACATACCATCGATGTTTGGGGAAAATACTAGGCATCGTCACAGCCATGTGTCGTAGAGTCTCAATAATTTTATAAAACATAGACCGTCGACATGCCTTGTATTTTGTACCGCCAAATTCGTTATTGAGTTGTGTTTTACCATTACAAGTTGATCCATTTCTTTCGTTTGGGACTACACATTAATGCGGGTTCTGTAATAGGACAAACCCATGACATTTCTTCACCAAAGCTATGCAAACAAGTTCGGTTATTGAAGATGGTAGGTTTTCCTAGTGAATTTGTTGAATAAAAAGTTCTTGGGTTTCAAGACGTATAAGATGTTCATCGAAACGTTGTCTTTGAATTCTGGTTGACACGCAAGAACTTTTTATTGAAGTTCTATTATTTCAGATAAATAGGAAGAGGATACGTGCGGGTTCAGAGCTCTAAATTACTTGCTCATATTACAATATGACAAAACTGAGTTTTCCAGTACATTCTTTCCCCTTTCATCTTATTATTCAATACCCTGTGGTTAATTTCAACTATTGTGTTCCTATAGCTTTAATTCTATCTGCCAGACAATGACAGAATTGTCATTTCTTTAAATTCACTGAGAATTTTAAAATAGTAATATAAAAAATCATAATATTCAAACTGTATTATACCTTTTACAAATTTACTATTTTTGAGGAAGGAGGGAAGTGAGGTGGAAATCGAAATTAGTGATGGATATTTTTTCCCTCATTTATTGCTTTACGTCAAGATAAAATAACACCCCATGCAAGTAATATCAGTTTTTGGACGTATTGAAATGTATTCATGGAAGAACACTCCGATATGACGCGTTTTGCTGAAGTTAATGAAGACAAATTAAAGCAGTCGCTGCGGAAGCCGCGGGATGCCGAGATTGCACCGTTTACAGTGATGCATATTCGGCCAGGGCTGAAATTACTGGACCACTCGAGCGCCAGTCCGCCACCGACAAATTAATTAATATCTCTTGGCGATACTACGACCGTGATTGTTCGCACGTAGGTGGTAGCTCTGAGTAATGACCGCTGGCACGAACCAGCACTGCTTTTAATCAAGCCAGCGTCAACAGGAACCTCGTATAGCCAGGCCCTTTACTCAAAACATACCCATCCTTCCATTTTTTTTGTTGCTCTTGACACGATGCAATATTCACTGAGCTCTTTGTGATTCGCAATATCAGTTCTGATAATTTATTATTTAAATTCTGTTACCATTATGTTGATTTTAGTCACTATTTCTAATAAATGCGAAACCAAAGTACTCTGAGATAAAGTTGCATTTTATAATCACAATTTCGATAATATATGTGCGCCAGTTCATAATAAATCGTTTATTATCAGAACAACACGGAAAACGTATGGCTACTGAAATAGCCAATAAACAGACAATATTTAGTGATAGTCACACGACGTATCTATAATGCTTATTGCTTCCATCAGGTGTAAAAAGAAACTACCAGACTAAGAACGACACATTTCACAAATCAGGTTACATTTTAAATCGTATTTATGAAAATAAAAAATATTATTGGGTTCGATTCCCTGGTCCGGTTGACATTTTTCCATTCTAGTCTTTCTTCTAAAAAATTAACTAAATGCTTTACTGGACTTAAAATTGAGCATTCCCACTAACTTAGTTTAGAATTAAAATATTATTTATTTATGTATTTCAAAGAGTCTCAGTAACATTAAAACTGCAGACTGGTCTGATTCAACCCTCCACGATTAACTATCCTGCGCAAGCCTTTTCATTTCTACATAGCTACCACATCCCTAATCCTCCGTAATCTACATAGCACATTCTAACCGTTGCCTCCCTCTTCTGTTATTATCGCATATAATTCCTTCTAATACTAATTTTACAAGACCCTCATTTCTCAAAACGCGGCCTATTAATCTATCCCTTCTCTTAGTCAAAGTCTTCCATATTATTCTCTCTTCTTTTATTCTCCTTAGAACTACCTGGACATTTACTTTATCCACCCATCTGTTTTTCAGCAACATTTTCCTTTCTGCAACTACTGCCTTTCACGATTCACTCCCATATAATGACACACTCCATACGAATATTTTCAATAATTATTTCCTAATATTCATACTTATAATAGCCGCAATTAAATTCCTCTTTTTTGCGAAAGCCTTTCTTGCTTGTGCTATCCTACACCTTATGTCTACTATTTATCTACCATCCCTAGTTATGCTCCCCAAGTAGCATAATTCCTTAAGTTCCTTCAAAATATCCTTTGACAGTCTAACATCCTTTGTTATTCCACTTTTACCCATACTACATTCAATTACCTTGGTTTTACTTCTATTTATGATCAAGATCTACCCCTCCTCCAGGATCACGTTCATGCCATTTATTATAGTTACTAAGTCTTCTTCTGACTCTCCTACAATATCATGATAAACTGTAGAGTTTTTATTTCTTCTCCTTGATAGTTTGATTCCCTTTCCATATTCATTTTCAACTTTCTTCATCGCCTGTTCTATATATAAGTAAGTAGCATGGGCGACAGGCTGCATCATTGTCTTGATTTCTACTTTATTTTCTTGCCCTTCAGTCTTAATCACTGCTGACTGCCTTCTGTAGAGGTTATAAAAATTTTAAGAAGAAAAGTAATCAATAGCTTAATTTTCATACCTTAGAAATAATTAATCTTTTCTTTAAAGGTTATTACGTAAGTTTATTGGCCAAAAGCGTCTATTTGAATTTTTTAACAAGTTCAATAAATACGTATCTAATGTAGTATTATTGGGTCAGATTTTAAACCCGTGAGGTTGCAGTACGTAAGTATGAAAATTTAAAATTAATGATATTGGTTTTTTAATTCGTGAAGAAATATCGGGTTTTCTAAATACATAATATGTAATTTGAGTGAGATAACATCATGCGTATCTTATAAATGTAACTACCCTGTCTTAAAAGTGTGTTTATTATAAAGCTTAATTTGTTTACCGGTGTACTATATAGGAAAATGAACCCTAACGTGGATTCAAACAAAATAATAGTTTTTTTAAAAATTAAATTTGAATACTTCCACTGCAGGTAACACATCAGTCAAAGCACTTTTCCTTCTTCAGAAGCATGTATTTTAATAGCTGAAGAAGCTTTGGGTTTAAGCCGCAATCGTCATCATGATGTTGAAATTAACAATTTCAAAGTTCAAAACTAAAAATTTAAATCTCAAATGTATTAAAATAAATAAATTATCGAAGTAAAATGAATAACAAGAATGACGACCTTGATGCAGACAACCTTTTAAATAGAGATACAATTTTTTGGACTGGTGGGCAATTGGACCAGTCGTTCAAGATTTCACCCTTAGAGTGAGATAAATAGATAAATTTCAATGTAATTGTATCTCTATTTAAATATTGTCTGCATTTATCGTATTTATTATTATCATCTAATATAGTTTTAACTTTATAACTGTAATAAGAAAATAGAATTTATCAAATCATACTATTGTTAAAATGTTGAACAACATATTTCCAAATTTGAAATGAAAATGGTAAAATTATATAATTTACTGAAACGATTGCAATAAGTTGTACCAAAATGTTTATTTTATTTTGCCTCAGACTCGTTACTCTAAATGAAAGAAACCATCACTTTTTTAATTTCTTTGGGTAATTTAAACTCGCTTTACCAATGAAACCGGACGTTGAAAAGATGTTTTATAATTCGATATTACATTCTAATTACGAGCGAACGAAATTTATTAGGACAAAAGTTTAATTTTCATACCGTCTCAGTGCCGAGTTACTGAATTTGAGATATTAAATTCTAATTAATCTCTTGCCGGCGCAATTCACTCAAATTATTTCTAACCTCGCCGAAAATAAAAATTGATCAATTTACACAGTGGCCTTTTGTGAGGAGAAAATTCTATTTTCAAAACGGTGTCATTGTGGCTATAATTAAAGCTGAGTGAATATTAAGTAGCAGCTGGAGCAATTACGCAGGCGAGTAAGCCCTTTGGCCGATGCTCCCTTCACTTGCCGCGGGAATCCAGGTTATCTTCTTCCCCCGCCTTCTGCGGGATCAATACGAATCAAAGGGATCATTGGAACGCAAACAGCGAGACGCTGCGAGGTGTTTGTGGCGAGGCGAGGCGCCAATTCAGGGGACATGCTTCTCAAATATTCCTACATCTCCAACCAGATCGAGCTTTTAAAGTGGATTCCAATTACGTCGATGGCCTGATATGACGCAGTATTTCATGCTGTGATTACTCTTCTTCCTTCAAACTGTTATCACTTTATCAATATCGCCTACTGCAAAATATATATCCCCATTTTCTCATACCTTTAACTCTATTATTCGTTTTAGCAAACACTTGATGTAGGTCTTCTAGGATTACCCTCGATCAATATTAGGTAAACGTCGTGTAGAATTATAGTGACGGGAGAATTATTTATTTCCAAAGAACTTAACTAGGAAAAACATCAATGAAAGATATATATATATATATATATATATATATAATTGATGTTCGTTGAAGCAACCAGATATAATACAATTTCAGGATAAAAACCAAGGGGCGATACCATTCCTATACGTCAAGAATTGGAAACTTGAATGCGTACCTCATTTTTAGTGTGGCGTCGCCTCTCCGCAAGCTTCTCAGTAGGGCGTCTTCTTCAGCGTCGCAAGTTGCCCTCCATATACGTCCGAGGCGAATGCTGAAAATCGGATGGGTGGATAGAATAACTAAGGAGGAAGTTCTACACAGAATAGGGAAAAGCGGAAAATGTGGAGGATAGAATACGATGGGAAGATTTTGGAGGATGTGGGATGTGGTAGTAATGTAAAAATGAATATACTTGCGCAGGATAGGTTAGCATGAAGTGTTGCATCAGACCAGTCTTAGGACTAACAACTACAACATATGGGTTGATTAAATTATTGTTATGAAAGAGTAGTTTTTGTTGTGGTATTCAGTCCTAAGCCTGTTCATTTACTCATAAGTAGCACAACCTACATCCTCTCTAATCTGCTCAGCATATTCCATCCTTCGCCCCACTCTTCTGATCTTACCCCACACACTTCCCTCTAATGCTAATTTTACAAGACCTTCGTTCCTTAAAACGTGGCCTATTAATCTATCCCTTCTCTTAGTCGAAGTTCACCCAATTATTCGCTATTCTCTTATTCTGCTTAGAACTTCGCGATCCACCCATCTAATTTCAAGCATTCATCTATAGCACAATATTTCAGAAGCTTCTATTATTTTCCTTTCTGCAACTCAAACCGTCCACGTTTCAAACCAATATAACGTCACTCGCCAAACGACTATTACTAGAAATAATTTCCTAATATTCATACTTATATTGGCCGTAAATATTGTGTCTATCCTACTCTAGTTATTATGCTTCCCAAGTAACAGAATTCCTTAACTTCATTCAAAATATTCCACCGTTTCCTACACTACACGCCGTTACCTTGGTTTCCCTTTATTATTTATCATTTTGTATTCTTTCTCCAGGATCACGTCCATGCCATTTATTATGGTTTCCATGTCTTCTACTGACTCCCCTAATACTACAAAACCATCGGCTAACCTTAGGCTTTATATTTCTTCTCCTTACAGTATGATTCCTTTGCATTTTTTAACTTTCTTCATCGCCAGTTCAATATATAACGTCTGAGATTAAACCAAAACTACTAGTGAAATACATTGACGATCTTTTTGTCATCGTCAAGAGATAAGAAACCGAATTATTTCTCGAACAATTAAACTCAAATAACAATAGAATAAAATTCACTATATAAACACAAAAAATAATAGATTTAATTTTTTAGATATGACGATAATCAATTAAAATAATAAGCTTTATACACATAGTATTGGAAACCTAACGCGTCCAATACCATCCTAAATTTATATTCAAACCACCCCCCTTTTATGATTCTTAATGTTGCGAACAACTTAATTTCTAAACCTATCCAATTTACGGACAATTTTTTTATATAACGTCAAAATCAATATGGAAATATTTTAACAAATAGATTCTTGCCTGGTAAACCACACTAAATTACTAACACCGATCATTATAAACCGAAATTTCATCTAGAACTAAAATAATTAAACCAGTTGCAATTTATCAGGATAATAATAAAATCTACACAAACTCACATCAAACAATATTTCACACTAGTCAATAACAAAAAACTGACAATAAACAACCAACCAGATACTTCTGAAGAAAATTTTAACACACAAACTACAGAGAATATTACCAAAATTAAAGAGAACCCTAGTTTCACTTATGTACACACATTAACGTATAAAACTGTGAATATTTTAAAACAATTTAATGTAAATGAGTTCATTTTCTATTTTAAACCTAAAATCATAATGGAAACCTGTCAATGAAACTGAAAGACAATATTGTTTTAGACAATATTACAAATGTAGTATATAAAATACCATCTAAAAACTGCGATAAATCATGTACTAGCTATACCAAAACTAATATAAAAACCAGAATGTGCAATCATTAACAAACATTGAAAGCCAAATCGAAAAATAGTACGGCATTATCATGCCACGTGAAAACTAATAATCATGAATTCGCATTCGAACAAACGCATGAACAATTTTAAAAGCAAACTCAGATTCGCATAATCAATTTTTTATTAATATTCTTAGAGATCAAATAATTAATTTCAGAAATGAAGGAAATGAAATAGGAAGGTATTACATTGAGATCATCAATAAATTACAATAATACTCAATATTATACGTTAATCAAATATATACATGTTATTATGCTACTAGTAAATAATCGATGTTAATCATACACTATCGATCAACCGATCGATAGTTCATGACGTATAACCTCTGTTATACTGAGGTTTTCCGACAATTTGTAACGGACGACGTGTAGAAATACATAAATATTGTATATATTAACAACGGAAAATAAGGATATTATTAAATAGTGTATAAGTACAAGGTATGTTAAAATGTTTATATCCTTTTCAAGAGTTTTTAGATTTGATATTGCATAAAGCTTTTTAATAATTGAATTATAAACAATATATTGATTGATTTGAATATTATAAGTATGAATATGGCAGTATAACTGCCGAAAGCTACGTCTTTTAAAATATAATAACTTGCAAAACAGTGACCGTAAAAGAGTTTTAATTACCCATTACATCAACATTTAAACGGTCAAATAACGCAATTCATTCAATATATAAATTAAAGAGCATGGGCGACAGACTTGTTTTACCCCTTTCTTGATTTATGCTTCAATTTTTTCTTCTACTGCTGACTGCCTTCTGTAGAGATTATGATGTGTAATAATATGATTATTGTCTCCTCAGTTTGCTAATACCATCCACTTTCCCTTTTGTCTCATTATAGGTGTATCAGTGCATTTCTCACTTTCTTGTCTCATTTTTTCAATGACTTTTCCTTTCGCCAATATTTGTTATCTCTCCTTTTATTTTTATTTTCATGCATTAACTCCCCGTCTTTTGTGGGACACAGGTAAAAAATTATTTGTACCAAATATTTATTCGACTTGAGGATGATTACATTTTCTTTTAAAAAAAAGTAAGATATTTGGCCCTTATTGTCTGCTGAAATATGAAATTCAGCTATGCAGTTAAGCGACTATTCATTTTCTTGCAAATATTATACGAAATGATGCTATTTTACAGAATACTAACAACTGCTCTGTATTATACTAATGATTTTTCTAAATAATATTTAGTATTCTTTGAGTTAACAATGTAAATATAGCTTTCGAAAACGTTACGAATGTCGTCTTTTAAGTATATTTATCCATCAAGGCTCTAGCCCATGAATGTTTAGCATGACAGTGTGTGCTGTGCCCTCATGTTTTGCTCTTGCGTTTAAACCTCACCCTTGTCGCGTTTGATGCAGTTCTGCTTTGTGTGTGGGTGGGTGTGGGAGTGTTTTATTCCCCTATTGAGGGGCGGAGGCCGTAAGACCTGTTTTTGCGGCCACCCAGAATCGATTGTTTCCAAGTAATCACTTAACGATGGCAGATTTGTCGCGGCGAACTAATGGGACTGGCATTCACCGGCGTGTTAGTGAACTGATGCTATTACCAGTGTTCGTTTATTGACAAACAACCAAAGCTTTTAATGGCCAACCGGCTGTTTCGAGGGAATGGGCAGAAATGTATTTCAATATGTAATCTCTGCGCTCACGTTATTACGCCTGATGGGGAATTTATCACACCGCTGCTCTGTATTATGCCAAAAAAGAAGACGCACATTCAAAATGTGACGCCACAGTTGGGAAAATAACGCTTGGAATAACATTAGTTGCTTATTCGTTATAACTGTGACTACAACATTTAATACACTGGTTACAATCATTTCTATGAGTGACCGGCTTATACTGAGGGTGGAACAAATGTAAATGGACAAACGGAACGAATGGTGTCAATAAGCACTTTTTCCCCTCTTGAGATTTAAGTCAGAGACACTTCCTTATTGCCGCAAATTGAGGAAAGAAAACTGGGAAATAGTATTATTAAAGCGCGCGTCCCACCACTCCGCTGCCATCAGAGAAATGCATGAATAGCAAAAAAAATGGACCAACTAAAACATCTCCGATAATACTACACTAGAGGGTAGAAGAAAATGTGTGTTTGCAAGCAGGATTGCATCAGCCAACCAAGTGGTTCTAGTTGTGACTATTGATCAGTAAGTACCTCGAGTGGAAATGTGGTCTCAACAGGAAACAAAAGCAGGAGTCCTAATTAGGGGATGTTCGCCTGTCGCTGAAGAAAGTATTGACAGAATTTCGTTCGGCACCATTTTTCAGTTCTCTTTGCTTAAACAGAGTAGTAACTAAGCGTCTCTGACAAAAATACCAGAAGGAAATAGTTTGTATTCTTTCCATTTCTCCGCCCTTTTTTTACTTTTATTACATATAAAAACTTTTATTTTAGTGTTATTAGTTTGGTACAATAAATGTTCCAGTATATACAATATTAAAACAATGTATTTACAAAATGATAATAATTTATATAATTCACATGTAAACATGAATGTAGGATAGTCCATTGATTAGCCTACCTTGTCAGATGAGTTAGGTTGTTTTATTTTTTTCACCCCGTGTGTATCTGAGAGGCATACGATGTGGGTGCGTCAGGTTTGACAGGAGGTGATTTGATTATTGAATATTATATACGGATGTTGTCTGTGGGAATGATGGTGAGGTGGGTTAGGATATCTCTGAATGTTCAGGGAGGGGAGAGGATAAGGTCTATTGGGTGTTTTCTTTTGAGCCGACGAAAGCGTTGAGATGGAGGAGGATTGTCATGGAGTTGTTAGATCATGGGGATCGGGTGGTTGAGGGAACTTTTAAATAGGGAGGTTATGGATCTAGTGATTACGGAGTTTACTTTCAGAAGTTTGATTTTATGGTGGATGACGGAATCGCCCATTTAATTTGGTGCGTCTACTTCTTCTGTATACAGTCACTGGAAAGTTCAAAATAGAATTGAGCTATGTTTTCGTTTATTTTCTGCTAGAACCGCTCTTAAATGCGCCTAAAACTGCGGCATACTTTAATTGTTGGTTGACAGAATTGCTTTACACGCTTACGTTCGTCTCTATGCTACATAGGAGCATGAAATGCAACCCACTATTATCGAATAAAGGAAAAACTGAGTAAAGTCTCTGACAGTAATTATTATGAGTGAATGTAGATTAAACTTCAGTCAGAAGTTTTAAGAAATCATTAGGCTTGACTACAGAAATGTGGTGGCACCTTTTCGGAATTTCCGTAAGAAAGAATTGTGAGGAAAGATCCAACCAGGTACGGTATCCGCGGGACGTCTCCGTCGCGTGGGTTAGGAGGAGCCTAAAGCTAATGAAGAGCGAGCCGGGGCCAGGCAGGGCCTCCCTAATTGCGGAACTCGGCGGCGGCTTACGAACGACGACGCCCGCCATTTTCATTTTCCGCGTCATTGAGCCGATTACAGAGCCGCCGTATTGTGAGCCCTCGCCCGCCAGAGGCGCCCTAATCGCGCCCAGTAAATTATATCGCAGTCTGCTACGAGTAGAAGAGCAGCGGCCCTCGGCTCGGCTAATTAATTTATCCCAATACCTGGTTCCTGTTGTCTGCCGAAATATTTTGACAAGACCGCAGAACAAGGGCTTCTGTGAGATGTTGCCACGAGGCACAAAACAAACGGCGCTAATATTGAAAAAATCTTTCTAATCCAATTCCAAGATTGGTATGGGAGGTACGGCATATTTTAATTAAGATTTGTTTATATAATAACATCTCCAATTGGACGTTCGAAGTTTATTCAGATGCGCTAAAAGTGAACCAATAAATGTTATGACATTACTTGACGGCTGACGTGGTGACAGGAATCTCAGAAACTACTTGGATGCAGAACAGCTGCTGAAAATTACATTATATATTTGTATCTATAACAGCAGCATTCAATTATGTAAAAGAACTCGGGAATTGCACTTACAACCCTACAACAGTACAGATAATATTTTAAAAATACAGAAATTATTTGCAGCTTTTCGGTAAGATGTAATTTGTAAAACTTTGATTTACATTGCATTGCATTGGAACTTAAAGATTAAAAATACTTACGAATTCATATTTCAAGTCTGTTTTATATATTAAGAGAAATTAATAAAAAATAACCCTTGATAGACAAAATTTTATTACATATTCATGTAAACTGACGTTTCGGTATCTATTTGTAGCCTTTTTAAATAAATCAATTAGAAGATAACAATTCAAACAAAGCAGTTAACACGCTGACATTGACTATTCCTTCAGAGACACGACGTGGTTAACCTCGAAGAAGTTACAAGTAGGTACCGAAACGTCGGTTTACATGAATATGTAATAAACTTTTGTGTGTCAAAGGTTATTTTTATTATATTCTCTTAAGAAAACTTATATTCCTTTTAGTTAATTCTGTTAATTCGTCGGAGAAATTCACTGTAAAAACAAAGTCCATGTCCACTATCACATTCGTGTATTTTTCTGACAATTATATATTTATAAATAAGTTTAAATGATTGTGTCTTCCATCGTCAACGACCCTATTCGACTTCCCCAACGTTTTGGGAGCCGCTTGTCTAATGAAATTTCTATATTATGCCAGAGTGAGTAATTGGTAATTGTACTTCAACAGTTATATACTGTAAGGGCAGAAATAATAATTTTTTTGGTTCATTTGAAAATAATTTGAACTTTCATCAGTAGATGAATATATTATAGATAATATTATTTTCTTCCTGAGAAGAAACTGAATAGTACAGGAAAAGAGATGGAAAATTAAATTTATATGATATAAAAATATATTAATAACTATGCTCGCGACTTCGTTCGTGCGTAACAAATAGCTCTTTTTATTTTGACCTAATAACGAAACAACAGGTACAGAATTTTGATAAAGTTGCATATTTAACAAATTTACGTATACATCGTATCGAAGATCCAAAGAATTTTATTTGTCAGGGCTTTAGCTCTCTGTCAACTATAGGTTAATTCCACGTCGAGATGTTTGTAATTTTTAAAATATAGTCTTAGAGATAAAGAGTATATGCATTATAGATCTCAATGTGCGTATGGGCCACGAAACCTATCTCGTAGAATGTATTTTATTTTTAATATTAATATCTTCTGAATACTTCAAGATATCGCAGTGAAACATGAACAAAAATTTGAGTTTAAACTTTTGTTTTAAACCCTAAAATGTTTATTGAAACCCGTTGAGCCGTTTCGGAGCTTATTCGAGACAAATTTCCAGACAGGTAAATAACACGACGTATCGTTCTTTCAGTAGGTATCTCATCTGGTTTAAATATTCCTTTCATAAATGTCCGTCTACAATTTTAGTAACATATCAGAGTTGTAAATTTTTCCCTTTTAAATTCACGAGGTTAATTATTGATGTAAATTTTTATTTGCCTCTGAAGAGGAATGAAAGGAACGGACGACACATTGTGCTACTTTTATTAATCTTTTCTTTGATTAAAGTTTATTTGTGAGTAATTAGTCTGTGGTAATTCACAATTCAGTGTATCTGAAAACAAATCCAGACCTTATACAGCATTTTTAAACTTGTATTTGAGTTTAAGTTATTCGATATCATTCGGTATATTAAGTATTAATGGATTCAATAGCCCCAGAGACTCAATAAATTGTTACGGAAACATGTACTATCAAGTCCAGAATAATTTAATTAGGATAATACAAACAACATATATTGGAATCGGTTGCTTTTTAATAACATTTTATTTTAAAAGGACGTATAATAGGAGAACAGAGCCTTTAAGCTTTGCAGTGGTAATAAACAGACGAAGTAGGATTGAATACTTTGCATATCGTCCTATTATTAAAATATAACGTATTTTTTCAATTGAATCTCAATCGTTATAATTGACTTGAGGATGCTCATAGGTTTGATATAATTTTCTTAATTATTTGTGGATAATAAATTTAAAACAGTATGAGTGCTGGAATCACGAGTCCAGTAAGTAATATACAAACAATTTCGAAATTACTGCGCAGGAAGACTCAAAGTGAATTATTTACTCTTGACGTAATTCGCTGGATTTTCAGGGCAGAGCTCTTACGAAATTAATCTAATTAAAAATTAGGGTCTCAGAGAGCGAGCATGTATGTGGACTTCTCGTAATGGTGAGCTATGCTACGAAATTAAAAAAAAAGAGCAAACTCTTGTCGCGTTGATGCAGTGATGATGAAAGGAGAAAGAGGGTTTCGTTAATTAACCTGACGCACGTTTCCAAGTAATGACGTCATTACGCAAGTTTATTTCTGGAGCTCTAATGACGTCACATTATAGCCTTTCCTTTCCTCATATCTTACAAGTTTCGTCGCGCACTCCCGCAATAAAAATAAATGTCGGGCTTCCAAGATCCGTCCTACATTTTTTTTTAAAAGAGAGAGTAAATTTCTACCTTTCAGGATCCTGTAAAAGACGAGAGCAACCATGTTCTTTTTACGTTTACAATTTTTAAAACGGAAAATCAAGCTCAAGCACTGGGAGATGTGCTCACCTGTCAGAGCGTCGTAAATTGAAAAGTAATTTTAGTCCACGAGAATTTATTAGACATTCCCGCACCCCTTTACAGCGTTTCCTCCCCGATCCTTAGTTATTGCTCTGATAAACCAGAAAGGGAAAGTGTTCTACTGTCGTGAAAAGAAAATATTGTGGCAATAACTACAGTCGCAGTTCCCCAATACGTAATGGAGGCTTTGGCCGATATTTCGCCGGAGGCTTTGACCGTAGTCGGCTGCAGGATAAACGCATGGCACGCCTGACGCACACTAGGTTTAATAAAAGTACCGTGCCCGCATAACACATCTACTTTTATATTTCATTTCGTTTGATAATATACATAATATGTGGTCAAACGGAATACAAGCTCAATAATTTACAAATTATTCCAATTTTCAAAGTAGGAAAAATTCCCTAACGAAATCTGAAGTTTGAATAATAATTGGTAAGGCAGTTCTGGTACAGACAGTTAAATAAATATTTGCCTGGAGGGGCTTTTCCTTTAAAAATTTCAAGTAATGACTATTGCGTTGTGAACGGTTCAACAAAACTCAATTTAATAGAATTATTATCAAAAAGTGCAATGACAGAGAATAGTGAAGGTCGTAATACAAATTTAGTTAAGTTCACTGTTGTTTTGAATCCGAACTAAACAATTAACGCGCCGAAAATGGGGCTTTCCTCTTTATTCGCCTTATCTTTTCAACCATAATCTAATCTATATCTTCATTGTTTGTTAATTATACGTTATCAAACGAGATTTATAAGTAAACTTTGTAATGAAGACTTATTAAATTAGTTTAACATTATAGATTAACATCATTCCATAGGATATTTTTATAAAGCATAATAATAGGAAATATATTATATATCCTGGCATTTGTAATCAATATCATTAATTTCACAACTTCATTAATTTTATTAGCATTGGGATTACAAAGGATGAAAAGATCTCGCAGCTATGCAAGGGTCGACTCGGAATAGCAAACGTGGTAGAGTGCCAGTCGGGAAATCTTATGGGCCAGTTCTATAAATTTTATTATTTATTTCGTCCATTTAAAAAAAATGGCACTTTCAACCAAAATTATGTAAAATCATCTATAGGAAGAAAGATATAACCTGATGCAGATTTTCCAGGGGTTTTCCTGCATCTCGTTTAAGAGGTGAATCACCGGGTAGGATCCTTGAACTGCAATCCCGCAACTCTGACGAATATCTGTAGGAGATTTCTATCGCAGGTATTTATCCCCAGGTTGACTACGGGGCCCACCTTTGGGGATGCCTCGTTCTCTCCTTTTATTCAAGGTTGTCACTTGCCGAGGCACCTTCATCTATTTTAAGGGGGCATATTTACTGCGGTAAGAGTTGCTCACTGATCCCATGGGATCAGTCGATCAACTGCCTCCTAAAACTGGTGGAGAGACGGAGTAGGAGTGCTGCGGCCCCACATAAAACTCATCTTCCGTCATTCGAAAGGGCCCGAACAACCTGATGCATTTCTTTTAGGAGTATCACCGAGTAGGATCCTTAAACTATAGCCTGGGGGCCCTAGTCAACCCTTGACTACCTTGCTCTACCTTCCAGATCCGCTCCTTTCCAATTCCCTCCTATGCTATTAAAGGGGAGTTTCTTGTGTCAGGATCACCTTCATCTAGCGTGTTAATAAAAAAATACCTTGTCAACCCTTGGCTATCTTGGTCTACCTTCTTCATCCCCCTTTTTCAGTTCCCTTACTATGCTATTGAAGGGGAGTTTCTTGTTTCTGGATCACCCACATATATCCTGTTGTCCCCCCTCCCCCAAAAAATAAATTAATTGCTAATTCCTGTATTGTTATTTTTTAAAATACAGTAAAACAAAAAATTCGTTAATTTAAAAATGACTTCGATTTTAATTTAATTTCTTTAAATACTTCTCTAATGTTGACCGAATACTTGTTTGTAAAAAATTAACGCAATTAATAAATAGCATTTCTTAATTAATTTTGTAAATTAATGAGTCGTATTATAAATTTAAATGATCGAATACATAAATTTCAAAATTATTGCAGTCAGATTAAATTTATGCTCCTTGAAAAGTAATGATCATACTACTAAATTAAATTTGACATTTCCTAAAACTATTTAGGATTTCGTGTATGCCTGTGAACCAATGTTTAATTTATCAATGTCATATTTCGTAATAAAAAAGCCACGTAAAAGAGAATATTTTACGTAGGAACTATTGGTCCGATTTTCCTGCAAAATTCCGAACGAATATTAACTCTGCAGTAGACACGAGGGATGCTGTCAAATCCTTTTACTTGAGTGATAAACCCGAGATGAGAAAGTACACAACGGTCCCTCTCGCTCCCTTACGTGCTGATGTGGAAGGGGATTTCTTTCTTTGGCTAGAAATGACTTTGAAGCCCTTTCTGCACCTGCACAGAGAAGAGGAGGGAAAATTCCGAGACGTTGGCTGCGAGGACGCGTAATTAACTGGCAAGTCGATGTTTCGGCCTCTGAGGGAGACGTACCTGCTTGTCAATGATTACAGGGAACAACGGACCTCTGTCACTGCTCCTTGGTCGTTACTCTTTCATACAGGAGTATATTAAGCCCACTGCAGTATATAATGGCGCTAATGTACGACACCCGAGGTATTGACGTTCATCTCGGCCTTTAAATATGTTCAATATCGAAAACAATTCACGTTTTCACTATGCGACTACTTCAATTATAACTGGTTTTTTCTGTATCAACAGTCATTCCCTTTAGTTTTTATTTACTCTAAACTGTAGATGCCGGAATATTTTACACGCTACAAAGAGTTTTAATATCCACTCCATGTAAATGATTGACATTTTGATTTGTTTTATGTATAAAAGCTTTTGCCCAATCACCATGAGAAATAAACTTTTGCAGACCATTCAATCTTACATTTCAAAAGTAATATACTTTTTACTATAAAACAATTCCAAAAGGGTTGTACGAAACCATTCAATTCCAAAATGATTTTATATTACTTCTACAATGTTTCGTCATTACTTAATTATTAACGAGTATTTGTAAATTAAATATCACTCGTCTGTTGACATAGGGGCTTATTTTCTTTTAAACTAAGATAATTGAAAAAGCAACAAAAAAGTAAAATTCGCCTCTCTCCTTTGACAAATCTAACGATTTTTCAATTACGAAACTATTAAAAGTTTTGTGAGCTACCTACTTTTTCACTTTCGTTATTATTCATCTATTTTATGAACTACAATGGTTTTATATAGATATTAAAACGTAAAACAGTTTTGCGATGAAATTTGGTTCAATTCATTTAACAATTTTTTTATTTAATTTTTCAGTGTCTTGGTTTTGAACGGATTATAAGTGATTGAACTATTTTTTCTAGATTTTATTCTGTCATGATATCTACAAGCTTCATTATTGCTGCAGGTCTGGTACAGAGATCGACGTTGGTGACGGAGGTAATAGTCGATCTTTTACAACATCGTTGCTTATAAACGTTTTAAAAAAGGTATATTAAAATATGTGACGAAACGGAAATAGTCTTAAAAACTGATATAATTATTTACAAAACACGCAAAGTTAGTTGGGAATTATTTTTGGAGACATTTCTTTTAATATTGAAAAGGCATATGAACATTTATTGAATAACGTTACAATTAGTTGAATATAAATAGTTAATAGAAATGGACTTTCCAAACGTTTGGACGTAGAATTCAGCAGTGACCATCACGCGTTGATATCCAGCAAATAAGTGCCTCTAGAGAAGCTCCCTGCTCATGACCTTCTAGAAACTCGCTTTTAATCAGATCAGCCATCTTCTTTTAGCAAGGACATAGAACCACTCTATCAATACAAATGTCCGTTTCTTGCAGTGGCAAAAACTTGTTCTGCCACGCGTCCCATCCAATTGCAATTAGTAATATCACGTCTTAAACGTTAAGGTTAGAATAGTAATTAAGTGTAATTTGTTCCGGTTGAATTAAATAAGGAAAATTAATCCCAAAAAAGCTGGTTACAATGGAACGATTATGAAGTAAGATCGCCAATGAGAAAGTAAGGCAAATGAAGCACTTGGTACTGTTATCATATTTCTGATAAAAAAAATTAATTTATGAATAAGAAAAAAATTTTGAGTTTTGAGTTGTGCGACGGGTTGACAAGTCGCTAATTGTTTCACGAAGCAGTTGGCATCGTCCGTCCTTCAGATCAAGCTTGAACTGGGGAGAAAAGAACAGCCGGA
This sequence comes from Eucriotettix oculatus, assembly GCA_034510155.1. Lineage (NCBI taxonomy): Eukaryota > Metazoa > Arthropoda > Insecta > Orthoptera > Tetrigidae > Eucriotettix > Eucriotettix oculatus. The sequence goes on from CM067377.1 coordinate 13,922,484, forward strand.
AGGGTTCCTTTTCAGCAATTCCGAATGAATGCTATCAGCAAGTACCTCACGCTCGCACCGCTGAGCCGGCGTTCGATATCGTCAGACCTCTGTTGGCAGTAATCCCCTGGGTGTGCTTCTCACCATCAGAAAGCTCCCCAGGCCGCGGAAATGGTCCTACATCGGCGGACCCTAATGGCGAACAAACTGCCCTTCACATCAGCAGCATTCATCGCCCAGATGCACTTCCGAAACGGTGACTTGCCGGATATTGAATAAGACTCGTCCGCTTTGAATTCCTGTAAGGAATGCTTCCATTCACAGTACAACCTTGATACCTGTAAGGTGTGGCTGTCTCATCAAATATAGTGGGAGGGCAAAGTAATGCATAAACCACATCCTAAGACGAACTTGCTTCAACCAAGTATCCCCATGTTGATGTTGCGTTGAGGAACTATCAATTCCCATGAGACCCATGCAATATATTGTAAATTTCGCTACGGCTATTAGACTCACTTTGACGTTCCAGTACATATATTCATTGATGTTATTTGTAATCACAAATAGGCACTTATTTTTTAATAATTCTGATATTCAACCCTTCAATACAAGGAACAAAAATAATCTGTACCAAAAATGTAAAACATTGTCAATTGCACAGAAAGGTGTGCATTATTGTGGGATATCCATCTTCAACAGACTGTCGCATATAATTAAACAGTTGTCCGATAATCAAGGTAAATTTAAGTCTGAATTATACTCATTTTTGCTTAGCCACTCCTATTCAGTAAAGGAATTTATAGAAGAATCGGAGACGAGTAATTAGTTTATAATGTTGGAAACGCCTTTCTATTTGGTTACAAAAATTTGTTATAAGTATATTTATCTTTTATATAATAAAATAATGTAATAAATGTACACCCTGACTCATTCCACAGCCTTGAAGCTTAGCTTCTTTACAGGATCTACGGAATATGATTATTATTATTACTCTATAGTTTTAAAACAAGTGGCCGTTGTATTCAAGTTCGCTGGCTCACGATGGGTGGGAAATACAGGTGTAAAGCAGAGATTTTGCTTTCTTATTTCATCTTTTTAATGAAGTGTCAAGGGATTAGAGAAAGAATATGATAGAAGTCATCTGTTTATTTCGATTTACGAGACGTAGAGGTATTACTGCGACACGAGAAACGTGCAGTTATAAATCAACTTGAAACTACACCGTGATTGTTGCTCCTAGACGCTGCAAAGTTACTTAAAAAATTGTAACACAGATTACTTAGAGCCACCTACGTTATTATGAATTACTAATCACTGATATATAGTTCTTACAAAATAAAAACCGATTTCATCTTAAAAAATTTATCGTGCAATGAAATTCATGTGTCGTTGTCTTAGATCAAGCTGAGTTGCGAAGGTTTTTTGTCGAAAATGAGACGATGTGGCAACGTTCGTCGACTTCTCTGCCCTTATTCGTTGAAAGACAGAACGGCTCCCGTTTGAAAATCATTATACATAATAGTTACAAATTTTTGTTAAGAAAAAATTCACCATATGGTTTTGGTAAGAGTTTAAATCTACCGTGGTCTCTGTCTCTCAAGTCGGATTCGAAAATATTTCCTCCTTTGAAAAGGCAATTTAGCTTGAAAATTTCCAGGTTTTAACTTCATTTTTCCAACTCCTGTTAGTAGTAGCTTTTGCTGGCTTCTGTCCCTAATGAAGACCGAGGAACTACTTTGCAACAAAAGGGGAATCCCAGTGTGTCAGCTGCAGTAATAACAGTCCCTGCCGTCCCTTTGTGGGCGGACTCAATAATTCACAAGGGGACAGAGACTAATGTCGTTTCTTTTCTTTGCAGGTAAGGCTGTCCTGCGGCGGATCACTCTTCACTTTTCTAAGAGTTGCCATTCTTCTCTGGACTAGTCAGATAAGTGGACAACCCTATGTCTCCCTCGATAAAAACAACTCGAGCTAAAACAGAGGAATAAGAATATGTTTAAGTATTAAAATAAAATGCATCTAACTTTATTTCGTTGTTTTCGAATATGCGATATATATTAACAGGTAAAAGTACAGAATTAGATTAATATGAAAGTTTTAATTTTACTTAAAGTATAGTGTTATTAAGTAAGAATGCGAATCCATTAAATTTAGTTACAATGTATTATAATACGATTAACAAGATGTATTTTACAGAATTTACACACATTAGATTTCTTACTAACTAGAGACAAAAGAATGATTCTATGGATAATCTTTGTGTGCCTCCTTATAAAAACAGAAATACATACACAAATCGTACGCATAATTTGCAGTACTTGGAAATGGAGAACAAGATTACAAACAGGGTAATCACCCTTTCTTTATCTAAGCATAGAACTTGTGGCTGGCCTCAAATATGAAGTACGGGTCCCGCAGCTCGGCCCACCCGAACTTCTTCGTGGTACAATGAGCACCTTGCTCATTTAATCTTCTTCTTTTCCGCCACGGACAAGAGCAACTCTTCCTCCCGTTATTTAAATGTCCACGGCCAGCTACAATCTCAAATCTCTTACTGTTTTAATGACCACTGCTTAGTGCTTAATATCCTGAGCTCCAATTGCTTAGTATACTAACTAGGAATCGTCCAAAGTCCTTAGTGTTCTTTAGAGGAAGTCGGGGCAGAACGGCACACTTATTTTTCAACATTTTTTTAAATTATGGATAAATAAAAGGGCTTCCTAAAAGTATAAAACATTAATTCATTCTATTACATACTGAATCTAATATCAATGTAACGAATTTAATTTTGTTATGAATATTTTAACATAACGGGGGCACAATGGCACAGGACGTTTCGTATATATGCTTAGTGCAGTTAAGTAAACTTAAATTTACTTTACCCTTTTGTATTTGATCTCTTATACTTAATTAGCGTATGTTGGATCGCTTTATCAATTTTTCCTTTCACAAAGGGATTTTTTTGCAACTGTACAGTCCTTGCTAACATTTTCCACCCCTTTTCCCTTTCATTTTCTTTCTGAATCTATTCGTTTTGGGTACAGCATCCTGTGACTAATTCTTATAATGTGAGTCTCCTAGTTTTTCCTTTTTATCTTGAGGAACACATAACAGTAGTATCCTGTTCCGCCCCGCACGCAAATTAAAGTTTAACGTTTTTCCACAAAACGCCTTTACACAAGTAGATTTAAAACTTATACGTAACTGTAATTCAGCTTATGGTTCCTAGTTTACGAATATATACCATTAAAGAGTTAAAAGCGTGGAGTTTTGTGAATTACCTTTTGCTGAAATGCTGAAAAAATTATAAAGTCACAGAGATAAGACGGAAAAATAAGACTTCATTCACAAGGTGGAGTCAGAACTTGGTCAAGTCGACTACCAGAACTTCTTCCTTGACCAGTTACAATGTTACACCCCTTCAGCACTATACAGAAAAACTTCCTGTTGTAACCCGCTATCCCTTTCCGCGCAGACTTCCACTAATTACCTAGCATAAAATCATAAAAGGAATCATAAAAGGAATGCATAATGGAAATATACTTTTATCCATTGTAGGGTTGAATCATGTAGGAGAAAATGGTGACATAATAATCCATTATTTGCAGTTCCGTTACGAGTATTATTTACTATCATCTTGCGTTTAATGACCATATTACTTAAATGTGAATGAGCGGCTCGAAAGTTCTCATTTCTCGAACTGACGAATCCGCAGAAAGGACAAACTTCATTAAGGAATCTTGGAGCCTAACGAAGGACAGGAGAGCTTTTTCCAAAGACCTCCCAGTCTTTATTCCGCGAAACCAGCAGCAGCACGCGAGACGGAAACTGGTTTCTCCTACTAAATAATTTGCAGTGCGGAAAACCGTAATTTAGACAGAAGTTTGAATATTACGAGGAAACTTCCTTAATGTAGCGTGATACACTTATCCAGGTGCTAGAAAACTCGGAAAAGTAAACCGTGATCCAGTGATTTATCCATTATAGGGTTGAATCGTGTATGAGATATAATAACACAATGAGGTGAAGCATTACGCAAATCGTGCATACACAATAAAAACAAAGGTAGTGAAGGTTTGTTAGTCCACCGCATTGTGCTGATTATTTCTGTTATTCTTCAAAACAATCTAAATAGGACCTAGGTTTAAAGATCAATACAATTAAAAACAACGGTCTTACTTGATATTGCTTACTGCCTCATTTTAGTCCATAGGATTTTATTTAATAATATTTTAAGTAATAGGGAAACATTCTTCTCCACAGATATCCACTTACTGGAATATGAAATTAAATCAAACTTACAGCTGCCAGGATTATGCTGAGTGGCTACGTTCTGGGATTTATATTATTTTCTAAGAGCCGTTATTTGATTTCAAAACTAATTAGAATTATGTACTTTCCACTGAATAATCACAAATGCCATTATCAATTATACCTATATTTGTTTAGATCTGTTAAACGAGAGTATAACTGCAGTTAGCATCCTTACAAGTTATAAATGTCCTATAGTGGAGAAATTGGCGATTAAAAACAGCCTATTGCTTTTTTGTCCCAGGAAGATGATAAATAGAAAACAGTTAAAAGACAAACGATTCACATTTCATGTTGAGTATCGGATGTGTACTCAATATCACTTCTAGACTGACAGAAATATTATATTCGTCGGATGAATTAATTTAAGGTCCCTTCCTAAATGCAACACGCAGCACAAATTGATTACTCTCTTTCTTGTTCATAACTATTCGAGAAAAAACACGGTTTCTCCAATCGCATGGTTGGATTTAGATGTATCTCTTCCTTCATTTAATGACTAAATAAGACGACCCAAAAATAACGTTATAAAAAAGCTACAAACATATAAGGAATAATTAGGCCCATTCAACACCCTCATTTATTACCAATTTATTCCTTCAATTTGTGAGTCATTAACTCCTGAATCTTTCAACCATTGTGGCCATAATTACCTGTACTTAAAATGTTTCAAGTAAAGATGTTACATTTTGTCTAATCAATCCAGCTTTACCGTCCTATTTTAATAATTATTTAGCTTAAATACTATAGAAACCCATACAATGTTAGAAGTAAAGTAGAATTAGACATAAGATTCAAACCAAAACAGTATATTTACTAAAATGATAATAGAATTTAACGAGTTACCAATAGAAATTACGGAATGAAAGACTGTTATTAAATTTAAGGGTAGTTTATTTAAACATTTTAGTTTATAGAATGTAAACAACTGTAGTAGCGAGTAGCATTTCTTTGCTAAAGACATTTTTTATTATTCCGTACTGCCCCACACTTCAAATTGAACTTGATAAAAAATTGTCACTAAATGAGGAAGTTGAATGGATTTTAAGTATTCCTTATAAATTTAACAGAATTAGAAAATCTACCAATGTAAACAATGCATAAATGAGAATTTAAATTACGTAAACTAGTAAACGGTGAAGGGAGACTTTCCGAGAAAAAAAAGAGTGATAAATAATTAAAATTCTCATTTAAGAAAAAACTTCACGTTTAATAGAATTAAGTGATAAATACCCTGAAAATGTTTAACTTCTTAATCCTGAAATTAAATGTTCAATTTATGAATATTTAGTAGCCAAACTTTGAACCAAGAAAAGATAGTTCACACAGTGTAGTGCTTTAAGGCGGTTCCACAATAGCAAGTTTCATTTCCCAACGCGGAAATAAAATGTATGGAACATCGCCAATTTTGTCCTTAAAAGGAAAGTGATATGCGTTAATGCACAATATTAAGGAATATGTTTTTGATACTATTGTTTGTGTAAAATTATAAAAGACATCTATTAAAAAAATACGTACAGAAGAGTTTTACTATTCATATTTTTCTTTTAGTTCTATACTTTCAATGAGACAAATGGTCGTTCAATTTATTATTATTTATTAATCAGCTGTGGGAATCATTTTTGCTAGTAGTAATTATTTAGTTGTAGAACGGATGAAATACTTTCAGCCCTAAATTTCTATAAAACTGAACTAAAATAAAATTTTATTTGAGTTATGATTGGAAAATTCTCATACCTGGTGGAGAGTCATGTCGGAAGGCTCACATAATTTTTAAGCACCACGTACCATGTGATTCCGAGTATGATTCACGACCCCATCGAGATTTTTCCATATTGATCCTTTATTTAATAACAAAAAAATATTGTCAGACGTTTACAATTTACCTCAAAAAGTAAGTACAGTATTAATGGGTTAACGTTTAAGACGAATGTCAAAGTTTCAGACTGACTAAAATATCTTATAGATACAGTTACCATGGTTTGGAATTGGTTGATATGTTGATAATATACGTTATAATAGTGGGATGTTCTAAATAAGAATTTTTCTTGAATTTGTGTTGCGGGTTGCATTCTAGAAGAGGCGCTGTGTTTGTGTCTGACGGGCGTCTGTTCAAATTATATGGAGGTTGTTTCTTCATCTTATTTACTTACTTTCATAGTCAATATCATTTAACCGCTCTTCAAATTCTATCAATACCTTCCTCTGCTGTTTACTTTCGATATTCTTTTGAAGTAGCTAATACACCCCTAATATTTGGAAACATTTGCAGAGAAATGAAAAAAAAATTTCCCCCATCGTTCCGATGTTTTCTGTTTTTACTGTTTGAAGATGAATCGGCTAATTTCATATTCCACTGAATTAAGTTATTGGAATGTTCGGCCGTAAAAGCAAGGTTTTCCGACTGCGCTCTCTGTTTGTTCTCGCAATTAAAGTTTGCCGTATTAAATTGGTCAGAATTGCGAATAAACTTCAAACGTGAAATTGCGGCGCACAACGTTCTAACGATGTTTAAACAGCTTTAACCCGGGCGTTGTACGGTCTAATTGCAAAAATGTAATGCATCAACTCGTTACGTATGTAAGAAGGCGGAATATTCAAGAACTCGATACATAAAATGTGATTATAACGTCACAAACTCAATCGAATTAGGATTTAGAACCCGTTGAAAAACAAAAACAATTATATACATAAAATAAGTAATATCCAGAAACATATTCGTTAATAACTACATATTTTTACAAACAAATATAATTTGACTAAGCAAACTATGTATTAAAATATTCTAATAAGTCACACATACAATTTGAATGATTAGGGTTTTTTATATCATGACATCGTTTAATTATCCACTTGTCCCTCAGTTTAGTAATGTCGTAAATTTCTTTTCTAATCTAATTATTCTAAGTATTACGTAAATTCCATTTCATAAATGCATCCCTGATGAATATTTGCTATCGACTATTTGAAACATGTTTATCTTGTCTGTTTATCTAATTATCATCTCTTATTAAACTCATCTAGTGGTTAATAGTCTGCAAGTTATTAATGAAGCTTTGATGGATTGTCTACTTGGACCCATTTTCATCTTATTACTGAATTATTTATAACCAACGTAGCAATTTTCCTGAAATAATTCATCATTCCATGAAAAATTGGATGGACTACGCCGTTATCATTTTAATTTCTTCCATAAAGTTATCACTATATCGTCATCCTATTCATATAATTTATATTCACAATTCACTTTTTCCCTCTTTTACGAAATTTCAGTTCCCTATCTGGATCTGCAGTGGAAAAAAATTATTTTAATTAATTGAGAACATAAATATTTATTTTTGTGCTATTAAAATATATTATCCATAATTTGGAAGTTTTTTAAATTTTATTGTCATGTATCACATGTGCAAATCGTACTTGTAACAGCTGTGGGAATAAAATTCCCTTTTGGGCACCATGTTTGTTTCACGCAGTATGCAAATTATCCTTAATTAGTGCAGCAATCAATAAAATATGAGCGATCATTTTTTTTGAAAAATGTACATCCACAGGAAAATAATGTATTTAGAAGTCCACTGAAATTGTTTTGAATCGACTGGTAAGTTTGATATTGTAAATACTTGCCGAATTCTTACAGGATTTATGTTACATTAGTTGTAGTGAACATTTTAGCTTATAGAATTTTACTCTAATTGCTAAATCAATTATGATTTAAAAAATCCGTCATTAAGTTTCATAGTATACAATTAAAGTACTACAAAATAAGTCAGCAAATAAATGTAATTTGTATTTGATTAATATAAATGCAACGTTTCATCCAACTTTGTGGACTTCTTCAGGTAACTTATAAGCAAAAAAGTAAAACTCAATATTAATTTAGAATTCATAAAAAATTTATTAAATCATGAACTAAAGTAAAATAAATAACAGACCTACATTTTTTATATATAAAATATTAATTTTGATTTTTAATTATAATTTGTGTTTATTTTACCTGAATAAGCCCACAACGTTTTATGAAACATTGTATTTATACTAATTTAATTTATTTTCTGACTAATTTGGCCGAATTTCTTTTATTTAACAAAAATTATTAAGTTTATTTCTTATTATGATTTAAAAATATAATTATCTATTTTAAGTAAATAAATAAGGGACTTATTACATCTACCATAAATTACTCCGTGATTTAGTTTCTCGTCTCTCCCTCTCTGTCTCTCTCTGCAGACATCGTCCTTTTCTTTCGTCACCAACAGAAGTCTGAATTCTATTAACTTGTCTCTTCTTAATCACGGATAACTCTTATCTAACAGTATACAAGTGTTTCAGACAACGCTTCTTTTTAGATCCCCCCTTAAAGAAGATTTCGTTGCTCCGAATTGCAATTTCTGTTGAGGTTTCCTAGTTAAATACTACGAACATTTTCTTTCAACGTTATCTTACGGATAATATGAGACTTAATGATTCAATAAAAATTATTCTGTCTGAAATTATTCTGTCTAGCCGATCACTGAAAATGTCTTCCTAACTTTCTGATGAAGGGGGCGGTGCCTCCGAAAATTTAAGTTCTCTAAACCTCACAAGGTGTCTACCATCTATGAACCTCAGGTAAGTCTTTCTATCTCTCTGTCCTTTCCCCATTATATATATATATATATATATATATATTTGTGTGTGTGTGTCATAAAAACTTAATAGAAACAAATACGGATCAGTATTCTATTACATGACGTTTCGTTTCTAAATTTGAAACCTAATCTGGTGAGATTTAAATTGGATTCAAGAATTTAAAAAGAAGACGAAAATTTAGATGTGCATGTCACATAGACGAAGAATCCGAAAATAAATCCAAACAGTCAGATATACATATATATATATATATATATAATTATTTCATAATTTTCGAAATATTTACTCTTGATTTATGACGGAGATTTCGGAATATATATTACCATAATCATATATATATACATGATTATGGTAATATATATTCAAGAGTAAATATTTCGAAAATTATGAAATAATTTTATTTTGTATTACAAATCCTGACTGTTAAAATATGAACACAATAGAAATGAATTGATGAAGTGGCAAGGAACGCGTTACTTACAAGTCAAAGCCTCAATAAGATTCTATAAGAATATCACAATGTCTGCAGTAATCACTCTCGCGTAGTTTTGTTAAAAACTATTCTAGAAATAAAAATTATTTCTAATTCAAAAAATGGATACATTTAGGTGTATAAAATAATTTATTTCCACTTATTGGAAACTTTGCCTTAATGTCATACATTTCTTGAGCTTTAAAACTGAGAGTGACGATTACTGATTATTTCTGAGGAATATATTTAATATCACTTAATTCACAACATTCTGAGATAGTATAATGCTAATATAGCTTTCAATCTTAGTAATAAGACGTTGTACAACAAACGTCATAATAGAACTATATACAATATTTCTGAACACTAGTGTAGGAGATAATCGCAGCCTGCCATGGGAGATTCGTGAAGTTCCGTCTCTGTGCAGTGTCTAGAACAATCCTTGTGAAGAATACGAGGATTCCAGTTAAATAATAAAGACATTCCTGATCTCCTAAACTGAGAAAATTAAGACTTCACAAACCACCAATGGGGTGGAAAAAAATAAACAGGGAATATTCGAAGGAAATAAAAGCGTTGCTGAATATTAATTAAATATAAACCCAAAGGGGAGTCAGAAGGCTCTATTCTGCCAATGTTAAAATGGTGACTTTTTTCGGATACCTTTACAAATAAACGACAAATTTTCACAGCTTATTTTTAACCTCATGATATATGTGTGGAAGGAGAATAAATTATTTCAATTATTCGTTATGGATAGTGAAATTCTACATTGTTCCGTAACAACAGATCTTAATAAAAAATAGATAATTAAAATTATAATAAATCATTTATTCTTATTCCAAACACATACCATAAGGTTTAAAATGTTTTTGTTGGTGTGGTATTCACTCCTAAGACTGGTCTGATGCAACCCTCCATGATATCTTATCTTGCACAAGCCTTTCCATTTCCGCGTAACTACGACATCCCACAACCTCCTTAATATGCTTAGCGTATTCCATCTTTGGCCTCCCTCTTCTGTTCTTCCCAAACTCATTTCCCTCTAATGAAAATTTTACAAGTCCCTCATCCCTTCTCTTGGTCAAATCCTCAAAATTGTTCTCTCTTCCCCTATTATGGTTAGAACTTCCTGGTTAGTGATTCTATGCACCCATCAGATTTTCAGCATTCTCCTATAGCACCACATTTCAACGGCTTCTATTCTTTTCCTTCCGCAATTCCTATCACGTTTTACGTTTCGCAACCATATAACGCCACGAAAATATTTAGCAACGATTTCCTAATATTCACACTTATATTACCCGTAAGTAAATTCCTCTTTTTCGCGAAAGTCTTCCTTGCCTGTGCTATCTTACTCTTTATGTTTACTATACTTCTGCCATCGCTGCTTCCCAAGTAGCTTATGCCCTTACCTTCCTTAAAAATATCCCTTCCCAATCTAACATCCTTTTTTACTCAGCTATTTCCCATACTACACTCCATTATCTTGGTTTTCCCTCTATTAAACCTCATATTGAACTCTTTCTCCGTGACCACGTTCATGCTATTTATTATGGTTTCCAAGACTTCTGACTCCCCTAATACTACAATATCGTCGGAAAAACGTAGGATTTTTATTTCTTCTTCTTGCAGTACGATTCCTTTTCCAAATTTCGTTTTAACTTTCTTCATCGCCTGTTCTATATATATATATATATATATATATATATATATATATATATATATATATAAGGTAAGCAGCATGGGCAACAGACTACATCCTTGTCTTACTTCTTTCTTGATTTCTACGGTATCCAAGTATATGTTCCCTATTTTAACTTTGGGAATGTAGAATCATCCGACTTAAATATAATTATAATAATACTATTATTAAACAATTGATTGAATAATTGGATGGTTTCTTTTTCGCCTTTATTCATCTATAGATTGTACATTTGAATGATTGCAGTACAAGCTAAGAGACTGTCAATTTCCAAACAAAATAAAATACTATTCTTCATTTGAAAATACATATTTCAGTTCAATTGCAATAAACAGCTGCGTTAATTATATGCACAGTATCGAGTGTTCATTACAATACTATTAACTACGCATGAAACACATTGCCGAAGGAATTATCGGTAATTGGTTTTCATGTGTTTGCTATGCGTCCTTTTTCCTCTCTATACGTGTGGAAGTCTGCGTTCGCTACTCTACTATTATTTTTTTTTTCATTACAGCGTATTTATAAAACTGTCATTGTTTAAATTACTGCGAAAACAAGCTCATTAATTGATATTAATTTTATTCTCGTACAATAAAATGTGTAATCGTGAATTTTTATTGAAAACGCTACGGAAATTATTCTGTTACTGATGTGCGCTTAGATACAAACGGCTTATAAAAATCAAAATAAATGTTATGACGCAATATTTTTATATTTGTTATGTTATTATATTTATGGCATTAGTAATTCAATCGGTCACGTTTAAATTATATTTCAAAAACAGTTTGCATGGCAACATGGATCTTATGGATTCACATTATCCAAAGCCTGCGACATCAGTGTTTAGTGCGTTTTAATAGTTTTGTATCCAAACCTCTTGGCACTCAGATTAGTCGCTCCGGATCCATTACTCGTGTATTTGCTAATAGCTCTCCATTTGCTAAACTATCCTCTCTGTCTATGTTTGCTTTGTATCTCGGGCTCTATTCGCAGTAAATTTCCTTTAGGGTGAGGTGTGCATTATTTAGAAACAGACCTGTACAAGAGATCTTGCTCAATGGTGTCATCAACAACTGCCATGAATCATACTCCAAAAGGTTGTATTTAAAGTCACCAACCCTCCCCCGCCCCTGGCATATCTTCACAAATAAGCGCTTTTTGCTAAAACATTCTGATACTCCCATATGTATATTCTATGGCCCCTGTTATTTTATTAGTTATTATTGTTTTTCATACAACAGTAAAGAAGACTCGTTTTCACGTACAAATGGTAACGATATCGTGGAAGTTTCATGATCACATTACGCACGTACAAGTCGCAAAGACGAACAGAGTCTATATCGACTATGTATGAAATTTGCGACAAACATTGTGATACAAAGCAAACACATATTGGTCGAATAGTTAGCTAATGGAGAGCACTCGGTAAATATGAGACTAATTAATATGGAGCGCCATACCTGAGCATGCACAGACTGCGCACACTGTGTCAACCAAAACTAACTTTACACCTTGTCAGGAAAATACTGAAGAAAATTACAAGGCAATCGCATATACTTCACTCGATTGATGTACAAGAAATTCGACACAAATGTGATTCAAACGGTATAGAGCGTCAGACCTCCCTATCCCCTGCTTTATAAGAAATTCTTATTAACAGAGGGAACTATGTGAATCTATTCGTATTTGTCACTTGTAGATACTCATCATGATTCCAATACCCCTTACCTTTTTAAAAATTCCTACTCAATTACGTCACTTGGACGTCACCACTCGCTCCACTACAATCTCTTTAGCCGTTTACATGATACGCACTCAACACAAAATATAACCTCTAGCCTCAAAATTGCGTTTTAAAGAACTTAACATTCAAAAACATACAATTAATAAAGAAATAAAATTTAAAATATACACCTAACCAAGTTTATCGAAAATTCTCAGTTATGCAATCGACAAAAATTCTATTAAGTCATAATCATAAAAATCTCATCTTTGGTTTTATAAAGTTTTTCTTATTTCAAAGTAGTTTGAAATATTCTGTAGTTTCTTGAAATGTGGGAGAAATTTATCATCCATGCGTTTATATTTTGGTTTGAAATATTAAATTTCGGTTCATAAAATAGGTTCATTTATAGAAACATGTAATTTATAACAGTAGACGTATCACTATCTACTTTGAAATCGTGTGTAGCCTCTGAACCGTGATATCTTTGATGAAGCTAAAGCCGACCGTACCCCATGTGGTCTGAGAGCTTGACAAAGTTCGTTACTAAGGGCTATTGTGTATGTACGGATGGGATCCTTACAAAATGGACCATAGGAGTGAACTGTCCAGTGAATAGCCGCTCCGGTGAATGAGAATTATTCATATTGGCTCAAATATAAGAACAGTCCAGAACTTTCGCGGTTTCTTGAGTTCCACAGGACTCTTTCAGATGGCATCCAATCATTGTTAATTTCTTACTGGTCCACTCGTCTTATCAACTGGTTGATTATATTTAGTCCGACTCTTTTGGATTATTGATTACGATTGTAGGCTTCGATTAGCAGACAAGAAAATCAGAATCTTCTTTCTTATATAAAAGTATTGTTTGAATTTGTACTTAAACAGGGTAATAAGAGCAGGAAGTAGATCATCTGAGCAGAGACACCCTGACCCAAATACGAAAGCCAACGCAGCCTCCGGACTGAGTGTGTCTTTGTTGATTGTTTTTGTTTGTGGCAGTTGTGCGAAGCAGACTTTGGAGTAAGTGGTCTTGACAGTGAGGTAGGGACGAGCTGCGGTGACGGGCCTCGTGGGGGCGAGGGAACTTAATTACGCCTATAACTTAGCTCGCAGGGGATATATAGGGCTTCTTTACGGCCCAGCCCTGGCCGCGTCATCCCAAGAAGAAGCGTAATCGCTTGCTTTCCTCGCCACGTATCGGGAGGAACCTTTCAAATATAGAAGCAATTCTGGACGGAGAAACCTTAAAATGTTCGACCAACCTGAATCCACAAAAGAGAAGCGGTACTGCCGCATAATGATTTGATTAAACTTTCCAAAAGGAACGTGATCTGTCTTTTTCAAAATTAAATCAGAAATTGTAAATAAACATTTTAATAGTTTTATTTACTTTAAGAAAAGTTAAACAGGCGCGTGCTCATATCGCAATTACGATAATTGGATGCTGTGGAAGACGGTAAATGCTCTTTATTGGTTGTAAAATAAAACCATTTTAAAATACTTTAATATATTTTGAACGACTTTAACATTTTACGATATACATAAGTTGTAACGTTTAATGGGATTAGATTTACTTTAAATTACATAATAGCAAGGGGAATAAATAATAATAAAGTTTACCATTTTAAAATTATATTTAACACAAGCAAACATCAAAATAAAGTAAAATAAAAACCTATCCCCCTGTTCTTTTAAAAATTTATATATATATATATATATATTTAAGAACATAAATTTACTTTATAAATTAAAATTGAAAGCAAATTGATTCTGTATCTTAGGAGATGGTGCGTTTAAATTCCTGATTAAATACTAATTGGTGGTGGCAATTAGTTCCATGGCTTTCAGTAGACGGCATTGAGGGATTTATGGTTGGTTTAGTACGTTATCAACGACGTAGGTAGATCTTGCCGGAACCTTTGCAACCATTGAAGATATTGAAGTAGCAGATTCTGGAATTGTCTGCTACCGCTGCCCATCACAGTATGCTGATCGTCTCGTCCCTGCAACTTTCCTGAGATTTCCGTCCGATTAAACAGCCACTCTCCCTCTCGTTCAACGATGGCTCTACCACTTACCAACTAACTCCGTCCTAAATATTTTGCCAAGCATGGGAACTGATTTCCCTTTCCTGATTCAAATTATGGCCAATAGGAAACATTCTGACATTTTTGAGTTCCTTGATACGGGGTTCACACGTCTATCCAAAAAGTCGCAAAATGACACGCACGAGAGGTTACTGAACCTTCTGTAGGAACGTCAGAAACGAGATAAAATATTGAGACCTAATTTTATTCCATCCGACATATTCATGATATTGTTGGTCAGCGGCTTCGTAATCCATCAAAGGCTTTCTCTTCAAAAGATATTTAGATGTTGTGAGGCCCAACCGGAAACCTGCGAAAGCCAAGGACCCCGTCTATTCGCACTAGGAAAACATTTATTCAATTAAAAACACCTTTAATAAATTAGAAATCATGTGTACACTACAACGTTCAGTCAGCTGTATCACTCTCACCGATCACGTACAGATGTAGACATATTTGCTGATACACTTGTTAGGAAGTATGGTAACATAATGCAAATTTTATTTTAATCAATATGTAGTACACAAGAAAGAATATGAACCACTTATAATATTCAATATAAATTTATATATGTAACATTAAATACAGAATATCCAAATGATCAAACAGCACAGTGTCTACGCAGTTTGGTTGTTTGTCGCTATCTAAAGGGCATACATAAGTAATGCGTGCAAACTACGTACATAACAAAGTAGTTCGTAAGAACTTGAATTATTGATTTTTATATAATGTAGTTAATTTAATTCATTTTAGCAGGTTTCTAACACAAATTAACATAACGCATAACTTTGAAAGCTCTTGGCGTTATAATAATTGGAAACTTATATCGGGCGTTGTTACGTCATTAATACTTTTTTCCAGTTTACATATCATGTTATCAAATTATTATATAGAAACAGAGAAGAATTATAATTTCCAAAATTAATTTCATAACATTTAACTTAATACATTTTTTTACAAATGAAAGAACCTTAAACTGGTAAACAATGTGTGTTAAATGCAGAGTAATGGGAATTTATTCACAACAATAAATTTAATATGCAACGGAAATGAACATTTCTCATGCGTGAGAATATGTAACAGTTTTGGAGAAGTGTCAAGAGTTGAATTAGATAAGAGTTACATTATAAGTCCTGAGGTTTGAATAAAATAAGGAAACTCTGGTTCGAGTTGCAGAGTACTGTTTATTTAAAACAGTAATAACAAAAAATTTCAAAACGAATTTTCTTTGAAGTTTTAGTAATATTGCCTTGAAGTGTCGCTACCATACCGTACTGTATATCGCAAAAAACGTACTCGTAGCATATTAATGAAAGGAGAATAAAATAACACCGTTTTTAATGTTTAGATGTAACCGTCCAGTATACACAAATAAGTTATAAGTAGTGTAATGTACATAAGTTTAATAAATTAATAGGAGGTTACTTCATTTCCTTTTAATTTGATCATATTGTGAGAAAGGATTCCGAGCTTCGGAACGCGTGGTGGGGTAATTGTACTTCAGATGTCGAGAGCCCTGACAGAGCAAATCTCTATTCGAGCGGCCTCCTGTGAGGGTATTAGAACGCCACCACTGATCAGACATGGTTGTAATCCCTTCTGGGGTTTTGTTTTCTCTTCTTTTTCCTTGATTCTGCAGCCCATTAAGGACCTTGGCCTACAGGGTCGACTGCAGACCTTTGTCTTACATAATATTTTCCGATTTTGGAGTGATACATTGCCCAGCAGTTCGGGGGTTAATCTAGGATGTCAAAATATTATCAGGCGCAAACATCTCCCATAGGAAGTGGAAATATCCCTGAGCGTGAGGTTTCCCGTTTATATAAAGTTAAGTTTAGCATCGTATTGTAGGAATTGAAGATAGCTTTTCATTGTTTCAATGTTAGAAGGGAGAACGGTTCTTACATATTTCGAGATAGATTGAATGAGATGAGATTAGGGGCAGATAGTGATAGGCCAGACGGGAGACAGACACTTATCAAAGAACAGCGCCGGTCGTCATATTCGAGATCCTAACGTCACCGATCCTGCTTCAATGGCTCCAAAGGTTCCTGGGCGCCCGTGATGATCTGCCTGAGTGTCACGCGTTCCGAGCGCTGGTGGTAAAGTAGCCAAAAGACTTTAAATGTAGAGAAACCATAAATTAAATCCACAGTACTGTTAGCCAACAATTAGTGTTTGAAAAGATGAAGACCGAAGTGTTTCCTATAGCTTTTCATGTTATGAATTGTAAATCAGTATATATATATATGTATAACAGATGTATTATTTAATTTATCCCAATCTATTTATTAAAGTAAATGCAAAATTCCTTTTTTAAAAACATTATTGTAGAAATTACGGATATAGACTTAACGATTAATGCAGTAGTAATAATGTTTTTAAAGTGATGATTTGGTGTGCAATTGGTTATTTGCATAGATTTTAATCTTCCTCTAGTCTTCACAAAGAATTTATCCGGACGTTATTATTACTGTTATTACGTATTAATGTACGTTCTATAGATCAACTTTTAACAGTAAAAGAAATGCAGTGTCCTAGAGTTTGAAAAGCTCTTCAGTGTTTCCCTTGAGTTTTTCTTTAGGACAACGTGACTTTAAGGTGCTGCAACGCGTGAAGCTGTCATGTGTGTGTGTGTTCAGCAGCCCAGCATCGCGCTATAAATCGCAGAAGTGTTGCCCCGCTGACATATTGCTTGCAGCTTCCAGCCCATTGCGTTACTTCCGAGCCATTTCACACACCTCCAGACATCTTGGTCCGCAACGCCTCTAGTGCCTCCAGTTTCCATCCATTACTTACCGCGCTCTGAGCTAATGACCTTTCTCAATATATTTATGATACTCGAGTACGATTTTTATTCGTGAAGCTCTTCTCCAAAAATTCCAAACTTGGTACCTTCCAATGAGGGTTAAAACCGGACACCAGTTAATGAAACAGTAATAAAACCCTAAAAAACATACCGAGAGCCACGAAGTTATAATTTTAAATGATTACTTTTCACTAAAATATGACATCTTTAAAAATTTTCTTGTATTTGTAATTTAACATTATAATGTCTGAAAAATATTAGAAAATAAAAATATATAAATTATATAAAAAAAATATTATGGTTAAATATTCTTTCAGCCGCAAGTACTATTTTGTTTTTCCTTCATTCAGACATTATGACTGCCCCGACCTTGCTTAATTAAAATTATTTATGGACCCCTAATAGTTCCTACAATCTTAAATATTATTCTGGAACAATTTTAAAGGTAAGTTCATTTTTAAATATAGTAAAATTCAAATAAATATGAAGGTCCAGCAATTTCACTGAATTTGGCAATTAAAGTAAACACTTGAATATTTTACACATCAAAATTACTTAAGCAATTACTTTCACAAAGCGGAGTCTGTGTTTGATTAGAATGTATGTTAGGTTCCTTCAGATTAAGCCTGCAAATTTCACGAATATTTATATGATTTTTACAAAAACGTTGGTTTCAAGACACACAAAAACTATTCTTTAACGGAAGTTTACTTATGAAAGTGTGAGTAGATCATAAAAATATAAATTTGTTTTAAACCGAAGTATGTTAATATTTTCTGGCTTACGGCTTTTGCCTGACTCAGTCCTTCACAATCTCGACGTTTCTGTATGGACACGCTGCTGTGGTGGTGGTGCTGGGGTGGCGCATGGGGGAGGGGATGACATGGAGTAAATTTAGCAAACATATATCATTGAATTGTGCTACATGTCTAAATAAATAATTGATTTAAACAAAAGAAAAGTTAATTAAATTTAAACAAATAGCTTCAGAAAATAATTAATTATTTTTACCAGCGATACCAATTCATTAGAATATAGCAGTTGCATAATGAGTTTGTGTTCCAATCTAACATTACAACATACAAGACGTTATATCAAATTTTTGTTTCATAAACAAGACTTCAGTAAATATTTAGCGCTTGCCTAATTTAAGTAAATCAATAATTGAACTGAAAAATATCGCCGTGCTGTTGGGTTCACATTTATTCTCACTTTTCTGCGCTCATATTGGAGATTACCTCTGAAACTATAAAACACTTATCCATTACCTGAATTAGCAGTGAAACGCTAAATCCCCCCCTAGGAAGTTGAATTTAAGCGGCAAGGGAAAAAAAGTTTCTAAATTAATAGCCCCCACCTTTAGTTTCCAATATATCGCGCTTAATACCGATGGAAGAACGAAAGCTATAAATAATTCTTGGTTTAATGTCCATTGGGCTGTATTCCATGCGTTATTAACTATTCCGTTTCGCTGCCGCTGTTTCGCTGGAGTTATTCAATATTTCACTTCTCCGGGCAAAATTGATTTCTTGCGGGCAATCCTTGTGGGATTCATTTAAACATCCTGTATGCACAGTGCTGATAATTCTCGGTATTCAACAAATTGATACTTGTACGCTAGTTTGGGAGCTCAATTCAATTTCCATCCCCGAGGATGAATATTTAGCGCCACTTGTCACGTAATGAAGAAACCACAATTGGTCTAATTGAGTGATGGAAATAACTCCCAGTTTTATCACAATTCTGTTACACAATACACAATAAAATCTCTCCGTATTCACACTACTCCCATATTCACATACTGATAGGTGAAGGCGAAGCTTTTACCCCTATTTAAGCACAATGCACCCTCGGAGGATTTCGATATTTGGCAGCTTTAAAGGCCATATGGCGAAAGAGT
This sequence comes from Eucriotettix oculatus, assembly GCA_034510155.1. NCBI lineage: Eukaryota > Metazoa > Arthropoda > Insecta > Orthoptera > Tetrigidae > Eucriotettix > Eucriotettix oculatus. The sequence continues at coordinate 13,942,105 of CM067377.1, forward strand.
GAAGAACGATAATATTTATGCATAATATGTGTTATAAATACTTCAAATTAAATAAAAATATTCATTTTTTACGTTTTTAATGAATGTCAAATACGTAAATGTCTCTGGTCAGAGTCTTACCGAGTAGAGATGTCGCTCTAGTATTTAGAATATATTTAAGTAAATGAATTAAAACGTACATACATACTATATTAGTGCTTTATATTTGTGAAATACAGCTTCCTTATTATTTATTATTGGTAATTAAAAAAGTGACTACATTAAGATATTCGAACTTCGACATTGAATGCGTATATATATATTTTTTCATACTCGTAATGAAAGGCCAAATGAAAATTTAAACAGTAAAGAAAATTATGAAATTATTTTGAGAGATACATTTAAATGCACACAGAGTGTCATGACAAGAATTTTTAATACTTTTTATTGTGGATTGATGGATTTACAATGCATGTTTTGTAATAACGTTCCAATTAATAATTTAAAGTATTACGGTCAATTTTAGACCAACCACAAGAGTACTAGTATATATTTAAAATCACAGCAACATTACTGTATATATTTATATCCACTTCAAGCCAGGGTTTCGAATAAACTCACCAAAACACCTGCAAAGTTTATTTTTCAATTTTCAGTACCATTTAAAATTTTAAACAACATGTACAATTAATGAATTTACAATATATTTGTTATAACTGAACTTACTTTTTAACTGTATAAATTTCACATATGTTATACTTAATTTAATTATGATTTTTAAAGTGTTGATGACTATGACGTATGCTTGAAAACTCCTCATAATTTTAATAAAATTTAAAACCGAAATTAAAATATACTTTCGGTTTTATTAAATTTGTGACAGATTTAAAACCAAATGGGTTTTAATCATTATCATCAAAATTAAAATCAGTCATTTAATAAAAAATTCATTCAATAATTGTCTACAAATTTATTTAAGGTAATACATCTGAATGAAAAATCAATAGTGTCGCTTACCAAATTTATAAAACTTTTTTTTCACAAAAGATTGAAATGTGTATAGATATAATTAAGTAATAAATAAATTGTATTATATGAAAAAACTATTTTAACTGAGAAAAATAATAATGATCTTAATTCTATATACAATTCGTTATATATAGATTATCTGAGCTGCTTGATGTATTCTATTAATGTATTTTAGGATTTAAAAAATATTGTATTATTTGCTACTTAATCTACCCCGACGACCCACCCTAATACAGGTCATTTCATAAATATTAAAACTGTGTTGTGAATATGTAATGAGGCTCCATATCGCTTATCTTTGTGGCACTGAACTCATCTCACAATTTTAGCAGTACGAAACGAAAGGTCGTGCAATATCGTCGACTATGGTTCGACGTGCCATTGATCGTACAAACGTACGGGAAAACAGAGGTCTAACGTCACCGCAAGGTGAATCAGAAAGCGCCGCTTGAAATGTTTTCAGGCTCAAACAGCGTGAGTGATACCCGCTCTCATTAAATCCGGCTGCTTTGTGTCTGCAACAAAAATAGTCGGTCGGTCTTTGCGACGTCAAGGTGAAACCGCGAGGTTACGCCTGCTGCTTAATCAAGTGTTCAGTAAGTGATCGTACTTAAAGACTGTTCCCTAAATATATTATAATTTTTCTAATTCGATGTCACTTCTAACCTCAAAATCCGGTTGTACGCCTTCCTCTACTCCTATTTTTCATTATCTACCCTCAATCAAACTTTTTCCGCGAATAAATGTATTTAGTTGATGTTATGAACCGCTTTATTCGACATTCGAGTATAATTTTCTAGTTCGGATTATAAAAATCTTGTCAACCATTACGTCTTACGCTAAATAATAAATAGAACATTGCTAAAAACATTATTCCGGAGAACTAAAGACAACAAATAAACTAAATATGACAGGAATTAAAAACGTCGTAACTTACTTACGGGTTTAAATCAAATAAAAATTACCGATATATAAATGAAAAGTAGCGTCCTCTGAAGAGAGAAATTCAAATACAATTTAAAAACTTCAGTTTTGAAATCCCGGGTAACGACACTTAACAAATTCAGTCTAAATGGGCGATCCAGCATAAATGATCTACACTTTATGTTTATTACTCAATAGTCAACATCATCTGACATTTATATAACAAACGCCAAGCAGTCAATGACTTAGACTTTTTAATGTTATTCAAGACATTATATACAATTCTGACTTACTGACTGTTTGTTGTTTATGTGCACTGGTGACGTTAAAATTAATGGATAGTTATAATGAACCTCACCCAAAATCGTATGTTACATGAATGAAGAACGAAACTTAGATGTGGTGATTAGTTACTCTCACGTACATGTAGAAATAGAGTAATACGTATGAAGATCAGGATGGAAAAATCTGTTTATGTGAGTGCCCTTTAAAACAACTGAGCTATACGAGTCGACTTCTCCGTTACGTGCGAGATTTCTCCAACTATTATATAGACATTAAAAGGGATGCCTACTACTTACTGAATTACATTCCTATTTGGTCTTAATTTAGGACTATCAGTGAGGAATGGGGTTCGAATCCCGTTCCCGTCGAGATTATTTAACTAATTTGTCCGGTTCTTGAATAATATGTTTTTATATTTACAGCCAATATACATATTTATTCATTTTATTTAATTAAATTGGTTTAATATAAAATGCTTAAAAAAATCATGTATAGTGTCTATGTTTGGTTAATTTAATGGAACGATTTTGACATATAATGTATAATACAACCCTTGCTTTTATTGGTTTTGTTAAATACATAAAAATACGTTTGAAATACTATTTAAAACCAAATTCGCGTCTAAAAGTTGTTATTAAGTTTTTGTACATGAATAGCTGTAGCCATTACAGTGGATACGAGACGTAAATGGATATAAGGTTCCAGATGGTCTGAGAATAATTTTGTCAAATCATTATAATCTATCAAACGAATACTATAAATCATTATGTAATAATAAATAGCCTTCATATTAATGATTGGAGTGTGCTATGTAACTCTGGTTTTATTGTTAATTACTTATATTTATTTATGATTCGTTTTCTTATAAAATAACTATACAAAGCAACAAATATGTGAGTAATTTAAACATTATAAATTATGTAGATGATATGGGACAGACTTCCAGAGAACGCGGAGAGAAGGGACGGAGACAAGAAAATATTAAATTTTAATGGGTTTCTCTGCAACGTTCGTTTGTCGTACGCCAAAAATGGAAAAGAAAACAACTCAAAAGACAATTAGGTTAACTGGTACAAAACAGCAGTTGAATAAACGTACTTCTGTAGACTAAATTGTTTGTATTCTATACGTCATCGGTTATTGTTCTTATAATACTGGGGGTATATAAGCCTGTCTGAGCATGTAACTGTGTTTACATATTCTTGAAGTATATTTAAACGCGTGGACAAATATCAACTTAACACACATATCCGGGGAAAACGTGGAGATGGGCAAGGGATGAGAAACCCCAAGCACAGTCGTGAGGGAGGAAATTATAGTTAAAAAGATATGCGAAAATGTGTCAGCATGCATTGGCACGGATTACAGGGAAATCGACCATATTTTATTGCAGGCAATATGCCGTCTATTTGTTTACAGTATCCCTTAGTCACATTTGATCAATTAAAAATCGGTAAATGCAAGCTTATGGAAGGATGAAAATAAACAATACAATTTTTTTGAAGACTCATAGATATATATACTGTCCACTTATTTATAAGGGCTTTTTAACGCGACATATATTAACGGAACCACGTCAGATTTGAAACACGTCTTCTGACAAATTACATCTAGCAACTTTATGAAAATTAAACAGGGTGATAAAAACGAGTTGTATGATTTTTAATGATTATAGTTTAATACTTTTGTTGTCAGTCGCGAAGAGAGACAAAATAATTTCAAGTGAGAATCCTTGAGAATCTTGTGTAGTCAGTAATAGTTACATATGGCCAAGCGTAAAAACTGTTGAAATAAATTCAAGCGAGAATTTCAAACTTTTAACGGCGTTATCCATAATTAATATTTTTTCGATTGTAAAATTGAAGGGTTGACCTATTTCTCTTATACAGTGAGCTATATTTGATTCTTTAAGCTTCAAATCTGCACGAACAGGATTTCGTAATTGACGGTACGCAACGGGCTAATATATGTAAGTACCCGGGTCTACGCCGGGCACCCAGTTAGTATAAAATTAATATTGGCCAAGGAAAAATAACGTCAAAAATTTATTAATTAATATTATTTAAGGATCACATACAAATGAATGTAGCCTCCTTGTTTCACAGACTAGTCAGGTTTATTCCAAAGAGGAAACGGGTTCAGAAAAATAATAATTGATTATTTAGTACCCATAAATAATGTTGCTTGATTGATAATCTGCAGATTAGTCTCTTCACGACTTAGCTGTCGATAAGGTACATTTATTGGTCCCCTGTACTTGTTCTTGGACGGAATAAAGTTAGTCCGAAATGACGGATTTGCAGATGATTTGCAGCAGAAGTTGTCCATGTCTCGTAAGCTGAGCTGCCATGGCGTGGGGGTCGCAGGTCACGCCGCAGCACCGTCTGGCGGCCGCGGCTGTAACTAGTGTGTGAGTGTGTGTGTGTCTGTGTGTTCCTGTGACCTCATCGATCCGAGCCATGAGGAGAAGTGAACTTGGGACACCGCATAGGTACGCTAGGCAGTTCCACAAAGTAGCCGCTGCCAGCGAAGGCGACTGGAGAAATCGAACAGACAATCAACATTATCCGGCGAATTTTTCAATTTTATTACTATAAAAGCGAAATTTCTTGTAGACTTGAGAATTCTATGTGGTGTTACCACAAGCAGAGGTTTGTAACACGTGCTCGTCTATTGAAGGAAATGGCAGAAACAATTTCGAGGAATCAAACATATATCAGATACATAGAAGATGAAGAGACTGCGGTGCATATTCCTGCAGAGTAAAGAATAGGAATCAGAAAATTAGGTCCTGCCTACACAGTGAACCAACTGTCATGTAGGAGAAAGATTCTGATATACGCATTTCAGAAAAGTACGTACAAAAATATTGAAACATATCACAGCTTTGAGCACTGGTAAAAACAAATGGGTAATGTCTACCTTTCAGTAACGTTTAGTAAACTACTACTTAGATAAAATTCATAACGGAAAGATTAAGTGAAAGAATCGGGCATCTATAAAGGATCTTAGGCAATGGCGATTTTGGTAATGGACGCAGGGGAGTCGAATGGCCCTTCCTTGCCCAAATTAAAATAGGTACCTTTTCTCGGAATCGTTAATAGAAACAGCACTGAAATATTCTAAGCTTATTTTCCACCTTGTTGTGTGAAATCAGAATAAATTATTTAAATTATTAGTTATAGATAACAAATTTCTAAAATTCATCATAAACGAAAACGTAACAAATAAAATTATAATTATAAAATTAATTTATTTTGTTTCCACGCCAATACCACAAGGTAAGAATTGAACATTGTAATGGATTCCCATAAAAGTGAATCAATGTTAACATACGTAATATGAGGCCTTCCGGTTCCACTTAAATGAAGGTACAATATATGCCAAAAGAAGTATAGATATAGTATTGGGTAAGTAGAATACATTGGATGTTTAGATAAAAACTAATGGTGACAGTTCTCCAGAGACCAAAAAAATATTGTGACATGAAAACAGAGTGCATACGTGGGGGAAGAATACGAAGGTTAGGTAATGGGATATGCGCGTGAAAATAAGAAGGGATATAATGAATGAAAGAATAAAATCACTGCGGTTTAAGAAGTAATTTCCCAAACTTGTACAGGTCATGAGAAATAAACTTGGATTACCAGTTTCTGTCAAAATATCTCTTATTGATGAACTAAGAAGCCTCTTTCCTTAACTATGTGGTTGTGTCTTGATGAATTATCTGTCCTTAAACTGCGTAAGTATTCATTCATTCTCGTTGTCCTTGGCTCCTGTCAGATTGACATTTTACATGACCCATACCAGATTTTTTTTGGAGTGGTACGCGAATAGCGTAGCTAATCAATCTGCTTGAGTGTTCACCCCAGTTTTGTGACCGTGACGAGGCAGGATTTGAACCCGAGACCCTTGCGGTGCGATGCGGTGACGCTTGACCGCAACATCAGAACACATCGGCAAGTATGGGTTCAGTTTCCAGGAAAACGGCCATTAATTGCCCTGCCGTGGGTTTATCTGAAATACGAGTAATTGCTGCTCTATATGCAGCATCGGCATAAATTAATTTGTATGTGATGCAGAAAACGTAAGAGGGTCACAAACCAAAACTCTCCACGTCATTAATCTGTGTTCTTTATCTTCTAATCGTGTCATGCTTAGAATAGTAATTTATTGCTACAATTTTTTTCCCCTTGTGAACTGTGCTATGCCTTTAGTTCTCTTCGCTCAGATGACATCGTGTGAAATTAAAGTCAGTTTTGTAATTCCTAGTTTACCATTTGGATACTAAAATATTTTGAAGTTTTTAATGATTTCCTAAGTTGTACTTAAATGAAACTCTGCGTTATTCTTTTTAAATACTAGAAGTTAAAAACATACTTTCCTATATGCTTTGGTTGGTTTCTTTCGTTCTCGCCATTACTTAAATGTGACTCAATAGACTAATGTATCCAATTTTTTGAGAAGTTTGAGAAAATAGGTTGGCTAATGCATAGATCAATATCCAGACACGCAAGAGCCATGTGAATCAATAACCAAGTCGTGCTATATTATTCGTAATTTTACGTGCGTGGCAAATACCTCCAAAACGGGGCACTGATAGAACCTTTGTCTAAGTAATGTAATGTGTTGGCGTGGTCTAGCGAAACAATGGCGCCGCTTTTTGAAGGGAGTCGGGGCACGCCGCACATTCCCTATATCGTCGTCGCACGTAATTAGTCTCCATGGGAACGGGAATATCGACAAAGTAATTCCTGAGCGACCACTTGTTATGGCCATTACGTGTTGCGTAACGCACGAACACGGCCATCATGCACGTAGGGGCGGGAGGTAACCTTCGACTAGACCAGAAAACAATCCGAGTGAAATTGGTCGGGCATCTGTTCGAACACTCTAGACGAACAAGAAGAATGGTGTGTAGCTGAAGAATGATCTCGGGATTGCACTCGGGTATCGACATTTGTTTGGTATAACGTTCCGATAGCTGTCACCGCCACATCACCTGAGAAGATGGCGGCGAGAACCATCGAAACGTTGTGGCGAACAAACGTGAATACCCGAGTGGAATCCCGAAAATACTTCATTCAGGAACAATGGTTTCAAAAATGGAGACTTAAGATTTAGATTTATTGTTGTTTCAATTAGTCCTCTGTTGAGCAAATAGGATGCGTCAAATAACAAGTAATTATAAGAACAAAATAAAGTACATAATTAATTACAAATAACCTTCAAATAAATAACTAAAATAAAAAGTATATAGTCTAAAGTCATTAAAACACTACACCCACACTAGAGAACAAATAAACACATTGAGAAACACAAACACACGTCTAAGCAATTGAGTTTTCACTTCTTGGAGTTGCGCGACCAGGGATCTGACCTTCCGTAGTAGCTCCAGACAATACATGAAACTAACAAAAGGGCAGAAAAGAACTGTTCAGAAAGATTAAAGCTTGTAGTAGGTGATTTTATAAGTAACGCATTCAACACTTTTGCAGGAACCTTAATTTCAATTATTAGGAGGACGATTAAGAAAATCTTGTACAGAGTAAAACCGCAGCATCATTTAATAAAATAATTTTACTCTGATTTATTATTATTCTTAACCTCAGGAGGAAGGTAAACGAATAAGAGAAGAGAGAACATTATGGAGGACTTTGGCCAAGAGAAACTTGGGATAGACGCTTCCTAGGAAACCTTCCATCCCCATCTGGCTACACAGCCAACGTTTCTGTGACGTCATCATCCGTTGCATTACGTCCGCTACTGACGGACAACGCTTTCCTAGGAAATCATAGCTTAACAGGCGACGCTTTGAGACGTGAGGGTCTTGTAAAATTAGCATTAGAGGGAAGTGTGTGGGGTAAGAACGGAAAAGGGAGGCCAAGGATGGAATGCGCTAAGGAAATTAGGGATGAGGATGAGGTTGTTATGTAGAAATGAAAAGCCTTATCATGGAGGGTTGCATCCGACCAGTATTAAGACTAATTGTTACTACAACACACAAGACTAACGAAAAAAAGTAACACTTGCTCTTCACGTCTTGTAGTAAAATTAATCATTGTAGACTTACCACAAACAGACAGCGTTATTTACCTGATAATTAACATTCAACTGGAAAAATTACAATAGGAAAAGAGTGCGTTTATATAAAAGCAAGGGAACAATACTGGTTATAAAGAAGTAAATGCAATATTTCGTAATAAAACTGTAGTAATAATAAATAATATGGATGTATGAATATAACCAGGGGCCTTACACAAAAATACATTACTGAAATACCCATAGATTCCAATTATCCGTTCAGCAATTAGTGAATGCGCCTTCGTAGGGGGACCTGATCGTCTCTATAGTTCAAGAATTTATCCATGAACTAATCACAAAACACCACAGTTCAATACAAGAGAAGGAAAATACACTACTAGGATTATCAGTAGACTTGATAGTGGGGTATTGGCATCTGCTAGTACCGTGAAGAAGTTTCAACCCCATCTTATAAATAATTTTATAAAAATAACTTTAATAATTGAATAACTTTTTAAATGAAATAAATTAACGACCTGTTTTACAGACAATTTTCAATTGGACTCAACGACGTTTCGTCACCACATTTAGGCCTTCTTCCGGTGTTAAATTTTGATGAAACTAATTAAAAACTGTTTCTAAAGTAGTCGTTACATTATTTTATTTAATTGATTGAATTTTCGACGTTAATTGATTTACAATTTTCATAAGTTTTGACTGAATATGTCTTTATATTTCCAACGAAGACGCGTGGCGGTTATTCCAGTATCAATAACTCAGAAGCGCTGCTGATTGCGTTGAATCACTGCGAATGGATGTTCAACGAGATGAATGCGAGCTTAGCAGTAAGTCTTCCTTCCCGTCTTTCTTTCCTGGAAGCGCTTCGAGATATGGGAAGCCAGTTACGTCCAAAGTTTAATTGACCACGAGGTGCCAGTCCGAATGGCTGCGGATGAGTGGTTCCTCCGCGTGTGTGGCATATGTATGTCGCAGCCAATAGAGATAAGGGGCGTGGCCTCGTGCGTCTTAGCTCCTCCTCCTCATTGGTCATTGTGTTTGGAGGGACTCTCACAACTTTCGGAATGGTGATAAAAGAAATGAGTGGGAGATACACCAAAAACAAATGGCAACAGTACGTCAGGTGTCCCTTCAAAATGACGGCAGCGTTGCTTACTTTTATATTGTCAGTGGCAGGCTGAGAGAAATTCACTCTGCACACACAGACACGTCGTTTACATAATATTCAAACAAATCAAGTATTTCTTATTTATCGCTACTTTCACAAGCTCATTTTCCCTTCTTACGGTTATACTTAAATTACTCCTATCACAGTACTTTAAGAAATTCAACTATTCCAAATATGAAACAAGGATAATGAAATGGAAAAATTATAGATAAAGGCGGAATGAAGAAGAAATATTATTTGGAAGATGTTGAAACATAGAAACCGAGGAAGAGAAGTAGTGTAGAATGCATATAAGTGACCTTGCTTCACGACGGGGCATTCATTGCCACAGCTAATTATATTGAAGCCTGCCAAAAACTGAGATTAACCGAAATATTAAAAGATTGCGATTTCCACCTTATTTTAATTTTGTATATTCAACATTATTTTTAGAATTTAAAACTTGAGTTCGTCATTGGGTTTGTTTGCTTCGTTGTTGTAACTGCTCTTAAAATTTTGAGTCACCTGACGAAAGCAACAAGGACTGCAAAGAAATTTTTAGGTATTTACTTAACCAATTAAATTTTTTTAGGTACTTCTTCGGCAAGTCTTTTCATTTCCCCATAAGTACATCATCTCACATCCTCCCTAATATGTTTAGCGTATTCCATCCTTTGCCTCCCTCTTCTTACCTCACACACTTCCCTCTAATTTTACAAGTCCCTTACGTCTTAAAACGTGGCCTATCAATCTATGCCTCCACTTGGTGAACGTCTTCCATATTGTTCGCTCTTTCCCTATTCTGCTTAGAACTTCCTGGTTAGTGATTCTATCCACCCATCTCATTCTCCTATAGCATCACATTTCAAAGACTTAAATTCTTTTCCTTTCTACAACTCCTATAGTCCATGTTTTTCACCCATATAACTCTATTTTAATATTCTATAGATCATACAATCAGTGAAAACGACAAATTCGGCAAATTTCTTATCACCTATTCTTATTATTTAGCCAGTATTTAAAATACAATTAAAACCAACGTTAACTGTCCAAAGAAGATTATGAAAAACGCAATATCAATTGTTTAATTTTTGTAGCGTTCTTTTTTTAATCATTATTCTTGCATAATTGAAATACTTGTAGACACAAAGCGCTTCTGATTGAAAAGTTACTTTTTTGATGACCTTTCGTTTCAACTTCGAGGTATAGGGGAAAGAATGCCCCGTGGAAATTTGTATTTTATTCCTCGGCTGAAGTTTTCAAGTACTGCTGAGGCGAGCAGCTCTCACACAACTCTTTATTATTGCGGATTAAACTGCGTTCAGAAAGGAATTACAGCCACCCGTTTGTGCAGTTATTATATCGGCCATTACATTTACCGGATTGATACATTTTTACGCTCAGTTTAATTTTTTTCCCTTCCCTTGTTCCCTTTGTGAGCTCGATGTTTGGAAAGTAAGAGTCTACCAGCTTGTGCCCACGTTTTGTTTTATTGCGCCGTGCCTTTTATGTGCAATATGGCGGCATTTTATGGGGTATACGCTGGTGACATCTGAGAGGTGTTCTACTGAACTACTGCCACACAGACTATTACTGTTCTTCCTTCTGAGGCTTACCGTGGACGACGTTCCTTTTTATAACCCACGTAAAATAGCAGGAAAGATGGAAAGCTGTAATAGTCCTTTAAATTAAGTAATAAGAATTAGGTCCTACCTTAAATAATCCAAAAATAACAGTTAGCTTTCTATTAGCATAAATTAAACTTTAGCATCTATATCTTATATAAACTGTGAATTTCAAAGTGATAAGCCGATTTATTAAATTTCACTGAGTATATATAGTAAAGCAAACAGCATTGAATGTAGAATATAGATCAAATAATAGACACTACTACCTTCTTATAGAACAATTAATTACTACTTCACTTTCACAAGTCATATTCATCATTTTCGAAATTATTAATTATTCAATATAAGCATATTAATATAATATGAATGTTTTATCTTAACTTTATAAAATAAAATAATAAGTGATTGTGTCAAACCATTGTGTTATCATTTTAATACGCTTAGCGTCAAAAGCGCTGCTCTATAAAGTTAATTTCAGACTGTACAAACGGTTTTCACTTTCAAAAATTAGAATAAAAAAGAATTCGTTTTCCATACAGCAGAAAATTTCCAAAGATATATTTTTCTATGTGTATCTAATTTATTAATAAATTATTTTACATAGGAACCAATTATAAGATAATATAACACGCTAATCTTCCTCTGTCAAATGAATAAAATCATATTTAACATAATACTAATTATAATTTTAACTCTAAAATATTTTAGTAATGAAAGTCTGCCAATAGTTGATGGTCATTTACACCAAAGTACTAATATTCCAAGATTACTTATGACCATAATTACTGTCGAGAAACTCATTTAGAAAGTAGAAATAGAGTTGATAAGTAGAAATTTTAAGCTTATTGTAGTGTATAAATTATTAAAGGGTTATTTTAATTAAATATTTTAACTAAATTTTGCTCGAATTGTGGGGGTCCTTGCCTTTCGCAGGTATCCCGCCGTGCCTCAAAACATCTATTGAAGAGAAGTATTTTAAGGGAGTAAGAAGACGCTGCCAGAAAATGTCATAAATATTTGTGTCGGATAATAATCTAAGATCTGACGTTCAGACGTTCCCACAGATGGTTCAATAACCTGTGGTGTGTGTCATTTTGCGGCTTTTCCTGGCAGAATCGTAAACCCCGAATTCCCAAACTAGAAAATGAAAGAATGTTTCCTACTGGCAAAAATTTGAATCGGGAAGGGGAAATCACAGGTTCGTAGTTAGTGAACGATTGAAGATAGTTGCTGAGTTGCCGTCGAGACGGAGGGATGAGAGTAGTAGTTGCGAAGTAATGGGATTGTAGATCGGTCGTTGAACGGGAGTTGGAGAGTGGATGCTGATTGGACGGAAAAGCCAAGGGGTTGCAGGGACGAGATGGTTCGCAGAGACTGAAAGGCCAGTGGTAGCAGCCAATTCCAGAAGCGAACACATCAATGTCTTCAATGGTTCCAAAGGTTCCAGCCAGATGTATCTAAGAGTTCCGGTGACGGTAACGTACTATAAATCCTTCAAGGCCGTCTACTGAGAGCAACAGTGGCAGGTTTCACCATTGTTCAGAAGATAAAGACCGTGGAATTTAAGCCCACCATCCCCTGGGAGACAGAATCAATTTGCTTCCAATTTGAATTTATAAATTAAAATAATTTTCCACTATATACATATATTTTTTTGTTTTATAGTGTTAAATATAATTTTAAAATTGTAAAACTTTCCTATTATTTATTCTACCTGCTCATTTAGTTTCAAGTAGATCCCACAATACATTAAACATTACAAGTTTGTTAAAACTGATACTCCTGTATAATCCGAGCTCCTTTTTGGGTTACCGAAAGAGATCTGTAGTTCTAATGTAAACTATTATTATTCGTTGTATTAAATAAAGTCATCTGAGTTAGTACTATATCTAACATAATTATTTATGGCAAATACCATCAGTAAACAAATTAATTATATATAAGAGAGAGAGAGAGAGAGAGAGAGAGTAGGTGTACCTAATTATATCCTTAACACCTCTCTGCATCAAGTCATAAAGATCACCTATATAATTATCCTATTTGCACGATTTCTCTAAACACAATGTATTATTTCATTTTTCTTGGGCTGTGCATATTGTTAAACAATCCCTACGGAATATGATTTTTTTGGAAGTATAGTACGTATACGTGCAGGTTTACATTTTTCTTTACCCTCTCACTTAAGTATCATAAGTTATTTTTTAATTTATTTTGTGATCTGGTTACATGCAAATTTTCAGGCCAAGTATCATAAATTCGGAAATCAATTTTCTGACATTAATTAAAATAGATAAATAGAAATACTGTCAAATATTTTACCCAGAAAAATTAATTAACATTTCGTTATTATAAATACAATGTATGATCCATTTTTGTTGACTTCTTCAGGTAAATTTTTAAATGGATAAAATTAGTTCCATTGTGCGTAATTTTGTATCGCGGACTAACTCCAGCGACTGTGAGTGAGTTGTTTGCTGGCATATTTGACCGCATATTTTATTATTTTTTTAATTAATGTCAGAAAATCTATTTTCAAATTTACGATGCTAAGCTTGGGAATTTGCATCTAATTCTGTTGACATTTAATAATTTTGCGAAGTTAAGTCTAAACATATTCTGTGGTCGTTGCTCTTCCCTCTCATTCTTGTCCCTTACGTATTCTATATGAATAGCTGCAGCATCATCGCTTATTTTGCCAGCTTTATTTTTAACATTACTCTGAAGCACAGATTCCAGGATTCAATTTTCAGACTTTACGACTGTCCAGACAGCCTCTTCTCCCTGTTACAGGTTGAACGAGGATTGCGTTATTGTTTTGCAAAGTTATATTTGTTTGTCGGGCTCCTATAAACGTCACTCGTTAGTTGTGTGTTGTTCCTTGCGGCCGCAGAGGGCATGAAGCGTTATTGGAAGTATGTCGCATTAGCCAGTATTTCAGACGACCAGCGGCGCGTCTCCCTTTTGTTTTCGCCTCCCCTCGGCGCTAACGAGTTCCCGCAGGTTAATGGATAAACTTTATTCCGGGGAAAACAAATTCGCCGCTACGCTAGCGTGCGTTAAGTGGCCCACATTTTTCGCGGGCACTGCATTACGTCATGAAATATGCCGGCAATTACTGCCCGTATTTATACGCAATGGCCAGGATTTCGTGACATGGATGGAGAGGTTGGGAGCACAACGGTGTGCCTTTGTGGCTATAAACTAAGCGGACCTCATATTCACAAAGTCCGTACAGCTTGCTTTGCATAAAGCGTCCTTCATCCACGAAATTGCCTTGGCGAATTATTGTTTCCGATAATTGCACTCATTTAAAATTTTCAATATGTAGCGAAACACTCTTAACGGATGAAAATAATTATTTCGCATGCTTATTTTTATTAACAGGAGTTCCGTTAAACGTACTTCTTACGTTGCAATAGATCGTACTTTTATTATGTTTGTAATGTTAAAAATAATTTACCTATTAAAGAGAAAACGCAGCAATTTTCGATATAATTTTAGTTTGATCTAATTTTTTTGTCTCATTTAAAATATAGTGATTATGGCTGGACAGTCCGAGCAGCAGGTAGTAAGGTTGATCACGTCTTGATACTTACCCCCTTCTAATTTTACTTCATTTTTTTACTGTCCATACTGCTAATTTACAATCTGTTCACTTGGAACAATTATTAAATGATTCACAAAATATTAGTAGCAATTAAGAGAATCTAAATGGTAAATCCAAAATATGACTATGCTTTAGTCTGTAGACATGTTCAATTTTGTCCAATATATTAACTGATTGTGGATTCGAGTGATTGCTCAATTTTGTTTGATGTCTCTTGATACCTTCGGTGATAATTTCTGTCATACTTAATATTTTCAGCTCGTTATATACATTTTTGTTTGATACGAACCATGGCACGTTGGATAAATATCTTGATGTTTTTTGATTCAAATCTTGTCAGAATCTCGAAGTTTGACTTGCTGGCTAGTTCAATGTCATATGTCCATGTTGGCTTAATTATTGCTACGTACAGTAATATATTGTTGTATAAGGAAAGCTTAGATCTTTTATTAAATAGCCAAGATAAATTAACTAATTTGATTTGAGTTTCATTTTGATATGGGTTTTCCAGTTTAGATGTCTTTCTAAATGTAGACAAAGATATTACACCAGTTGTGAGAAAGTAATATGTTGAGACTTCGTCGTACTTCACATTTAATCTTAAAATACACACACACATATACACATATATATATATATTAATTCAACGCGCTATTATAATTAAAATACCAAACAAGCTCTAATTTAACGAAATAGCAATCACTATTCAGGAACTTCATTCGTAATAGAATTAAATAAATAATTACAGTATTTTAGGTATTATTTTTTCTTTAAATTGTATTAAATTTATATAGAAGCAGTCGGGCGGTACGCTACACATATTGTATAAAAAGTTTGGTAAAATTATGGAAAAATAATTTCATAAAAGTTTATTCGATTTCTTATTCTATCTAATATCCATTTTATTTAAAACAAAGGATTTATATTTTTAATGAATTTTTAAAAAGAAACCTACAAATTTCCCGAGCCAAGATATTTACTATATTCAATTAGTGCAATAAAATTAAAAGTAATTTAAGAATAATATTAACACCGTTCGTGTTTATTTTGCGTCTGCTTTATCGCTTTATAAGTTCTTCCTTTCGCAAAGAGATTTTTTTTGCAACTTACACAGTCATATGTTATATTTTTCCCTTTTTTCTGTTTTCTTTTTCTTCTTTATTCTATTCTTTTTGGGTACAGCATCCTATAACTCATTCTTATAAGTTGAGTCAGCCAAATTTCCCTTTTTTTCTTGAGGTTTACGTTACACTTAGCCTTAAACAGTAGTATCCCGTTCCTCCCCACACGCTAGTCTCAGTTTAAGGTTTTCCACCGAGCCTCAATACAAGTAGATTTAAGCTTTATACGTAACGTAACTTATATGCAGCTAAAGACACCTGCTTTACAATATATACCATTAAAGAGTTAAAAGCGAGTAGTTTTGTAGCTTACCTTCTGTCGTATTATAAAGTCAGAGATATTAGACGCCAAGAAAAGAGTTAATACACAAGGCGGGGTCAGAACTTGGTCAAGTCGGCTACCAGGACTTCTTCCTTGGCCAGTGACCATGTTCCACACCAATTTGTTAACCTCCAGCACTATCCAGCTAAAAAAGTACTATCCCGTTTTACTTCACTCCGCTTTCCCTTTCCACCCAGAGTTCTCTCTCTCTCTCTCTCTCTCTCTCTATATATATATATATATATATATATATATATATATATATATATATATATATGGATCTTTGTTTGGTGAGTATCGATGGGTGAAGAGGGCCTTTCCTAATTTTCTGGGTGGGGTATGCAACTCTGCTACCTGCTTCCCGGACTGCCCAGCCGCAATCGCCATTGACAGTTCTCTATATTTTTCCTTGTGTTAATTACAGCATATTGTAATGTAAAATAACGAATCACATCCTTTCCCTCGGTTACCTATAAAATGTATGCCACAAATTAAACTTAAAATAAGGTTGAGAAATAAGGTTGACGAACTTTACGCTCCGGTTGGAATGTTAGCTTAAACAGAGGCATAAAACAATTTCACAGGAAGTGTAGGCTACGAAATCACTACCGTCTGTCGTCTGCAACTACATTAAAGGGTCCGATTACCATTTTAATCTACTTAAAATAATAATATAAGAAACTATATATATATATTAAATCAACGAAAAAGAAATTTAAAAAGTTATAATAAGTGGGATTAATTTTAATTTTTTTATCTACAGCAATTTGAAACGACTCGGACCCGACTCCGCGTTCAGAGTGGGATGCGTGAGATATTTGTTATGGTTTAATGGGCAATTTAATGGCCGCCCCAGGTGATACGACCGACCGATAGGATTTAGTATTGTTATTGTAGGAGCAACCCCGGTCGGTAAACAGTTAGGGAGTTGCTTCAATGTGATAAGCATACTTTGTCCTTAATAAACAGTAATTAATACATTTCCGATGGACTGAATATTATTGGAATGCGATTTATAGACGTAGTTTAAATATAAGTATTAAGAAAATTTTTACTGAAAATCTAATTAATTGATATGAATACTTAAATTCGAATGACACTGCTGAAAACTTGAAATAACGTCAAATAATTTAAATTTAAACTTAGGTGTTCTCGTCTGAATAAAAATTTGTTTGCGTTGAGCGTAAAACATCACACACATCTGTTGGAAGTAATTAATTCATAACTTTTCTCTCATATTTACAATTGTTGCTGCGTTTACCAGAGTTTTTTCTCTTTCCGCGAGTTTCTAGCTGGAAAACTTCGAGCATAATTAAATTTATCCGCAACGGAGAACTTAATATTCTGGGGGTTGTCTCTTAATGTGGTCAGATTAAGAGGTTAATTTCATTTGGAAGGTACGATTACATTTCATTTCTCGTCGTGATTGTAGGGACTTTTTTCAACAATGATCAAGAATAAAAAAGAGTCGTTCTGATAATTTTTTAAGTAATTAAATTCAACGTTACTTTTTTTAGTATTTCGTAATAGTAATGCATTATATAAAAACGATTTATTAAAGTGCCTGATATCAAGTGTATTATAACTTAATTACCTTGTGAAAAAAAAAGATTCTTCACAGCAACCATATAATTAAATTCATGTATATATATGTACGTTAATCCGCTCAGCATTCCTTTCATTTCATCAGAGCGCATTTCAAGGATTAATTGAACAAATAACTCTTTATATACATTTATGACGACATAATTTATGTCTCGATTGAGAAGGTGAAAAGCATTTCACTATTCATATTTGTCAACAGAGCTTCATAACTTATACTTTATTTATAAACGTGTTCGTTGACAACTTATTTGCGTAGCTCGTCAACTTGTAAGAAATATAAGTTCAGTCTTTTTGAATCGCAGGTTCCGTGAGAGAGAGAGAGTGTGTGTGTGTTGATTCCAACCAGAAGAAGCGTAATCCTACAGATAAGCACCGGCTCATCGATTTTGATGTCCAAAGACTGTGAAAGGAGACAGGGCTTTTCTGATCGCTCCTGAAACGTTACAAAAAGCTGGAGAAACCTTTGAACAAATTGCTTCTCACTATCCGTGTATGTCTTTTTGTATATCGTTCATACAGATTTTAACGAGTGGATAAATTGCAAGAAAGTTAGTACAGATAACCTTAAAAATATCTAAGGAAACACACTGGGAGGGGGGGGGGAATCTGTAGCATTACTTTGGAAGGAAATAATAGTTTAAAAAATTGTAAACGTTGTCAGCATGCATCAGTTTGTTACGTCACCCTGCGTTGAGTCCTGCATATTACAGGAAAAATCACCACATGCCTGCTTTTTGTGTAAGTTCTTCTAATTTCATAGTTCATCGGTTATAGCCTGCTATTCAAAGACCAGGAACACATGGAAGGATGACAATATAAAACATATTTAAAATACGTAAATTTGAACCTTTCCTATTTATTTAGAATCTTCTTTTAACATGACATATTTCACGGAACCAAGGAAAATCTACTTTTGCCAAATAGTTTCCTGCAATACAAACTTAAGTAAATATTAAAAGGTGATAGAAGGTAATAAGCAACATGCTTTAATCATTATAATATAATAGATTTGTTGTCGATTATATACACTAAAATATATAAGGCAGATTCTTGAAAATATTACTTTATGTGAGTGTATTTGCAATTTTGTGTGCTTATAATTGCAAAGAATGACGAAATACTGTAATTTAATAATTATGATTCACGATGATTTAAATCTAACGAAATAATTTATGTGAGAAATTTAATGACACTTAATTACTAATTTTCTATGAAAGAACTGGAGGCCTTCGTTTTTTATTTTTATTTATTTTACACATTGAAAAATTATTCATACTTCATTCTTCAAATATAATGCGCGCACAAAGTTTTTTTAAGTTTTCTTTTCGCAATACGTTTTATATAAACTGACAGAACGCGACGCTAAATTTCGTGTTCTTCAGAACGATTTGTGGTCGTCATAGCAAGATAACTGCATACGTATCTGATGTATTTGTGACACTATTAATGTACGGGGAGTAATTCTTGACTCCTTTAGTGTACAGAAGGAATTTTAAAAAAATATCGCTCTCACGTAATGCACCAAGATCATTTAGAGTCTCTTAAGGCAGCACGCCTATTTAAAGCAACAGCATATTCCTTGACTAAATTAAAGTATTGTGAGTCACAATGGCGGTTATTCTGACATGATCATTCCGTAAGGATAGTTAGCTATTAAAAGGTAATTATTTACAGTGGCGCGCTCAATGCCGGATTAATTACATGTTGAGTAAGAGAATAATGTAAAATTATAAACTATACCGGGCTAATACAAATTAGTACCTGGGCAATATGGAATAATTGTGATAGTATAGTTACATGTCTTTCCTAGGGAACGCGTCCTTAGACCAATTTTCAAAACTAAATATAGTTGATAGAGGCTATAGAATAATATTTTAACGTTACCTCTGTCGAGGTTTGGGATGAATACTAAGATTTTAGAAGAAAATAATAATCAAAGTCCATCAGAGGGTTTAAATAACAGTCACGCAGTTATACACTCAAGTGTACATTTCAAATATCTACATACGAGTCAATACCGACTGCAAACTGGTATCATATTTCATCGTTTGTAGGTGCAGATTTTTTTGCTCTTTATTGCAGTATAGACTCGGAATATATCTCTGTAATCGTTCAATGCTCATAAATATATATGACCGGACGAGATACATTTTTCTGATACATATGTATATTTCCGCCTCAATAAAATAAATAAATGAGCTCAATCAATATATCCGTTTATGACACTCGTAGAACACACAGATTGTGTCCTTACAGGACGGATGATCAAGTAGTCAAAGAAAGGTCTTTTATTTTGACCAATTGTTATGATATGAACGATAGTGTATTTTACACTAAACTCCCGTGAAGGTTATTTTTGTTTGCAGACCTATTTTACTTTGCAATGAAATCCAAAAGCATACTTTGTAGCTCAGTTCGTGGCCGTCACCGAGTTTTTCTTTAAAGATATACACTTGTGCAAATGTATTGTAAGTGGGGTTGTGAGTGTAGAGTCGCTGGTTGGGTGGAAGGGTGTAATGGCTGATTGAGTGTTACAGATAATGTTTGAATATTCGTTTAAATTGACAAACACTTTAAGGAAAAGTTTATTATTATTATTATTATTAACAGCTTTAATTTAATCTTTGCAATATGTAAACGGGATTTTATTACACTGGATGATCAATAAATGATTGATAATATTCGCCTGCCAACGGCGACTAGTGCTACCTCTGGCGGAGAATTTTGTAAGTAAATGGGTGATAGCAGCTGTGGTTTTTTTTGCAATACACATTGCATTTGACGTTTTGAAAGAAACTGATGATTAAAAATTAGTGACACTTTCAGAAAAAGTTTGGGATAATTTGCTGCGTTCCTCAGCGCAATTCCCATACTGTAATAAAAAATCCAGATTTGAAATTCTACAGCTTTCCAAATCGCTCGTGTATTGTACACTTCAGAAGGTTGAAGAACGGGAAAAGATTGGAGAATCAGAATCTAACAACTTTACTGCTCTTAGAATACACGCAATAACAATTAGCAATCATCTCAGAAACTGAGGATGTAATAAAACTCTAATATATTATTTAATTACAAAAAATGATAGATTTAATTATTAAATTCTTAACAATAATGGGAAATTTCAAAATTATGATGTTTCATTGAATGATAAATTCTACTAAGGTGAAAGAATTGAGAACAATAATATACAGAAATATTCACATACATTCGCTTGGTAAATATTTTACTAACAATATAAAATGATACATGTTGTACAATTATTATAACAATCAATTGAAGGTAAATTTTGTAAATTTCTACACATTATATAATTGCAATTTATATTATTTAAATAGAAATTTACTTTATAAAAATGAAAGAAATATTAATTACAGGTAAATTAAAATTTCAAAAAATGCCTAATAAAAAAAATAATTCGTTTACGTGTAGTTTTGTTAATTTATTTGAAATTTATACCTGCACAATCGATTTGAAAGTAAACTCGTGACCTAAGTGCCCCATGGAGGAGTAGATCGCAAAACCGTGCCGGTAATTATTCGTAAATCATCCCGTTCTTCTTCCAGTACATCGCTAACGTGAAAGCTTTCCAGCAATTTTCGTCCTTTATTAAGGTTTTTTCCTTGAAAACTCTCACATTACTTCTTGAAATCCACTATTAATAATAATAGACATTATCAATCAACATTAATTGATTTATTAACGAGGTAAATGAACTTGTTACAACACGCAACGCAATGTAACTTTACAATTATGTCACCCATTTTCTTACACAATTTGCCGATTGAGCGGCGCTGTGATCGCATCGACACGGCATTAGGTTGGCGTATGTATACTGTACAGAGAGATTCTTCTGCAATAATGCAATGTAAGTACGCTGATCATTAATAAGTATTCTAATATGATTTCAAGTATAATCACGAATCAAAATAATTCATTGAGTAATGTAATGTATATACTGATATATTCTCTCTGCCGTCTGAGCTTAAATCATGATCATATATATCGTTAAATTGCTAGCCGGCAATTCGTTGAAACGACATATTTAGATTAAGAAATTATGATTAATATTGGATCCTATTAATAACTCAAGGGATTAGTAGGCAATTCTCTTATTGAATATTGTTAATGTTGGAAACTGGCGAAAGTTCTTTACCAAGGAAACGATAAATAACGTACGCGGTGGTACCAAAAACGTCTCAAACTGCGCATAAGACATAATGGTTTCGGAATTAGTGCAATCACCTGCAACTTTTAGCGACGGGAATTATAAGTTGGTAAGCATTCAACTACTTATCCAGAAAAGCATTTTTCAATTTAGTTATTGAATTAACAATCAGAATAACAGGTTCTATAAGCTATTTTTGATGTCTTCGACGTGTCCTGATGGGGACCTCTCCAGTGATCAGACCCCTGTTACCACCATTGGCCAGCATCGTTTTAGTCATCTGGGGTTTCTGTATTGCAGCAGTGATTCTATAAAAAGGTTGGCGTGGGTTTCAAGTTTCTTGTGGTGTTTCTTGGCTATCTCTTGATAACATCCTGGATGAAAAGTATGCCTAGGTCCTTGTGTAGAATATGATTTCTCACAAACCATGAATCATCAACCATGGCTCTGAGGATCCAGAAAAGCCTTAGAAAAACTCACTAGTTGCTATCTTCACGTCTACAGTTAGATGATAATTATTGTTGATACCCATACTTAAGTTTGTGTGACGCGCACCTCAGAATCGTTTGTCCTACCGTTAGAGAAACATTCCCTGGACTGTCGTGAACCCTTTAAGGACTCCGCTACTCATGACTCCGACTACGTCTTCTCAGTTAAGCCAGATATTATTCCTCATTCCACAAAGGTAAAACAAAGAGAAACAGGGAGTAGATGTGAAAAAGGGTCCCCGATGCATACTGAATTTATGCACATACACGCGCGCGCGCGCGAGACATCAGAAATAACACGCCTTGTTCTGCATAATGGCATGCTGCATAATATTATGGCCGCTGCACGCGCATATCTCTAAATAACTCAGCCCGTCTACGGGTCGTTTTCCCCCCTCGTGTGCATGCGACATTGAGCTAATAAACCTCACAGTAAATGACTTCAACAACAATCTAATAATTAATCATATTCAAACGTCATTAGTGACTCTTTTAAAGAAAAAAAATTAGTTTCCAAACTCAGAGTGTGATTGCCTTACTACCAGCGCCCTGGCAATTTCTCCTTTGAACTCACACCGAAATAATTATCGTTTCGGATAAAATTTATTACAACCCTTAAGATCTGATAAGAGCGCAATGAATACTTGCACAATCACTTCTTAGCTGACTTGCGTAAGGTTTGATATCGCAAAGTACCAAGAAATGATCAATCTTAAAAGTTTATTAATCTGAAAATATCAGTAGGTCGGTTGTTGTTATGGTAATCAGTCTGGTCTGATGCAACTCTCCATGCTACCGTATTCTGTGCAAGCCTTTCTTCATAACTACGACAGCCTCCATAATCTACCCAGCGTATTCCATCCCCTCAAAATTCCCTCTATTTCTAATATTACAAGACCATAATGTCTCAAAACTTGGTCTATTAATCTATCCCTTCTCTTGGTCAAAGTCTCTCTTCTCTTATTCTGGTTAGAACTTCCTGGCTAGTTAGTCTATCCACCCATATGATTTTTGGAATATTTAAATAGCATTAGATGGGTAATAAACGAGTATTGAAAAGAAAAATCTTCTAAATGAATATTTACCACTACATCAGTTCTTGAATGAGAAATGAAGGAGCCATTATCTTCTAAAGTGGTGTGTCGCTTATTTTTACAAAAAGTTAGACAATGAAAATAACGAATGCAATCTGCTATTAGGCTTTTATTTGTAAATCCTTCCAAATTTTCAACATTTTGTCAATATAAATAAAAGTGTCGTAAGTCCACTTTCCGCAACGATTTTGTTTGGAAGATACCAATAGAAAGTGCAATTTTAAGAAGACGATAAAATACTAATGGAGAAAAGGTTAGGTATAAGAAAAGATATTTTCTGTGCATGTCTAATAGTTGAACAAATTCCATTTTAATGAAAACGGGATTGTTCAGTACACGACCCAGGTTTAGAATACCTTTTAACCTTATCGTTTTCAATCCTATTCGATCTTCTGCTTATGGTTGCAACCCTAATTTGATAGACTGCCATTCATAATTTTACCCGGAGATATAAACGAAGAAATTGGAAAAAAATTGGTTTTATCGGAGTGTGAGAGTTTGGAACAAGAATAATGCATTATGTCCCAATGTTGAAGTATGGACAAAACTAAAATGAGGGTGGAAAGTAAAATTCAGGCAGCAACCAAAACGAAGTTTCTGAGAGGAATGATAGTAAAATTATAGAAAGATATGATCATAAATAAATAAATAAGAGACCAAACGGAGTTAATGAAAAAGATGACATAATGATGAGAATAAAAGAAGATAAAGTTCCACAGCGAGACCTCGGAGAAAACCTAGGAAGAGGTGGATGGATACAACTGTAATTGTAAAACAACAAATTTGGCGGTGCAAAATCAAAGGCAGTCGTCTTGAGACGAATGTAGTTAACAGGTTCATAAAACCTATACAGTTTGGCGTCGGTCTGGGATTTATAAAATCGTTGACACTCCACCGTGACACCTAACCGTGATCAGGGCTCCAATTTTCTCCAAACATCTGTAGCATGTGGGGAGAAATACTCCTCCAAAATCCTAAAAATAAATATTTTTGATTAGAGAGGATTTCATTCTCACCACTGACGGAAACTCAACAACGGAGTGGGGAAAAATTATTTAAAACGGGTGCAAATAGAATTTGAGGCGATTGGAGAATGAGAATAGGAGGTAGGTAATTGTAAATGACTTTAGGATTAAAATGATAGATGGAGAGAAACTGGGAATGTGATTGATAAAGAAAGAGTGTGTGGTTAATAGTAGTATTTGGAGACTATTAGTTGAGTAGTGGAACAGTGAATTATACAGGGCGGACTTCTCTTGACCATGGTAGCGGATAAGAAAATTAAATGAGTAAGATAATCGTTTTCCATCAAGAAATTTAAAGGAATCTGTTGGGACCGGCACGAGATCTGTGGGCCAGCGACGAGTTCCAGGCAAAGCAGAAGACGGTAATTACTCTGTTTGTAACCTTTCTTCTGATTTTTCTTGTACTGCCTAATTACGAATAGGGTTTTCGTTTAAATCTTTTTCTATGATATGGCCCTTGAATACGTCCTGAAAATAGTTCTTATTTTTGTAAATAATAGTTTGTGAGTAATTTAATTTTTAATACTTTATCTCACAAGTAAATATACAATAAAAGAGTTAAATTAGCCTCTTTACCGGTTTTTATAATTTAAATATTAAATATTACAACTTTTCGTCTCTCATTTGAGACTTCTTCAGGAAAATATTGAACTGTACGTGAAACCTCACTCCATAACTACTCCGGTCGAAGGAGCTAAATATTTACCTGAAAGAGACGAAACGTAATATTTAAATTATAAAAATAAACTAAGAGGCTGATTTAACTTATTCAATTTAATTTTTGTAAATGTTGCATAGAGAGTATATTGAAATTCTAAAAAGTACCCGCTTTATAAAAAGAATTTGGTCAATAAATTATTGTATCATGTGAATTAATAATTGATCTTTATAAAAATTTTCCCTTACTTGAACCATTATAACCCCACTTTTTCGTTTCACGGTGAAGGATAGCTTAGTGAATTGGGATGGAAAATTAGAAGAAATTGTGCAGTGATTGACAAATTCACAACATGACCCAAAGAGCAGGAAACGGGAAATGAATAAGAAGTGTCAGCTTTCCAAGCTAATCTTTAGTAGCGCGCGGGAAGACCCTACCCGGTGTTGGCCAAAGTTAGGTGTAATTAAGAGGAATAGCGGCATGCACAACACGGCACTGCGGTTGTTAGAGATGTGAAATGTCACTTGAGGGCGTGCAGGTCCATTTGATTAGCGGACGTGCCTGAGGTTCGGACTTCCTGTGGAAACTGTCACGCCGCCGTGGGCGCGAATAAAAGCCACCAACCTACATGTATCCACGTCCGGGAAGTCAATCCTCCACACAACATGCTATTATAGATTCGCTCGATAGTGAATAAATTACCCTTATTCATTCGTTAGCTTGCATTTCAGTACTAGGTGATCCATTACGAATTGGAAGCCATTCTCTCTACCGTGTTACACAATAACCCTAGACGATATAAATGTATCAACTTCATCCAATGAATATATAATATTCTCAAAAAGTCCTCTTTTTGATTCATGTTCTACATTTAAATTATCGTTCCAAAGGATGCAACGTCGTTTAAAATTGAGATAGAACTTTTTGACAGATAGATAAACTTATCGGAATGGTAGGAAGCGTCTGTGGTGTTGCTTTTAGTTATGATGGAGGACTTTTTAAATAAATAACATGAAATGAAAGAGACTTGTCTTAATGTAAATTAGAGTGGTTACGAACCCTACATATTTACGTATATATTTAATACACCACAAAGACAATATTCGAATAAATTTTCCAGAAAAATCTTTTGTTTTACATGATTTTTTTAGTGAAATTATTAAGAATCAACTAGTAATATATAATTTTTATACGAAGTATTGAATAAAGCTACCTAATCCAATACAATGAATTATCGATAACATTTAGCGGAAATTTATAATGTAATTATATATATAGAAAACATAACAAGATTTCAGGTGATTTTATATAACTTTTAATTATATATACTCCCATAATAGCATAGGAGGAAGGGAATTTGAAAAGGGGTATGCGGAACGGCCAGCCCCTGGGCTATAGTATACGAATCTTACCTGAAAATGATTCAGGCAAACCCTAGAAAATCTGATGCGTCACTGAGTTACCATCATATTTCGTGTAGTATTACAATAGTCATAAATCAGTCATAAAATACGTGGTAACTGCGATAAATTGCGATAAAATACTTGGCTTTGATGGTTCTATTTTGCGTTACCTCAGGTAAAGAACTTAGATTGGAATTCATTATTTATTTTTAAAATTAAATTTATTTACGTTTGTTCAAGGCTGATGTTGTTGTGGTATTCAGTCCTAAGACTGGTCTGATGCAACTCTCCATGCTTAAACCTATCTTGCGCAAGCCTTTCTTTTCCTATAACTAGCACAACCCACATCCTCCCTAATTTGCTTACTGTATTCCATCCTTTGCCTCCCTCTTCTGTTCTTACCCCACACACTTCCCTATAATGCTAATTTTACAAGACCTTCATGTCTCAAAACTTGGCCTATTAATCTATCCCTTATCTTGATCAAAGTCTCTCTTCTCTTATTCTGCTTAGAACTTCCTGTCTTAAAACGTGTCTGATAATACCGCTAAAAACGAAATGGACATTACTATTATCGTATGGAAATAAATGAAGCACTGCCTCCCGGTGAGTAATCTAATTACTCCGCTTGATTAATCCATATCGGCTAAAACATTTCTGCTGTTTTCTGCACGTGTCGTGTTCACTGCGCTTTATGGTGAGACGTTGCATGCCACAAACACACATCGTGATCTCGCATGCAACAGAAAAACGGTAATTTTCAGTTGCGAGTCAGACTACAACGCGTAATGTCATAACCACATGCATAGTTAGTTTGAAATGTGTAAATACAGATTTGCAATGACTACTAAATTACTTATGAGTTTCGTGACATAAGTAATAATTTATTGTTCAGGGTCTTATTTGTCTATTTGTTTCGATACAGGACATTTAATATTTATTATTTTAGCCGTCATATAGTATTGCAGTATAAGTGATTGATGGCAACTTTACTTCCGTCACTCTTATAAATTATTAAATAGAGAGGATATATATATATATATATATATATATATATATATATATATTATATGGACATACCTAGGAAAACAATGAAAACAAAAAACTAATGTTAATTTTTTAATAAAGGAAAATCCAAAACGTTTTGCCATAAGCACTCAAACATACTCAATATGTTTTCATTTAAATTCACAACTTGCGGTATTCCAATTCGTGCTACACTATAGGGAGCATGTCTTAATCTGTTTTATCCACGCCTGTTGCAATGCGGTTCTGGTTCTGCAGTTTTACCACTTTTTTATGCTAACTGAATCTTTTATAAACCATCAGCATCCGGTGACGTTGGAGGCAAGTTATGTATGGTATGAAACATTTTGTCTAGCACGGACGATCCGTCGTCGAGGAAGTCTATCATTTAAAAAAATAAAACTGAGAATAACATGAAATACGATAATATTCGCTTCTATCAATATATTGTTAAAACACTTCGGATTGAAGTCTGAGTAGTTATGAATTTCGTAATTTTTTAAATCGGATAATTTGTGAATGCGTGTGTACAAGTACTATTAATGATGTTGCAGTAATCAATCCTTAGACTGGTCTGATGCAATCCTCCATGCTCTTCTATTCACACACTTCCCTCTAATGCTAATTTTACAATAGCAATTCAACCTCCTTTCTTCTATTGTATTTAAGATATTAACTGATGTAACTCCCCATTTCTTTAGGGATGTATTCATTTCTTATCTTTTCTGTTCTTGTCATACCACAGCGGCGTCCATCGCTCTTAACTTTCCTTCATTTTCCTTTGTTATTTCCCAGCCTCAGAACCATATAGTGTAATACTCTCCACTATCATTTTGTGGATTCTTATTTTCACCTTTGTTGTTATATTTTACTTCATTATAATCGTAAAAAACCGTCTTGTTGCAACTCTGCCCTTCCCTATTCTCCGCTTAATTTCCTCCTCACTTCCTCCTCTACTAGAAATATTTGTTCCTATGTATTTATTTGTGGTGCAGTACTTTACTACACTTCCGTCTTCCATTTCTAAATCTCTTCCTGTCCCTCCGACTAGCATATACTCGGTTGTATCAAACTTTATTTTCAAGGCCTATTTCATGGATTCCTCATTCAATTTTCTTAAGAATGCTTATCTTCATATTACGCGAATATAACCTGATCATCAGCAAAATTCAAAGTATATGGCTATTCGCATGGTGTGGCATTTTTTCTCCTGTACTGTTAATATCAACGACATATAATTATTCATTTTAATAGTTAGGTTTCTAAATATTATTTACAAGTGATTGGCAAATATCAGTACTTAGACTCATCTGCTAAACGAAAAGCGTATTTTTCAGTACTGTTTATTCAAACTCTGATTGCTGTAACTTTTGTCTGACTTAGTGGAGATTGTTGTTGTTGTTGTGGTATTCAGTGCCAAGACAGGTCTGATGCAACCCTTCATGATAATCTATCTTGCCCAAACCTTTTCATTTCCGCATAACTAGCACATCCCACATCCTCCATAATCTGCTGTCTATTCCATCCTTATCCGCCCTCTTCTGTTCTTACACCACACACTTCCCTCTAATGCTAATTTTACAAGACCTTCATGTCTTAACACTTGACCTATTAATCTATCCCTTCTCTTGGTCAAAGTTCTCCATATTGTTCGCTCTTCCCCTATTCTGTTTAGGACTTCTTCATTTGTAATTCTATCCACCCATCTGATTTTCAACATTCTCCTATACCACCACATCTGAAAGACTTCTATTCTTTTCCTTTCTGTGACTCCTACCGACCACGTTTCGCTCCCACATGAATTTTTTTAGCTACGATTTCTTAATATTCGCACTTGAATTACCCGTAAGTAAATTCCTCTTTTTCGCGAAAGATTTCCTGGCCTGTGCTCTCCTATCATTGAGGTTATGGAAAATTAAATGAGAATGTTTCGTATACCTGACTTTCCTTTCTCAGAGATTCAGCGAAAGATATGCCAAATTTCCAAATTTGCAAGCCTATGTACAGCATAAGTTAAGACTACTCGCTGTAATCTCCAGCTCACATCTGCCAGATTAATGCATATGCTTTTAAGTGTTATTTTGCGTGCAGCTTGAAGCCGTCTTGATGAAAGAACACAGTCTCCGCTCAATTATAATTTCTTCCATAAAAGTAGAGCTTCCAGCGACGCCATCAATCAGGTAAAACATAATCACACACACACACACACACACACACACACATATATATATATATATATATATATATATATATACATTTAGCCGTATAAATATCTCATTTTGGGAATGTATTGCGCAATGTACATCTGCATTGCGGCTGAGATAAAGGCTATTTCTATTCTCTGACGGTATCTATTAATGTCATGTTTGCAGAAGCTTCTAATTTCGTGCTGCAGTTTCTGTGGTGTTATGAGCCTCCTCGAGAACAAACGTAAGACAGTGAAGGGTGGGGAGAGGGAGAGAGAGAGAGAGGAAGTGAGTTTGTTGTGCAGGGGCGCCAAACTCTTGAAACAAAGACAGCAGCTCGCTAATTGCCCGGTGGAGAAAGCCATTAAGCCTATTATGGTGCTGCCGCAATGATGATGAGCAGCGCAGCTCTGTTCGCAAACACGCACGAGCCAATCTAATAACACTTTCTCTCTTGTGTTCCAGGTAAGCGTTGCCAGTCAGTCCTAACGAACTGCCGGAGCTTCCGGGGTCAAGGTAAAACAACCTTAAAAACATTTAACTGGGTCACTCTTTTTTTCACTGTTGCTGTTGGAAGTAAACAAGACCATGGCTGTGGGTCATCCATTCCCTTACTTCAGAAAAACAACGTTAAGGAACGAAAAAAAAAATTGTATAAGCAAATAAACTCTGAGATTTAAGAAAGTTTCAAAATAAAATTTAATAACGTCAAAATCCAGCAGTTGGTCATTATAGGGGATATTTATTCAAATATGAGTGTAGAAATATCATTTGAATAAATATTGTAGAACACAGATGAAAAAATGTCTGTGGTTAGAACAGGTCAGGTCAACTGTCTATCGTCTTATCAACTATCCGATTAAGTAATTGATGGAGTCGAATAAATTTTCGGCAAATTTGGTTACAATAAGACATGAATGCAAAAAATATCGAACAAACCGTGAACTGAAACATTTTTGTTTTCCGAAATAATTAAACAGTTGGAAAAATACTGTCCAATTAAATAAAGCATACTTTCCCAATTTACTAATTTCATAATTTATTCTCGGTTTATCAACCAGGTGAATTACATTTTTTAATACAACGTTTGACTAAAACTAAACCATAAACGGCAAAAAGTCAGAAATAAATCAATTTTTGTTCAAAATAAAAGGCATTTCGTGTAAACTTTTCGAGAATTCTTCAGTAATTTAATTAAAACCTTAACAGCAAATTTATGTTGCTACCACAACATCCAGGATCTTTGATTTTGAATATAAATTCTCTGTTTGGTCAATTATTATATTTTATCTAAACAGCCTGGTTTTTCGGCGTCATATTTAATTAATTATTATATTTTGTAAACAGACAGACATTTTTCGGTGTTATAATATATTTTTAGTTATAAAAATATGTTCATTAAATATCTAATAATTTAATTTCTACATATATAAAGAATCGCCTTAATGTATGTACGCGCATAACGACCGAACGACTGCACCAAACTGAATAATTCTTTACTTGTTTTGTTTGTTACTGTCGGGACAATTTTTGTAAAAAGATAATTTTTAGAAAAACAGATGGAAAAGTTTTAAAATATAATAATATGTTTCATTTCGATATCTTGCAGAGTTCAGAAAATATTAATGTAAGTTTATAAATCCATTAAATTGCTGTGGAAAGGTGGCTTAAAGATCAACTGCGAGTTAAAAGTCCTTTATGCGTTCCTATACCATTCATCCCACTTACTGTTTTTTTTAAGTGTCATTTTGGCAAGCCAACTGCGACTTGCCGTGAAGCTAAACCAATGGACTGTACGGATATGTTCGCACAGTATTGATTAACATTATTCGTATTCAATTATCGTTTCTTTCGCAACAGCAAACCTTAGTGTTTCGTGTGTTTTGATGTGTTAATCGTCTTATTATTTATTGTTAGTGATAAAAAATGCCACTAGTGAGGCGTCAAATTTCGGTTGGCGTACGTGTAATGCAAGTGGAGTTCATAATCTTCGAGACAATGATACAAACGAAGAGCGTAGGAAGCGTTTGGGGGCAAACAGAATGGGAATTTCTCAAGCGAGATCTACCGGAAGAACCCATATAGTCGGGATCAGGCGAGAGGCGACAAAACAGATGGTCAAACGGAACAATTACCTAAGAACGTTTGGCGTATAACTTCCCGAAGACTCACCTAAGGGGAGGGGCAGAATTGCTGAAATTCTTATATCTAATAAAGGTTCATATTTGAGTCTTAAAGAATTCTTGAGGACAATTACTTTTATAGTGTTTTCCCCAACAATATTTGTGTATTATTTCAACCCCTTGCGGCATGTGAGGGGTGAGGGTGGAAATGAGTCATATGAAAATAAGGAAATTATCAACTTTGGTGTCCCTGTGTTATATTATGACCTTTAAAATGTGATTTAAGGAGAAATTCATCCCATAAGTGGGGAAGAAATTTAATTCTGTCACAATACGGATTTTCCGAGCCAATCTGTTGCCGTCAGTAATTATCCTCTTTCGCAAAACATAAATAATTTCTCGTTTCATTTTTAAAGTAATTTTTAGTGGAACCCTTTTTTTCTGAGTAACAGGCTACATGAGGGGGATTCTGAAACAGGCAACTTCCCTTTAATAGCATAGGAAGGAAATTGAAAAAGGGTTTTGTGGAAGGCAGAGGAATGTAACAAAGAGTTGATCCTACCTGGTGATTTACCGTAAACAGATTCAGGGAAAACCGAGAAAACCTGCATCAGGTAGGTCGGGCTTTCGGTACTATTCTCATGCCCTTCCGAATGACGGGAGATGAGTTAGCTGTGTGGTCTCAGCATTCTCTTCTCCGTGTCTCAACAGCTATTAGGATGCAGTTGGCCGACTGATACAAAGGGAGCAGCGCACTTTTTTTGACTCCTCAGATCTGATTCTGTCAGTAAAATAAAACAAAAGTCATCGACATAAAAGTATAAGGTCAGATTTGATCATTGATTATCTACATTTTCAGGACCCCACTTAGAGAACCTCTTTTTCGTTCGTTTTCAGTGATTCCATCTAATATTTTCCGTTTTTTTACATGACATGGACCAAAAAGTGAGATTTAGAAATTTCGTATTTTTACATTTAATAGAAAATGTGAACAATATGGAGGACGTTTACTAAGAGAAGGGATAGATTAAAAGGCCACGTTTTAATACACGAGGGTCTTGTAAAATTAGCATTAGTTGGAAGTGTGTGGGGTAAGAACAGAAGAGGGTGGCCAAGGATGGAATAAGCTAAGCATATTAGTGGGTATGCGGGTTGTGATAATTATAAGGAAATGAAAAGGCTTGCGCAAGATAAGTTAGCATGGACAGCTGCATCAGACCAGGCCTTTAGACTGAATAGCACAACATCAACTGAATTGCAATTTTAAATATTTGACAAAAATTCTGTAATGAGATATTCAAGCTTTTTCATACGACAATCAGCTACACATTATCTGCTTGCTTCTACCTCCCGTGAGTCATTTAATATCTTTGGTTTTTAATATCTTTGGTAACGTTTCTTATATGGCTTCAGGGAAACATCCAGTGTCGTGAGATATTAGAAGTATAATACTTTTATACTCAATCTTCGTCTAAGTTTCCAAACTAACAACACAAATCTATAAAAAGATTAGTTTTTTGTTGATATTCACAAGAGATTCTGTGTTAAACGTCTCGAGTGTGGAATTTGTGATTTTCAATTATTTGTGATGTCTTTACATTCCTCGTTCTCAGAGTCGCTGCTTACGTCGTAATGGTTGTGAGGAAACGGCGTTTTTGAGAAGGGTGAAGAAGGCATGTTTATGGGCAGCAATTGGCCTACGGAAGTACGGGGCATTAGCGGAGGCAGCGCGGAAGCGCATTACCAGACGGAAAACCTCGACGAGAGGCCGCGCGCGCTTTATGATACTCACTTCCCTGCTTCCCTCTGCCTGCCTGCATCTCGCTCGTCGTTATGACAACGAGCTACAAATTTCTCACAGAAAGACGGGGGGACCAATATCGAATTGAAAGGAAACGCTTGTTCGAACAGACTTGCCATAAATCCTTGCGAAAGTATGTCACATCTGAAACCCTTTATAATCCGACGATTACTGAGCATCGGTGCGTATTTTCATGGGTGAAATATGAAAATTCCGGTCACTTTACTGGTCTCGAAGTTTCCACAAAAGATCACTGCAACCGACCTTCATCGTTTATCAGAAAATTATTGAACACTTTTCAAGTGTGACCGGCATGGAGTTTATAAAAGGAAAAATATATACTCGTTCAAAGTGTTTTTGGTTGGGGGAAGAGAAGGATCGCTACTTATTTTTACGGCGAAAGTTTGTATCATATAATAGCGAAAAAGTTTTATGCATATTAAATGCTATGTTCAAATTATATAAATTTAATGTTGAAAATTTGATTCTCGTTATATTGAAGAAGCAAGGTGACAACCGTGATTATAGAAAGGTTAAAATTTGTATGAGTATAAATAACGTTCAAAGGCTCTTTTAAAGTTAAAATATTTCAGCAAATCTATTTCGTTAACGATGGAATATCTTAGATGAATGACTGACGTAGAGACGTTTAAGAATCGTAAGGCTTTTGATAATAAATTTCTGCATTAGAATTATTATCAGGTTTGCCACGTTATCCTGACTAAACAAGTAACGAGGCTATCGCTAAACAATTTATTGTTTCTCTGTTTGTAGCATAAATATTAATACTCGAGCAACCCAAAATATATCTGATAATAAGCCAATTTTATTTCGCAAGGGATTTTGAAAGCCGGGTACATTGTACGTAAAGTTGGTACGACTTAGCATTAGTAACAAGCTCGTCTGACGTCACCACTGACGTGTAAAAGAGTAACCAAACTCTTCCTTGAAACGCTAATTTTACACACGTGCTAATGCAAGTAGCGTTAGTTTAATATTAATAACCCAGATATTATATTCTGAGTTATATACTGTCGTGTGAATGACATAATTGTATTACACCGCACGTTAAATGAGTGTTAATTAAAGTGAGTCTCTTACACAATGCTGAGATATTATATAAAATAATTCTTCGTCTCTTTTCCAACCGTTTAGGTTCATAGCATAGTGTTAATTATTTACAGTTTATGGATTTCTATTATGTCTTCTTCCACTTGAATAATTTCACTTTCACCAAACGGTAAATTTTAGATTTATTTTTATTTCCATTAATTCCCGGTTGAGGAAGTAGGAAACATCATACATATCATTACTAACAAATAAATACAAGATCAAAATAATATTAGATACAATTCAGTACCAAAAATTGTTAAATACGTAACTAGAGTGAACAAGGCAAAGTATAAAATAATTGAAAACGTCACACGCACAAAGAGACGCATAATCAAAGGAAATGTCACTTCTTGGGGCTGCATGCTGAGGAATCTGACCTTCCATAGTAGCTCCAGGGAATGTGCACGAAATCGACAAACAAAGAAAAGTGCAGACAAAATATACAGAAACTGTAAAAGTTATGTTATAGAATATTTTACAAAGCATCGCTGAATTATTTTCCACTATTAAGGGAACAATCAAGAAACGCCTGACAGTGGCGCCTTTTAACAAAAAATAAGTATTAATGTTGTTATATATATTTAATATGTTTTTGTCCTTTTGTTGATCCGCATGAGTTACTCGGTTATAATGGCAACTAACAATCAATAAACCAAAATAGGTATAATGTTTTAAGTAATAAATAAATACTCGAGGTAAATAAAACTTATACCTTATGAATATTATAATTATTTAAAAAATGCGTGATAAAATAGGTAAAAATTATAAAATTTCAAAAAATAAACATATAAAATATTTTAACACCAAAAGAAAAATATGTATCCTTATAATGTGAATCTTAAACTTTTACCAACAGTTCTTGATATTTTTTCGGTCGTCCGAATCCATTAGGTTTGGTGGATTCTTTCTTGAGATCAAAGAGTAATAGCAGAAATTTGCAAGATATTAAAACATTGGATTAATAGATCTCGAGTACTTAATATTGATAATCATGCGGTTTAGGAATAACTTTATTGAAGTCTGATGTCAGTTTGTGCAGGGACTGGGATAGTCTTCCCGCTGCTTTCCCCACCTCTTAACACGTGACTCGCAGTGTCTGGTAGCTCTGATTCTTTTGTTAGGGTTCTCAGGAGCCTCAACTCATGAGTTGGAGACCAACTCGACTAATTGAATACATATATTGTGGTGCGGGTTCTATATATTGGTAGACGGGGGAGATGAATTTTAAATCGCGACAATTAATAAGGGATAAAAATTATAAATTTTTAATTTTAACAAATATGAATTTATTTGATTATATTTTTAAGGGGAACCTCGCTTACTTCATAGGGAACATGATTGACTTTATCTCAGGGAAAGCTAAATGCTCAGTGGGTATATAAATCAAATATGGGGGGGAAGGCGAACACTTTATAGACAAACGACCAGAGGCGAGAAACAATAAGGCGGTTACATCACCACGGCGTCCTTGCTGGCTGATGGCTGCTGGGTGTCGTCTCCCAAGCGTCGCTTTCTTCACTCCAGGGCTGCTCGTCGACTCGATATTTTAGGTTTCTTAGCCTCTGATGATTTCTTCAAAGATGGACGGATGGTTAGATCAGATTTACGTCCAGTGAAACTTAAATTTTTGCCTGACGTAACTATTTAAATTTTGAAATGTTGTTTTCTAAATGCGTCCGAAAATTTTCTATAAAACTGCTTCCGTCTCCTAGTGCACCTTGGTTTTGATCTCCTCGCCCCGCCCAAATCTCTCCTGGTGGGCGTGCACTTTCTACTTCCTCCGTATGGAGGGTAGGATTCTGAAAATTGTTTATTTCGGCTTTCGGAGGACTCGGGATAAATACTTGGCCTGTTTAGCAGGTAGCAGGTCCAGGCGTCATGTCAATTTTTCCTTTTCCCACGGCTGACCAGATGGATTGTTGGTAAATACCATCTGTCGCCCATGTCTTCCGCAGCCTAGCCTTGACGCTACCTCGTCCAATCACATTGTACCGAACCTTAATGTTTCCGTTTTATGGCCGAAGAGATGACTGTAATTCGTCATTTAATTAATCTATCGCGTTCATTCATGTTCCCGACTTCGTCCTGCTTAGATCTAAATACTTATATACATTACAAATAATAAATGAAAAATACAATTTAATTAATATAATGTGGTACAAGGCAATCGCGTACCACAATATATATATATATATATATATATATATATCCTGTATTTTTGTGCGGTTCATTGACTCCTCCGTTCCCCTTTCAAATACATCGTTCTGATCTTTTAATTTCTGCACCCGGAATGGAGAACGGTTCAGTCTTATATTTCAACAAAGATACCTGACCTCTATGAATTATCAATCATTTTCCCTTTAACTCTCCAAGATGCCTGAAGTGAGGTCACTCCTTCGGGGGCAGAGATGTTGTCCTTTTTCATGTAAATAATTAATAAAATTAGCTTCATTTGTTGGAAATATACTATGGGACTGTTAAATCTCCGGATATCAATGTCTTTATAAACTAATCATGATTTATTCGTTATATATTCGGGTTACAGTATATTATTACCATTCATTCCATACATGTTTCATAAAAACATTACATATCAACTTTGTTCAAAACTCATATGACGAAAATACAGTTGCGCAAAAACCTTAAAGAAATGCCCATATTGTATTTTTCGTAATGTAGTTGTTTAATATGGTGCAATATTGGGCGATGACCAGCAGCTACGCAGTCCTTATGCGCCACAAAATTAAAATGACTTACGCCACAAGTAAGAAGAGCTGACAAACACAGAGCGAGGATATTGTCGTGGGGGACAGGAATTTCATTAGCGAGGTCCTTTGCATCCCACAGCCAATATGCAGACCGCGTGCTACAAGCCTCTTTCTGGGGCTCCAGGTACCATTCTGATTCTCAGGAGGCACATTCGAGTACACAAAAGCAGCGGCACACAAAGTCCGTCTCCAGAGCCGAAACCAATCGCAATTCAGAATTGGCCTTTACGCACTGGATATTTTAGGAATGCCCAATATGAGAGAAATTCCGTCAGACCATCTATCTCAGTTACTACCAATTGTATTATATGAAATGAAATTTTACTTCCGAACAAAAAAATTTCTGTTCATGATCATATTAGAATACAAATTTCATGCTCGCGAAACCCAAGCAGTGGCTTCCGCTGTCCATCTTAAGCTTCATCATTACAATACCTTCACACTTCCACGTAATGTCTGAGCTAATTCTACTTTTACGTATATTGATGGTGAACAATGTCTCCGATAGCGTTTGCTGTACTCAAATTGCTCAGGCCAATTTTAGAATATGGGGTAACGTGCTGGGATCCATATCGAAAAGAACACACCCTAGCGTTGAAAAAAAAATAGAAAAACGGGCTGAAAAGATGTTTGGGGGTCGATTCGCGAATAATCCACACGAGAATTTAGAAGCTCTAAGTAATAGAAGGAAACATGCGAGGTTGTGCGCAATATATAAAGCTTATAAGGGTGAACCGGCCTTGGAAAAGAAATTACAAACCATCTTACGGTGCCGAATTACATTTCTAAAAATGATCACATGTTCAAAATTAAAGAAAAATAGCAACGCACAGACGTAGGAAAATCTTCATTTGTAAATAGATCAATATGCGATTGGAATTCCTTGCTTGCAGAAATACTCACGACTTTTCCGGGTAGCGTAAATCGGTTTAGGAATAGGCTAAGGAAACTAAAGTGAGTAGGTTTTAGAATCAGAGAAGTGCTAATAATGAAGTGCAGTGAAGTGATTTCTGTGTGACTCCTGACTTCTCTTTTCTTTTTAAAGTCAAAACCTATACTTCAAAATGGTTCCTTACTGTGAATTGTATTTTCCTTTCGGTTTTGTTTTTCTTTGTATATAGCTGCCACCAAGGAAATGCCCGTATTAATAATAAATAATGATAAAATCCGCGATTCTTGAACTTGATATAGAGTCGTAGATGATAATAGAGCGTTGTTTGTAGTCGTGTCCCATATGTCATCCGTCATGTACCCATTACACACTACACTATGCCAACAGGTGTTCATTTCTATTTGCTAAAGTTATCGTTCAAACTGACGTCACGCGCTTTTTTTAGCTCGTGAGCCAACTACATTTACCATACATTGATAAAAAGAAAAAAACTATAAAAGCGAGCAGTTCAGGAACATGTTGTATCCCACTCTCACCGTCTTACTCTCTTATAACATTGTAGGTTCCTATTATAAACCCTCTTTTTCCATCAGTCTTCTGACCACCCACTTCCTACCATTTCAATCCCTTTACCACTACATTCTTAACTGTCATCCGACGTTCCACCAAGTTATTCTTCTAATGATTCCCAACATAACTCACCCTAGACCCATTTGGCCTGCATTCATCCCGTGTATATTACATATTGTTATCACTTTCTACGTCGTTTAATTTATTTTATGTTTAATCTCAGCATCTCATTCATCACCGAGGAAATCAAAAGATTTTGAACGAATAGAAGGACACCAACATAGACTAATAACCGAAATAATCTACTCTCCTGAAAAACAGATTTGATTCAGGTGAAGCAAGACAGAAAATAGTCAAACAAAACACCTTTGAACTTCTAGTGAATCATCATTGGGCGATTACCCTACTCACGTTTTAAGGCCTACTCGTATTCAATTTACTTATTGCATTGTATTCTGACCATTTCAGACTATAAAATAATAAACGCATTATAGCATACACTTATTGTAAACTAATTTTGTTTCCGCGTCAATATATCAAGACAATCACGATACTATGTTGGCATTAGAATAAACAATTTATGAACCTCTTCTGTTGCAAATATAACTCGAAATATTACAATAAAATCAGTTTTACAAATAACATATTAATAATTTAATTATATGTAAATACGACAATCACATAATTTTAAAAAGTAGAAATTTTTAAGCTTTCTTATTATGCAGATATAAAGTGTACATTAAAAGTACTTAAAGTTTTCTTCTCTCTCTAATTTCAAACTATAAAATTGTAAGTATCGTTCCACATTTTTAAAAATAATAGCATCGCTTTTGTAAAACCTGTTTTCTTGGGATATTTCCGATTTTGAAACTTAGGCTTCTTTTGCACGTGAAGAAAAGAACAACTCGTTGAGCTGCTATTATTATAATTTAAATTTGTTTATTTCAAGTGATTTTTAATTATGACTCATTTGAATGTGATAATCATTTATTTCACTGACGTCAGGTAAACTTAACTATTAATAAACCATTTTCCCATTAAAACCCTATGATGGTATATCAATAATAAATTAGGTTTTAAATCGAATTGGCTTAAAAAATGAATTTCTTCAAACATTCACAGAAAATTTAGTTGCTTTCAGTTTAGAAATATAAATAAGCTTTTTATTTTCTTCAAATATTATACATTAATTGAAAACAGTACACTCGGTTGGCGAATTATAGATTTTGATAATATACAGACAGGATACATTAAAAATATATAAACGTTCAATGTTCTTTCTGACGTGACAAAGTATTAATCTTACGTTTGAACGGTATCAAAGATATTTGGAAAGACCTAATGGTACCACTTATCAAAAAGTTTGTATCATTCTGAATATGAATAGAGTTAATTCTTAATTTTTTATGTATCATTTAAAAAAATTTGCGTGGGATGTTATCTCTTTTCAATAACCATAATTTATGTACCACCCTTTATACGTTTTTGGTACACCTACGAATTCTCCATAGTCCAACAAAACGTTCCTTTCTTAAATTACTGCCACATCAGTCTGTAATTGAAGAAAAAATACATTTCGCTTATTAATTAAACATTCTGGATCAAAAATTGAGTTATTTGGATAATGTGTGACGTAACCTCTAGGATTTGATGCAGAGAGGTATTCAGGAAATTGAGGTATAATTACCTTTTCTGGTCAAATCATTTACTCATTGGTGGTATTTGTAACAAATAATTATGACAGATTCAGTACTAACTCAGACATGCATTAATTTTCTTACGACTAAAAATAATTTACAACAGAGGTTTCACAAAGAAAAGAATTAAGAAGTAATCAAGTTGCATTCAAAAGTGACTTTAAAAATTGTCTACTCCGTAAATGAGTTTTAGAAGAAGCTATTGTATTCATCCATGAACCTAGAATTTTTTTATAATATGGAGTAAATAGTTTGTTGTGCTTGATTTGTTGGTAGTCCATCTGCACTGAAATATTTTAAATTAAAAAATAATATTTACTTTATAATGTACATTTGAGTGTTAATTAATTGATAAATGAATGACAAGGTTGTTATGTTATGGTATTATAATTTTTTATTATGTAGAATAAGTTATTAATTGGTAGATATATTGTTTTGTACCTACCTATATTAATGTAATATGTGCGCTTCTTCCCAAATCCTTAAAGGTTTGATTCTCATAAGGGTCTATGAAAAATGGCCATTTTCTTCTACACGGAAATGTCATATAAGTAAAGCACTGGGTATCGTAAATGTATAATTTATTCGTATTAAATTCAAAATATTTATTCTTAATTATTTCTGACAAATTGTGGGTATGATGTTTGAGTTGTATGTATAATAAAAACTAAACCATGCTGTAAACATTTTAAAATAACTTCAAAATAGATTAAATGAAATATAAGAAGGCGACTTTATGCACTACGGTCGATATGAAAGCCAGCCAGCTCTTCAGAGAAGCGTTCAAGTTAAACAACGTAAAATATCGTCCGAATTCATCGGAAATTCTACTCCTCGTTTGATGCTTTGTAGCGTGATCAAGTGCCACTATATATTTGCTTCCACAGAGATTTTCTTTCGGAAGTGTTTGCTGAGGGCCGCGTACCGGGCGAAAAGATAAAAATAATGAAGCTCTTTGGCGGCGGCGGCGTCGGCGTCGGCGACGGCTGTGTGCTTGGTGAGTGTGTACTCACTCACCCTTGCGCAGATGACCGGGACTTCTCGTCGATAAGCATGTCGATGACAAAGCAGACTCAGTCAGCAGATATCGCCGTAATGGAATCCTGTCTCGTGCGTGTAATCATTATTGAAGCGGCGAAGAAGTGTCAGCAGTATTGGCTCGTCAAACCCGTCACAGGAATCATCTTCGAAACCATCTGCTGACGGAATGTGAGATCGTTACCTTCTATACTGCCTTATTAAGTCGTGAAAACCTACACATACGTAAATAGTCTTCTAATATCACATCAGTGTCAATTAACGTTGTCATCAAAGTCATAAATGAAATATTTCAAGTGTTTCCCAATTTTTAATTGTAACAGTTCGTGCAATATTTTACAGAAGCCTCCACTGAATTTAATATTTATTAATTAATAAAATATTTTATTATGTCACAATTAGCTGGGGACCTGGCGTCATCCGGGTATTTATATATTAGCCCGGTATATTATTTAATTATTCGTACAACACATGATTAAACGAGAATCAGAAGTATGAAAAAAAATATGAACCACAAATGCACTCCCAGTATCTTGAGACTCCCGGTGCAATAGCACAGTTAAAAATACTTTCAGTACTCTTCGTAAGGAAAAGAATAGAAGCCTTTGAAATGTGGTGCTATAGGCGAATGCTGAAAATCAGATTTGTGGATAGAATCACAAACAAGGAAGAATAGGGGAAAAACTAGGAGTACGTTGACTACGAGAAGGGATAGATTAACAGGCCACGTTTAAAGACACGAAGGTCTTGCAAAATTAGCATTAGAGGGAAATGTGTGGGGTAAGAACAGAAGAGGGAGGCCAAGGATGGAATGCGGTAAGAAGATTAGGGAGGATGTTGGGTGTGCTAGTTATAAGGAAATGAAAAGATTTGCGCAAGATAGGTTAGCATGGAGGGTTGCATCAAACCAGTCTTAGGACTGAATACCACAACAAAAACAACAACACTCCGGTTACGGAATGAACTGCAATTTAAACCCCATGCTAATTTTCAGAATCAAAGCCAATGGCTCGTATAGAACCGATTTAAGTACCAAACTTAACAGTTTTCTTTTAATTTTCATGTGACTTTCCGTCCAGCCCCACCCCTAGGAATACTCCCCTTCAGCGCGGAATGAGGTTGAAATGATATGCAAATAAATTTCATGAAAACACTTTAAAAATATATATTAGAAAGAATTAACCGCCGCTTTTGGATAATTAAAACTTTTCGCCCCTCTAACTCCCGCCCGGACCGATGTCAGCCAAGCCTTGGCCCAACAGTGCTGATTTCTGGGTTGCAGAGAAAAATGTACGAAATTTGGTGGGAATTAGTCCACTCGTTTATATTTGTATGCGGAACCTACACACAAACACTCACACAGGCATTTTATTGTAGAGATTAATGTGCAGTTATTATTATTATTAAGTGTTCATCTTTGGAAACGATCATTAAATTTCCATCTTCACCTTGTTCCGCTCCTATGTTTACCGTCACTGTCTTCTCTCTTCAAGCCGTCTAGGATGTACTATCCATGATGACCTAGAATTCCGTTTTGTATTTGGAAATGTCGTGCAATTAGCAATTTTTCCTTCGGATGTGCCCGATC
The DNA here is from genome assembly GCA_034510155.1 of Eucriotettix oculatus. Taxonomy (NCBI): domain Eukaryota; kingdom Metazoa; phylum Arthropoda; class Insecta; order Orthoptera; family Tetrigidae; genus Eucriotettix; species Eucriotettix oculatus. The sequence continues at coordinate 13,985,429 of CM067377.1, forward strand.
CAGATTGTCTTTCTCTTAATAAGATTAAGTGAAGATTGATCTCTGTACATTTTCTAGTTTCAAAACAAATTCATATTTTACTACTTCTGTCTACTTTTCTGTCAATTTCTCTCGAATTTAAAATCTCGCCTGGTATGACTTCTCCCTCTTCCATAGCATGTTTCTGAAACGTTCACAGTCCTGCATCAGATGTAGTTCTTTTTCAGATTACAGATTCGATTTTGTAGTCATTAAGGTCGTTTTCCTCATTAATGCTCTCTTGGAAATTGAGAAAAGAGAAATTTTTTCCTTCCAAGAGTTATGGAGTGAAGACCATTTCTAAGATTAGTCAACATCTTCCTGATGAAGTCACAAAAATTAGATGAAACACTGCAAAATTATGATAAACTGTAATAAATCTACTAACAATTAAGGTTGTTCCATTTCTTTAATTATCCAAAGTCTGATAAATTATTCCACCATGATAATTGTTTGTTTCCAAAAAAAAATATGGTAAGTATAAACTTATATTTAAATAAATTGCAAATACAAAACCAATTAAATGTCAAATATGTCGCTGATTAAGTTTATATTCGCTTATTGTTGAATAATTTATAGTGTATCCCGATTATTTAGAGAGTTCACAAGAATATATAATAGGAAAGAATCAAAAGAAATTTATGAAAGGAGCGAAATTTAAATTGCTCGTAAATGATGTTTTAGAATACGTCGTGTATAAATTAATTGTTCATAGCTAACAAAATAAAAGCAAAGTGAAAAAAAGAACTAACAGACAATCCAAGAAATTACATCACTAGAGAAAACTAACTCGCAACACACATATCGAAGTCCTCACTCTCTTGCAAGACTTTATCAGAAAGGAATATTTCTATCCCTACGTTCATTACTCTCGTTTATTCATGTGAATGGAGCAATCCCACGTTTAAATACAAATTTCTATTCTTTAGTTACTCACACCTATTTCTAAGATGTAAATCAATGGCTAATGCAGACAGTATAATATTTAAAACATTAAAAATAATATTTTACAAAGTTTCTTTCAATATTTTATAGGCCTCACCAGACGATGTCATAACATTTTACAGACCCAAACGTATAGGACGCTAGTATAAATATAGAAGAATGCAACGGATTCAGAAAGAAAAACCTTAAAATTTTATCAAATAATCAATTGTCAAGTACATAGGACTAAATGACGAGTACTTAAAACCAGAATTAATAAGGAACATAGATCAAATTTTAAATTACCATTAGAGAAGCAATCAGTGACAACTAAACAACAAATAAATTTTTTTAATGATGAATATTAATACAACACCAGATCCAGATCTGAAATTATTCAAATTAAATTGTGTAACCATTCGCTTAATGTCCGAGGTGTCTGAGTATCATTTATTATGCAATACTTTCTTATTATACTCTTTGTAGTTTTGCATATAACACTCACTTCGTGTATATTTGGGACAGTCAAACGTCAGTCGTAGCCAGATGATGTCCAAACAAGATTGGAGGAAACATTATGAAATATTACTTTCAATTTTTAATATTTTACTGCCTGTATTAGGCAGTTAATTCATATCTTATCAATACAGAAAATGTATTTATTGAACTTTATTTATATTCGTATCATGTTTATAAAAAATATACTAACCAAGCAATTCATTGATGTATAAATATTTAGACTGTCTCTCGAGATTTGTTTCATGAGCATTACAGCCTATAAGTCAGAATACATGTGATGTGTAGTTAGTGCACGTTGTTCTGTTCCTAAATTTGGAACCTCGTCTGGTTTGTTTCAATTACCCACATGCACGTCAAAATTTTCATCGTTCTTGGTGGCCGAGAATGGAATACGCTAAGCAGGTTAGGGAGGCTGAAGGGGACGTGATAGTTACGTAGAAATCAAAAGACTTTCGCAGAGTAGTTTAAATACTCTATACTATTACAACAACAATTTGTTGAATCCAATTTAAACGCATCAGATGAGGTTCCAAATTTTGGAACAAAACGTCGTGTACAAACTACTGCCAATAAATTTTTATACATTTTTTTCCAAATTATAAACTGCTTTCCGTTTTATTGATTTTATAATAATCAGATAATGAAAATAGTTACAGATAATCTTCGCCTGAGATTAGAAGTAGTTTCAAAATTCCACAGTTACTCCAAACTATCTTAAGAACAATCAGGAGCAATTTATCGTACTACAGATTTGATTGAAAATAAAATAATTTACGCCGAAGAAATATGTGGTTTTCTTTTCTGTCCGAAATATCCAAGCAAATCGTCGCAATTCATAAAACAAAGAGTTGCTTATCACAAAAACACGTATGATTGAGCGAATTTGCGATGAGAATGGCCAGTGAATTAGGTCGGTGTTTTGATTGGGCCACACGTTTTACGAGCCGGAGTCGCCGTCCAGCAGGTGCCACAAATCTTCCCACCCCCGCACTGCGACGTCAATACCCTCGCTCCAGGGATAGAAAGCTGCAGCGGCAGCCAGCTAACTGAAAAGAAACTTCTCGCGTTTTCTATAGGGTGTGTGGCCAGTGCAGAAAACACTCGGCCGCTTCATTATCCTGGGGACGCCGTTATTGTTCAGTAACTCGGAAACCCCGCTTGCTGCTACTGCTACTGCTTGCAAATGTCATCCGTCCGTCCTCTCGCTACAGACGACAGCGACCATCAAACAGAACGGAATTTCCCTTCCGATGTTTTTTACGGTCACCTCAGACAATACGCTCCAGTTCAGTCACTGAGAATTGTAACAACAACTGCGCTAATTAGGTAATCACCTCGTCACCGATTAAAATCCTGGTATCTACCAACTCAACTGAAAACAAATTATTTAAGTAAGAAAATTATATTAATGTATTCCCCTCAATGTTAAGGAAAATAATAGTATTCCAAGTGATATTTTCTTAAAAGCGGACAGCATACACGTATGCTCGCAATTAGAGTAAAATTGGTATCATGAATATGTAACACACAAGCACATCTGTTCGGGTTGTGGCGGCAATGAGTCGAAACAAAAGAGACAGAAGTTAAGCTCAAAGTGCAATATAATTCAGACACCGCGTCGCGGTTTCGGAATTTCTTAATCTTTCAGAGAATTTGGCGACGTTGGGTGGTGTGTTTCCCCAATTACCACCAGAAATCTTATTGGTGAATATCCATCCCTGCCACATTGCTGATAAAAGCTAGAGAAGTGGGAAGGAAGTTTTAAAGAGGTAGGCGGAGACATTTTTGTATACAGGTTGGACGAGAGATTGGTGGTGAGAAATTGGCAGTGGAAAATGATGTGAGAGAAGTTGTAGATGGTGCGAGAGAGGTGAAATGGAATTTTGAGATATATTTTGGAGAAGATTGTTCAAGAGCGGTGATGATCTGGAGAAAGGACAAGGAAGGAGCTGGAACCTGCATCTGTGACTCTTTGTAATTTTCTGTTTACTGCCAGTTCCGAGTGGATTAGTGTAAAATATTTTCTGTTCTATGAGAAGGCCCATAAATGCGACCCTGATATTAGTCTCATAATTGTTAGAATTGTTTAAGCTTAGTATAAATCATTTTTGTAAATATATATGTAGTTTTATTAGCGAAAGAAGTTCCGGCAAAATAACTAAACATTAAAAATTGTAATTATTATTGTAAATATGTTTTTTGTTGTTAAAGTAAATTGTTTTATTATAAAACTTAATCATTTATTTAATTATTAAATAATATACTCCTATATACGTTACAAATAATACAAACATAGTGAGGAGCAAAATGAATATAATAACTAAATCGTTCTAAAGTTAACTTAGACTATATGAATCCAGGAAATAATTCACGGACTATTCATGGACTATTGTATTACGACGACAGCACCTATAAACTAAGAATAACAATGAACATAATGTATTTCTGTATCTTTCTATTTTCTTTATACAGATTTTAACGCGTGAACAAATTGCAACAAAGCTTGGTACACTCATTTTAAAACAACTGTTGTTGTTCTGGTAATCAATCCTAAAACTGGATCCTAAGCAAGCCTTTTTGTTTTTACATAGCTACCACATCCCACATCCTCCCTAATCTGTTTAGCGTATTCCATCCTTAGCCTCCATCTTCTGTTCTTACCCCAAACACTTCCCTCTAATGCAAATTTTATAAGACCGTCATATGTCAAACCTTGACCTATTAATCTGTCCCTTCTCTTGGTCAAAGTCTTCCATATCGTTCTCTCTTCCCTATTCTGCTTAGAACATCCTGTTTAGTTACCCAATCCACTCATCTGATTTTCATGGCATGTAAATTTCAGCATTCTATGTCACCACATTCAAGAGCCTCTATTCTTTTCCTATCGGCAACTCCTATCGTCAACGTTTCGCACGACATAACCCCAAGAAAAAATAATGGAGGAGAGTTGTAGAAACCTCTAACGAAAACGTGAAAAAAATAAATAATGGATTTGTGAATGTGTCAGCACGCAAAAGTCTGTGACGTCACAGTGTGTTTAGAGACACAATTCTAGAATATACGATAAATTAAATTTCTCACAAACTGACGTTTATTAACTTATGTCCTTAAAAGTACGAACATACGGAAGGATGATCATAAATAATAGGAAATATTATTTTAAGTAGATAAGTTCCCATTGTATTTAGAAGCGGAGTTATTCTGTAATATTTTCGTAAGAAGGTCACATTTTACTCTAGACTTTTTTTATGAAATAAAAAGTATGATAAGAAACCAAGAGTACGATTCTTTGTAATCCTTATAATTAATAGACTTAATGGCAATTACAAAACTGATGGAATATTTTAACTGAAATTTGTCGAGAATCTTATGATGACAGTATTTTTTAAATTTTACGTATAATTGCAAAACCTGACGAAATATATTTAAATGTTATTTTCAAAGATTTAATGAATTTACATATTCTTCATTTTTCTTTCAATGAAGAGTTGAAGTATTCCGTTATTTATATTTTTTTACTGCGAAGCATAATTCATAGTTGAGACCCAACGCGCATGTCTGTGATGTTCGACCGATTTGAATTCTCTTTTTGTTGTATTTATGTTGTCACCTGGATGCTTTTTAGCTATAGATGTGCTCGGTTGTTTCTTTTTTTATAATTTCTCGCTTAAAAACATATAATACTACATTTTTAATCTGACCGTTTGAATAATCTATGGCATTTGACTTAAGCATGCGCAATTTCATTGCGCCGTAGCTTGTCATTGTTTTGACAATTATATTTCCGAATTATAAGTTCTGATATATTCCGTTTATTCTAATAGCGTGGAAACTGAGTGAATTATTTATCGGTTTATCCGTGTATTTGAAATAATATTTTGTGCAAATGTGAAAGGTGCATTGTTTGAAATACGATTTATATGCATGTGCATTTGGTGACATTCCATCTAACTTCGCAATTAAAACGTTTTATTTTCAGTGTTAAATTGTACGATTTCAAATATATCTGGCGTGAAAATGTAAATTTTCAAAATTGTTAAGATCCATCTGATGGTTTCATCGCGGTAGAGAAAGAGATTACTGCTGAATTCAGTCATTTACCTGACAACGCCGGTACCCAGCTAGCTGTAAATAAATTGACTTGGCTTATTTAAATGTAGTACTGGGCATAAATTTAAATTAGAATAGGAATGACATAATAAATAAAATAATATATTTATTGAATAATAATTAACAAAATGGTGTAATTACTAAAATTTTAGTATTGTTTCATAAAAAGTGACACAGGCACTTTACAAAAAAAGTGTTAAAACAATAGTGTAATCCGCTTATTATAAATTATAATTCATAAATTTATTCTAGACAGAATTTCCATGTCCTCTAATATTTATATAAGTAACCTGGAATTGAAGTATGGCTTCCTAACTTGGTTGATATTGATAAGTTCACTGAACCGATTTGTCGCCACAGTAGATTTTCATTTCACTTTTTAGGTCTTAGGTATACACTAGAAGCAGCTTCGTGATGTAATTTTTTTACGCACGTTTGATGGCAGTCGCAGTTTCATTCTTATCGCCTCGCCTCGATGGCGTCGAACTAAGCGCTCCAGATTGATAACTTTTAATATCGGCCACCAGATATGGCTCCGTGTTCGCCGTTCGGATGACGCCAATAACGAAATTTCCCGCTCCCATAAATCAGGGAAGGAACATGCGCAAAATTGCCCTGGCGTAAAGCTTCAGAAATATTACTTGTTTAGTGGATAACAGAGGGAGTTATGGCTATAGACGCGAAAATAAATAGTGAGGGAGGGGGAGAGAGATAGTGTCTGTCGATTTCACCGCAGTGATTCGAGCGTACTTATCATTACGACCAGCAAGATATACATCTTATTTTATTGAAGCCAAACGCTCTAACGATATATTTTATTTTCCCCACACATTACAGTTTCTGCTTGTAACATCGCAACTAACCGTAGAATAAAAGTTAGACGAAAATATTGAAACGGTCATATATTTAATAATTGTCTGTTCTACCCCAAGTACGAGTAAGGCAGAATTTCGATGCTCATCAGTGTCATAAATTATTAAAACCTTTTACATATAAATGATATATCTGATAGATTAATAATAAATTATATGACTTTACATTAACAGAAAAATTTTAAATCGATGAAAAATTTCTAAGAATATTTTAAAATTCCGCTATTTGGCGTCTTAAACGTTAATTTTTAAACACTCTTAAATAAATTAAACAATTGATAACCTTTTACAGACCTTTATTATAAAATTTACTTGTAACAACGTTTCGGCATGTTTTTATGCTTTCTTCAGGTTTTTTTCCTCCCTGTAGAGGAAAATGTACAGAAAATTAACCCTAGGGCGGTGAAATAGAAATAGATTTTTTTAAAACATATATGGAAACAAAAACTTGCCACAACAATGTCAAAACATGACAAAATTTGATAGAGATCCGAGGCAACGCGTAACATTTCAACTCCTTTCCCAAACATAATTATTGCCAGAGTGAATGTTGGCGAGGCCAGGAATCCCTGCCAGTGGCAATGGAGTGACAAAGAGTAACGGGAAGCGTCAGATCTCAAATATTTAAGTAACAAGAGGGAAAGGAATTATAGATAACACAGTAGTAAATAAACCCAGTTAAACTAAAACAATACAATAAAAATTATATGTATGAGAATAAAAATGTGTCAGGTTCTTCCAACTCTTAAAGAAAGACGAAAAGTAGCGTCAAAACGCCGAGCTTAATTTTTTTAAAGTAATTATTACTCGTATTAAAATTTGTCTGAAAAGTAAAGTTGTAAAGTTTATTACTATCTGAACCCCAGAATTCATTCATATGGAACAAATAGTTCCTTGATCAGATTCATTGTCCAGTTTCTTTACACTACGAGTAATCTATGAGAGACATTTATTTTTTCTCTTGGACGTGACTAAAATTCTCATTTGAATTTCTGCACCCAGTAATTCACAATTTCTAAAATGAACACTACAATTAGATAAATAGAATATAAATATTTTATTAATAAATAGTTGGGTACCCGACGATGTCCGGGAATTCAATTGTTATAGTGTATCGACGATATAAATAAGTTTATTGTTTCTCAGGGAGTTAGCTATTTTCCAAAGACAAGTTAATTACCGCTCGAAATATTTATAGTTTAAACAATATATAGTATTATTGATCAAGAGTATAGGCAACCCGCATCGACTTCCTGGAAATTTTGATGCATTCATAGACCATGAAACCTTTACCGTAGAACTTTTTTTAAAAAAATTGTATTTATTCCATCTGAACCCTGCAATATATCTAAATGAAACATGCATGGAAATTTAAGTTAAAACTCGTGTTTTAAACACTGAATGTTTGATTGAAATCCTTTGAACTGTTTCGGAGAAAATTTGAGATAAACTTCCTGACAGACACTTAAATTTTATTCATTGGTATAGATATATGTTTTTACCTGCGAACACATCATACATTTCACTTCATAACATTTTTTATATAAATTTTATTTCAAATAGACAATATTTATTTATTTAGAAAGCAATATCGTTTGAAAAAAAATACAGTCGTCATATCTCAATAATATTCTGAATTAAAATCTTAAGGAATGCATGTTTAATTTTATGAAGTTGATAGCAAACTATATAGCCTATATAGACTTTTATTACTACATCAATATATAATTATAGAATAAACTAATAGTTTAAAAGGGTGTGAATAATAATAAAAAATACCAATATAAATAAGTCTATCACCATGTGATTATGTTTAAATTTACTAATCATGCGTACAAAATTAATTATACTCCTACAAAATTTTTATTCCTGGAAAGGAAGAAAGCTTTTGTAATCCTCATGGCATGTCACGACTTAAATCAAAATCACTTAACTTACACTCTACGCCAAAGGCGCTTTCTTCATTCTTCTCAATCGGTAACTGGATTCGCGATATCACGTTTCATCACGATGCAAATCGTTTTTGGAAAATAATTCATCTGAGTGTTTCTCATAAATCATAATCGTTTGTTTCATATTTTCTAAACTAGAGTAAAAATTTCTTCTAAGATACAAATGTTTAGCCATTAAAGGTCGTATTAAGTACTGTATTTAAATAAAATATTTAATGTCGTATAAAATACTTTAAACAGAAAGGTACTTTTTTATTTTACTAAAAGTTACATATGTCAGAACTAGATGCATTCTATTAACCAGCGTACTCATTCTTTCTAAACACCGTATCGTCGTTTGAAAACATACAAAACTTTACAAATTCGTTCGCAAGCGGAAGCAAAACAATGATTCAGTGGTGGTCTTGGAGAATAACGGCTGCAAGGTAACATCGGATAGGGAAAAGGCAAATCTACTAAATTCATACTTTATTTCAGTATTTAACGTTAGTGCTAACAAATTTCAATTAGAGGAAAATGATGTAAGTGCGGTACTTTTTGAGATCAAGGCGAAAGCAATTGGACAAAAATTACGTAAATTAAAAAAGAACAAGTCACGGGGTCCAGATGATATATCCACAGAATTATTAAAACTTGGAGGGATGGCAATAATTCCTTACTTACAAAGAATTTTCAACGTATCAATTAATAATTCGGCTCTTCCGGCGGATTGGAAAACAGCTATTATTATACCAATTTATAAATCTGGTAAAAGAACAGACGTCATAAACTATAGACCCATCAGTCTTACTTCAGTAGTGTGTAAGATTATGGAGCACTTATTAGCAGCCTACGTTAGATCTGAACTCGATAGAAAAGGGTGGTTTTTTAATGGTCAGCATGGGTTTCGGGAAGGGTACTCGTGCGAAAGTCAAATGATAAATCTATTTCAGGAGTTAGCAGATGAAGTAGATAATGGGGGTAGAATAGATGGGGTTATCATAGACTTCGCTAAGGCATTTGATGTAGTACCTCATGATATCCTATTGGATAAATTAAATAAAACAGGTATAGATAAAAGAGTGTTACTATGGGTAGAAAAATTCTTAAGCGACAGATCGCAAAAAGTCAAAATCGGGGAACAATTTTCGGATTCAGGCGCTGTAACATCGGGAGTTCCCCAAGGCTCTGTAATCGGCCCCTTACTGTTTTTAATATTCATTAATGACTTACCGAATTACTTGAAGTCAGGGGTAAGGCTTTTCGCTGATGACTGTATCATATACAGAAAGATAACAAACGAGGAAGACACTTTATTATTACAAGAAGATCTAGATAAAGTTAATAGCTGGGCTCTGGAAAATAAAATGAAAATTAATGGAAAGAAAAGCAGCTCAATCTCGTTTACTAAACGCACGTTGTTAAATGAGACAGAATATAGAATAGATGGGGAACTAATTCCAAGGGTAACGAGCTGCAAATATCTGGGGATATATTTCAACAACAGACTTGGATGGGAGGAACAAGTGAATTTCACGGCCCGAAAAGCGTGGAATTCCTTACATTTCATTATGAGGAACTTAAAAAAGGGAAGTTCAAAAACAAAGGAGGTGGCATACTTATCTCTAGTTAGACCAATTTTGGAATATGGGGCGGCTTGTTGGGATCCTTACAGAATTAATCAAATAGAATCATTAGAGAAAGTTCAGAAAAGGGCTGCTAATTTTGTGCAAGTAGGGCCAGGTCATAGGAAGGAAAAAGTAAAACAGCTAGGTTGGGAGGTATTGTCAGAAAGGAGGGAGAAAGCAAGACTGCATTTGCTATTCAAAGCAAAAACCATGGATTGGAATTAGCTACAAAATGCAAAAGCCCAGTTATATAGGTAGATGGGATCACCAATTCAAAGTGAAATATAGAAAACAAAAAACAGATGTTGGCAAATTCTCATTCCTAAATAGGACTATCAACGACTGGAATAATTTACCTGTGGGGGTGTTTGGAGGAAATCCTCTTAAAGAAAATAAATTTAGGTCAAATCTGAAAAAACGTGTGAAGTGAAGTGGATATTTTTTTAATATAAATGTGTTTCCGAATATAAATAACTAAAGTGAAGTGAAGTGAAGTGTTTCTCTTTTCTCTTTCATGGCATCCACAGAACATGTTTATCTTTCTTTAGTTTATAATTATGTATATTTAATTATATATCTGCCACCGGGCTTGCGCCCAATTGTAGATTATTAGCAAATACAATACAATACATGAATAATAAATGTTACACTCTTAACAATAAATTACTTTCTCTCTTTACCAACTCATATACTATAATGTTATTCCTTTAAATTTTAAGTTTAAACGTTCCTTCGTATATGTCAAACTGTATTCCCCATAATGTAACAATAATCATTATTTCAGTCAGCATTAAAATCACTCTCGATTAGGGTCTTCGCTGACCTCAAATCATAATTATGACCTCCGCCATGTTTATGCGCCTCAATAAATAAATGCAGCCGAAAAATATCGCTACAATAAAAGGAATATAGAAACCAAAATAGCCGGACGAAATTAAATGCAGCAGCAAGTTTAAGCTCATTGTTTCCTCAATAAAAGGAATATAGAAACCAAAATAGCCGGAGGAAATTAAATACAGCAGCAAGCTTAAGTTAATTGTTTCTTCAAATTCCTAGAAATTCACTAAAATACATTTTCACGCTAATATGAGGATGTAATAACTTATTTTTGTTTTCATAACGCATTGAAGAAGACGATAATTACACTCACTATTTTAATTACTTCACTTATTCCCAATCTGCAGTTTCACACGAAATGCCCCGGTCAAAGATAATTCTCTAAGAGCAATAGTCAGAGACATCAGTTCCGAAGACAGTAAAAGTTATTGTATGACAAATATAATATCAGTAATTCTAATATTCATATTAAATTCAAACTGGTTCAATTTGTATATTTTCAAAACACTGCTTAGGATATGAAGGAAGGAAATAAAAATTTGATGGCGTAACACGTCATTATCAGGTAATTTTCCTAATGTATTATTATATTTAATTCACATCCAATTTACTAAGATTTATCCTCAAATACCGGAGATTGAAATAAATTTTCGATTGCATCTCAGAGTAATGCTTACGAAATTAGATTTAAGAATAGAGTCTTTCTCTTCGGTACTTTGGAATTTTTGTGCGCGCATTTATCAAGAACGTCAGTGGCAGTCTCTCCTCAGCCTCTGTGCATTACAGAAGAGATCCGTGCTACTTTCATTCATTACACCCCTCTCTAAGACCCAATGCGTGCATCTCTTGAATTTTAACACGTTTCTCTTCAGTGATCGATCTTAGTGGAACTGACAAGCCCAAAAAGAGGGAGCCGAGTTCCAGCAGAAAAGAAAAAGAGGAGAGAGCATTGTCGACACCAGACATGATGCTAACATGATGTTCACAAACAACGACATTTTATTCATGAGAATAATAAAACTGTGAGAAACTCTTAACAAAAAAATATTTATTCAAGCATTGAAGCAATTCATTTAAATGAAACTTTGATAATTTAACAGAATCACATCGTTTATTGAAACTTAATAAAATCAGCCGACATCGAAAACATTCCTCGAAACCATAATCGGTAACATTTCCTGGAATTCGAATCCTTGGCTTGCATTTTACTTCAATATCGTAAATTTATCAAGAAGAAAATATTTTTTTAAAAAAACAGACCTAAATACCACTTTTAAGTTTGTTATCGATTTTAACTGAAATTAATTTAGAGCTCTATTTACGATATTCCAAGAATTAATATCCCCTACATTAATTTATTTTATGCGTTTCATACCATACAATTAATGTTTTCATTCTCTATTTTAAACATCAATTTAACTAGAACAAATACACACCCAATTAAAGCTTAGAAATTATTGTTTGGGAAAAATTTATAAGAATAATATTGTGAAAATTGTGTCCATATTCTGACAAAATTGAACTGTTATAAAATCATATCCGAAGTAGAAGAGTTTTTTATGTGACAATCATATAAAGTCAACATTATTTATAATTCATTCGTAACAAGGAAAAACTCATTAAAATTTCAAGGGTTTCATTAACTTCTGCGCGGTGTTAATTGTTTCAGAAGAAAGACATATTTTACTGGAAAAAAATACTAAATACATATATTTTTTTTAATTTTCTGAGTTTCGATTCATTTTACAGAAATTAATTAATTTAAAACATGCGATAAATTTTGAAGACAAAAATGGTAAAATGTCGACCGTATTCAGGACCTACTGCTTTCAGGGCGGGTATCCTACCATTGTGCTAGTCCGAGTCGACGTCTTTAGGATCCACTCGACATCCCTCCTTTCCCATACCTTAAGCTAGGCTCACCTACAAATCTCCAATCACAACGTAATTTCCAGGAAATCAGTAAAGAATGGAATTTACATAAGTTGATCGAAGTGCATGGAGTTTAAGTCTTAAGATGCAATAAATTGTCAATTTTTCCATCTACACCAAATGAATAAGTCACCCCATATAGGCCAAAAAAGTTAAATTTTGTCGTTATCACTTTACTTGAAATTATTGAGTGATTAATAGCTTAATATGTCTATTCTATATCGAATAAGCACGTCGCTGGATGTTGTACCACGTTGATGCTCCATTTTCTCATATATTTCTATAATTATCGAAGTGTTACAGTAAATAAATATAAATTAAATTTAACTAGTAAACACTATACATTCTACTGAAATCAATCGAATTAATTTTTAATTCTTTTGTTTTATACCAAACCGCTCAATGTTTAAACGGTAAGCGGTGTTTATGTATTCTACGGAAATAAAGGAGAGAAATATGCAAGTTTAATATTATTTGCTAGCCTTGTATTTAAATTTGTCATTGTTACTGTAGGTAAGGATAAACTAAATAATATGTATAAAAATTTTACTGTTCAAGGGTTTGTTTTGCCTCCGAACATTATAAAAAATAAATAAGGGTTAATATAATATTTTGACTTCTAGAAAATTCTGTTTTTGATTTAAAACTTTGTAAGCTAAACTCTGATTTGTTAGGAACTAGTTAACACCATTGATGAATTAACTATCGTTTAGTATGCAGATAACCTGTAATTCTAGTTTTAAAACGAGAAGAGCCAAGAATTTTGTTTCATACAATAGAATATCCCTTTTGCTTAATATTAGAAATATTAGAAAATTAGAAACCCCGCCACGGCTACCAAGCGCAGTTGCCATGTGGAACAATTCATATATTTTCTTTCAAGTATACAGCGAAAGAAAATTATTTATGCACACTTGTTACCTCATAAATCGACGGTTCTGTGTGTTCTATAAAAAGTAATATATTAATTTGTTTACTGTTTAATAGTACGTAGTCGTCCAAAGATATTCTTAAATATTTTCATGTACCTAATACCTTAATTTGCTTAAATACACCTTGGGGTGTTGTAGTGAGGTGGTATTTTTTTTTAAAAAAAACGTTCCTTTGGGCGATCCTGTTTTGGCGATTCTTGTCGAAGTTAATTTCCCCCGCGCTGTTTTCAGGTCCCGCGGATGAAATGTTTGTAAATCGTGATCGCCCTCGCCACAGACAATGGGGGTGCCACCTGAACGTGACTAGCCTCTAGCAGATTGCTGCAGCACAGGCCTTTGTGCACGCAGACTTCCGGTTTCCGGTTGCGCCACACACAGGACCGGAACAGGAAGCGGGCGGGGTCTGTGCTCGTTACGTCACGCCCAACATGGCGACGATGCGCAATCTGCGGTGATCGGCTGATTATCTCCGGCCAATTGACTACATGAGGGAGATCCGGTGCTTCCGATCACCGGAAATGTTCTTATAATTATTTATCGGGGCAGAATTTGTCATCTTCCACGTTCAACAAATTTGATTTGGTTGGATTGATCACGATTTCTCTTGATCCAATTTTCAGATAGAACGTCTTCATTTTATCAGTACGTGCACTTGCAATGAGGAAACGAATTATTTTAACAGTTCACTAAAGCACAGCTGATGTTAAATTAACGTTTTCCTTCAGTTAATTTTATAGTATGAAAATATAAGCAGACTACATACGATTGTATGCAATTGATTACAGTCAAATTAAATTTTTACTTTCTTTTCCTGTGGCAAATGGCTGAGAAGTTGAAACCAAAATATGCTGTACAATGTAAGTCCATAAGTTCCAAATGAGGGATAATTTATATAGTTTGTATGCACTGAAATTAATAATAGTGTTGTGTTAATTTTTTGAATATTTAATTGTTGTTATTAAGTAATCGGTTCAAGAACTTACGAGTTTCGTATTTTTAATATTTAGAAATCCAATATTTTCATCTCCTTAATATTTTGAGTCTTCCACCTGGGTCCTTCACAATTCTCGAAACCTTCTATCTTTAAACATATTCAATATAGAAAGAAAATATATTTGAGATCATTTAAAATAGTTGTGAGAGGGATAGTGTCTTCTTTTTACAGTTTGATGAAGAAAATGGTGAATAAGTATGGTTGATGAAGCCACTGTAAAGTACACCGGCGCTGGACACAATAATAACCTATGAAACCATTCTTGTGGGAGACGAGGAGTCTATAATTTACAGATGTTTGGAGAAAATCGCTTTGGTAGGTCGGAGATAATTATAAGCTTGTGTGCATGCGAGTGGAGCCAGGAGCACGTGACAGCTTCCGGCCGAATCCCAAAGGCGCTGCCACGGACACACTCTGCCGGCCGGACGTCGAATTAGCGGCGCCGGAAATGAAGCTGCGATCCACCCAGAGATTTATCTCTGGCACAACAGACGCGCGGCCGCATCCTCCACACAATTTACACAATAAATTAAGTCTCATATAAAGGACTCCTAAGCACGGCCTCTTGTTAAAACAACTTTCTTATCAAGTGGTGATCACGAATGCTAGATGTCTGCCTAGAAGTCTCTATCTACATGACTGTTCTGAGATCAAATGTAAAAAACAGTTGCGTGAAAAGTGTTTTGGAAAAATAATTGTATACCAATGCGAGATAATAAAGAAAAAAATACAGTTAACCAACGCGGAGACTTATAAAGAAGACTAAGGAGCATGTTCAATATATTCATATAAATTGATCGGATTTTAAAGTGCTTGTGATATTTTCTTATGAAAAACATCCATTTAATCTTTGAATACAGATATCCCAAAATACTTTCAAATGTTAAACTAATGGTATAATCATTAACATCAGAAGTCGATATATGTAGGGTGATTTAAGAAGTAAGTTGTTACAGATGTCGCCCCACGGTATAACCACTGCGCAACAAGAGTGGCTATTTGTTCATGTTCCGAAACCTTCTGCGGTACTGATAAGAGATGCGATGTGAGTTAAACTGTACGTCAACCGGAAACTTATTCCGAAGGTGAAAATCATCTGAGAGGGAAGAGATTTTCCAACGACCAGTGATTCAGGAATGACTCCATGAACAAGTATCAGATTTCTACCGTCAAGGAATTGAAAGATTGGTGAAATTTTCACACAGTTGTTTACGGATACTTTGTCACTATGAAGAAAATAATGTCATGGGTCACATCGTACTCGTATCACTCAATAAAAAATACGTGAAACCTGACTGTTAATGCTTCCCATGTCCAAAATTATGGTCCCATTTCTGTAGCGAGAATTTTTTTATTAGGTTATTTAACGTTGCGTCGCCATATACTTACTGTTCTTGGCGACCGTAAATATAATACCATTGTCCATTGTTGCTGGGTTCTTTCTGGTAATGGAGCTTATGACAGTCAGATATCCTTGTCCAGTTCTGTGTCAGTGAGGAACGCGACCATGGCGTGGATCGGTACTGATGTTGAAAAGAAGGTACTTCTTGTGTGCGTTACCAGCGTACAGGAGGCATTCAAATAGGATGTGTTGAACTGTTAATGCAGACCACCAGATAGTACATTGAGGTTATGATTTGAGTGAACAAATGGAGGACGTTGACTAGGTCACGTTTTAAGGCACGAGGGTCTTGTAAAATTAGCATTAGAGGGAAGTGTGTAAGGTAAGAACAGAAGAGGGAGGACAAGGATGTAACCGCTAAGCAGATTAGGGATTATGTGCGTTGTGCTAGTTATAAGGAAATAGATAGGCTTGCGCAAGATAGGTAAGCATGGAGGGTTGCATCAGACCAGTCTTGGACTGAATACCACAACAACAACAATTGAATGTGCTGCGTGCGGATTCTTGATACCATTTCTCGTTTCTTGGGGAGATTTGTGGCGTTGTAGATTTCTGTTCCTGTTTTCTTCAAGGACCATTTCTCTTCAAAGGAACCAGAGAGGGCGACACTAGCATACTGGGGTGGTCGAGATGTTCAGCTCTCACTTCAGGGCACCCATCTTACCAACTGGTGAGGAACCCACACTATCGCTTTCGTCTAGATGATTTCTCGTTTTAGTTGAATTTTTCATTCCTGCAACACTTTGTTTTAGTAAATTGTTGGTGGCAAGGGAGTAAGTTACAATGGGGGTGTTTGCGCTGGGAATTTCCTCACATAATTTGTCATAAGTTTCTGCTGTGGTTATAGAGGTCTCCTTATCTACTGATGAGGTTATGAAGGTGTCAGCAGTTTCATACGCACAGCCTGGAGGCTTCAGTGCAGACGATTCTGAGGTAATTATGTGTAGTAAGTTCTTTCTCCCAAAGATGTTTGTTTCTTAGTATCGTGCCAGTTTTGAGCAGAGAAGTGTCAGTTGGGAAGTAATGGAGATTCCTTGAGGGAGGGGTTACGATCTATGCGATGTAGAGACACACTGTCAGTGGAGACTAAGCCTTTGAATACCAAGACGAAATAGGAGGAGGTTAGGAGATATGGAACTTTTTTCAAGAAGAACATGAATGAGTGGTTGGTTTCGGATTTGTATCTTTGCAGAATCCACGGCTGTGAGTCATATTTTGCCATTTTGGCTTTTCTTCTAGTTTTCATTGGTGAAGCTCCATAATTCTTAGTCGATCTATAGGAGTACTTTTTAGACAACCAAATATAATTCTAAGTGTCTCCTTCTAGCTTTTTAAGTTCATTTTTATGTGGCCATATGTAAGTATAAGAGACGTAACCGAATTTAGACAAAATTATAAGAGTTTCAGCGTTGAGGAGTTGGCTCCACAGTGCCTACCCTCTAGTAATTTCAATACTGATGGAAACGAGGATTTGATTTCCTTACTTCTTCACTTTCTATATTCGCCTGAATACTACGGCAATTTCTTCGACTTTTATGTCATGCGTGTTGTATAGTTTACAGCAAAATGTAAATTAATAAGTCATCATCTTACAATCAACTCATCCAGTATTCGTTTAGACAACCATATTGTTGTTTGCATTCAGTGATTTAAAACTAAACTTTCAAATTGTAAGTGAGAGTTATTTATGAAATTCAACCATTACACCTACTATTTTAATTTAGACCCCAAATTATACTTTTTAATATGGAACTTGTACAGCTTATGGTAATGAAAGGGATATCATTTGTATAATGAAACCTTCTTATCAGTATCGTATAGCGTATAGATTCAGCATTTATGAAAATGATTAGAACTGACGTTAATTTCCGAAACATCTTTTCATCTATGTTCAATTTAATTGTGATAAGATTGTATTGTCAGAGGTTCTTTTTGTGAGACAAGAAATCGCAGCAACATTGTGGCGCCTGTTCTTCGCCACCAACTGCGCTTCTCTGTCAAGTACACGGCCTAAACAAGCCATTGCAGGGGCGAACCTCGTTTATCGCGAGAAAGGATGGAGGGCCACGGAGTTTTTGCATTTCTCCCCAGTGCCTTCAGCAGAAAAGAACGCAAACATCTTGCCGGGCTGCTAAACAAGTTGTTAGCGCTGTTCCCCGCGTCTTCAAAATACTTAATTCTCGTGAAAAAGGCCGAAACGATTTACTTGCCATTTACTGCTGCAAACCATTTCGACAATATTACAAATAACGCGGGACGAGTGAACATATCGTTTGAAAATAAATATGAATTATATTATATTTCGAGGGAAAAGTGGTGAATTTATAAAATGAAAATTTTTTGTCAGGCCTTCAATCTGACGGAAATTTGATAAAACTGAGAGGATAATAATGTTTTCATTATAGCACATTATATTAAAGTGATAATAATATAGGTGACTTTCTAATAAGCACTGGTCACGTAAGACTATAGTGATAGGTATTTTTCGTTGTGCTCCTTATTCTTTTACTAATAAATAATTGTGACCGCCGCATGTAATCTATTTTCAACAGAATTGTTAATTAACGTAATATTGATTCTCCAACACAAGTTAGCGTTGACTCGTGTAGTTCATTTCCTAACGGTTCGTAACCTTTAATGAAAATATCGTTTATGAAAACAATTCTTCCCGTCCGCTTAATTAAATACCAACGTTAACTTCTCTTTGTCCTGGAAATGTAATAAAACAGCGTTTCAATAATAAAACCACCTCACTGAACGCTAAATTATTTCTAGTGTTTTCTGTATTTCTTCATTAGTTTCAGTCAACTTATACAGCAGTAAAGTAAATATTTGGACTTTATTTAACATTTAATAAAGAAATTATGTTCATAATCTCATCGCATTAGCAGCTGTTTAAATCTAGAACTCACTTATAATTCCACCAACAGTCTCTTTGTGCGAGTCGGGCTTAAAACACAGATAATGCATTCGTAACTCATATTCACATTACTAATTCCAACCCATGCTTTTACACACTATTGATCCTGATGAGAAGTATTACTATAAGCACTAATTCTATACGATGGACTACCCTATCATTTTTATTACAATAAATAAAAAGACGGCCAATAAATCAGCATATAAATTGATCACTATTTATTCAAAAACGACGTTTCGTCTCCTTTTTGAGACTTCCTCAGGCGTAACAGATTTAGTTGCAAATACTCAGGCTTTTTATGTATTGTTTGTCTCTATGCACTGGCTTGGTTATGGTTAATGTGAATATTATAAAAAACTGTTTTGTAATATCAGAAACACAATAAAATTTTAAAATAGTATGACACTTATACAGTTCGCCTTTATATTTATAATTCGCGTTTAAAGTATTTTTTCTCGTTTTAACTGCAATTTGGCAGGAGATGGAGTCCGCATTGTGACAGACCGATGACGAAAGAAGTATTCCAGATTGGTGAAAGTCGGGCAAGGAGAAATCTCCAGGTGATAAAATTTGGCTTTGTAGCAGATGTGGAAGTACAGGGAGTTTTAAATACAGACCTCTCGTCACCTTCACAAAAGAGAAAGAGAAAGTATGAAACCATTGCTGCAAATTCAAGAGTGCACATTTGCAACAACACGAAGGAAACATCCAACGCCCCACGAATCAAGCCGAAACTCAACTATCTATTAATATTTGAATAATCGCACTTCGTAACAAATAGGGGAAGTCGGGGAGGAACGGGATACCCTATTTTTTTACTGGATAATGCTGAAAGTTAGTAAATAGGGAGTAACATTGTAACTGGTCAATAAAGAAGTCCTAGCAGGCGACTTGATCAAGTTCTGGCTGCACCTTGTAAATGAACTCTTGTTATAGCGTCTTACATCTGTGACTTCAACTTTTTGCAGCATTTCGACAGACGTTAATTCACAAGACTCCTCTCTTTTAAATTTTTAATGGTATATATTCGTATATTAGGTGTCTAGCTGCATATAAGCTTAGGTTTAAATCTACTTGTAATAAGGCTCGGTGAGACTAGCTTGCGGGGAGGATAAATGTTGTGTGTTCCTCAAGAAAAAAAAAGGAGAAACATGACAGACTCAACTTATAAGACTGAGATAAAGTATTCTATGCCCAAAAGGAAAGATTAAGAAATAAAAGGAACGGAAAAAAGGGAAAAATGTTAGCAATGACTGTGCAGTTGCAAAAATCACCTACTTGCGAAAGGAAAAATTAATATATCAATGAATCGTACATTATATAAATATAAGCAAAAAATACAAAAGCTGCTAACATTTTTCTCAAATGTAACTTAAATTTATTGCACTAATTGTAAATAACAAAACGCGAGATAATTATTTTTAAAAATTCATCAAAAATCTAAATTCGTTATTTAAACTGATGCTGATATTAGATTAAATAGATAATAAAATAAACGAATGTTTAATACTTTTATAAAGTCAATTTTCCTTTTTCCATAAATTTAAAAACCATTGTTCCTCCCCGTCGTCCCCTAACCTTTGTAACATCCGTCGCTAATAACACTCCCCGTGGTGATGCCACATATTTTAAAATTTACAAACTAATAAAATAAACTGTAAATTTAAATTATAACGATTGATAGGGCCAGTTTGGAGAAGGAGGAAAAGAGTTGATTTTTTGGATGAAGGATAGTTATTGGAGGAGAGGAGAAGCAAAACACATTGGCTATGCAACGAAACCGTCTAAGTGACTTGGCCGTAAATAAGGAATATAGTTTTAAGGATATATCCTTATAGTTTTATGGACATTTTAAGAGACTTCTTATGGAGAGTTGAACAAATAAGACAGTAGAAGCAAAAACAGAGAGACGAAATTAATGCGTAGTTTTAAGCGAAAATGGCCTTCCATCGTTTTTTGGCATACCGAGAGCCTTTATGGATGTTCAAGGAATTACCTTTCGATACAAATAAGTTAAAAACGTAATCAGTCATAAAATATCCTGTAAATTTCATTCATGGTCTTTTGGAGATCATGCATTTATGTACGTAAAAAATATTACCGTAAATTTGATTAAAAAGTCAATTATAGAATTTTATCATAACACATCATTTTATTACATTTTCAATTTAAGTTATAAATTAAGCATCTAAATATAATATAATCTAAATATAATATAATGTTAATTTCCTAATATACAAATAAGAACTCAGTTTTAGGAGGTATAAAATAATTCTTCGTCGGTTCCCAGTATTTCGACTCCGAGACGCCTTGAGAGCGCTCTTAACCGCGACGGTGCATATGGAAATAAATTAAAATTTCAGCAGGAGACAGAGACCGCAAAACTTTTTCTCGAAGCTCAGTCAAGTTGGTAATTGAATCTGTGCATTATTTTGGGAGCAGGGAAGACTTGGTACAGAGCACTTCTCTCGGCTATTGTGCTGCGCGACGACTCAGGGCTTCACGGCAGAGAAAACTTCAATCGGCCTGCAGCCTTCCCCTGATCATCTCTGCCTATGTAGATTATCTCTGGAAAATTAGAAAAGTTGTTCGCTGCAAGTAATGACTTCAAGCAGGCGTTTCGAGTCCGATTCCAGCAGGGAAATCAAAACAGACACGGTAATTACTACAACTTCCCATTTGTCATCATACAGTTCACTATAGGTCTTTCATTATATTTAACGGTAGGGGGAGCATGATGATAATGAATTATTGTAAAAGATGTTAAAAAACACTTTAAAATGTTACTTTTAATAACACATTATAAATATATTGATAAAATAACATGAGGATACGATAATAAAATACTATGGAGACGAAACAGAACTAACTTTTTCGTCAACTACTCTCCTATATTCTATAAGTATTTTTAATTACAGGCTTTATTTCATTAGTTGGATTTATTACACTATTGCTTATACAGATTTATGTGTACATCCCTAAAAAGATTTTAAACTGAAATATAAATTTTAATATTAAATCAAAAAACCCATAAATCAATTAAAAATCATACTATGTATTTGCTTTATTTTAGTTTTATCGTCGTTAGCGCTATTCGCTCAGTTCAGATGTACATTGATTTACTTTTACAAATCGTGGTTAAATTGCATCAAACGAATCAGTTTTGGCTGTAAATTCTACTTAGATGGCTTTAGGTGTTCTAAAAAAATTACAATTAAAAAAATAATCGTCAAGACAAACCAGACCGTGAAATAATATTCCACTGGAAATATTTTATTTAATCGTGAGATGAGATGAAATTAGAAACAACGAAGGCATTTAAACTAATAGCTATTTCCACTCATCATAGAATGGCTTTACGTTATGATACAGATTTATGGGGTTCCTCATCTTTCATCATTTTTGTCTTTGCAATGGGAAATATTTATCAACATCCTTCCATGAGTTCGTATTTCAGTTTGAAATCTAAGTTTCAGATTAAAAAAATAGGTCAGTAATTTATTGAATTATCACTGCTAGGTTTAATGGAATCAAAATTTTATATTTGATATTTATTTAGACGATGATAATATAACTTTCAGTTCATAAAAACGCTAATTTATACAAGTATATAATTTATAAAAATATATAACTGGCAGTAACTAACTACTTTGAACTAAAATGTACTCTCTGTACCGTGGTTTTGTTAAAAAAAGAAAAACAATTTTGAAGTTAGAAGTATGTTTTGTGTTGAGTGCGCATCACGTAAACGATTAGATATTGTAGCGGAGTGAGTGGTGACGTCACAGTGAGATACCTGCGTAACTACGAGCGGGAATCATGACGAGTATCTACAAATGACCCAGGGCTCTATACCGCTTAAATCACATTAGTGTCGAATTAAATACTGTACTGGGCTAATAAAAATTAGTAGCCGGGCATGCCTAAGATATGTTTCGTTCATATAACAAACGACTTTACTAATTCAAATATTTAAAAAAAATGGTTGTGTTTAGATTAAAGTTTAATACTATGTAAATCAGATCGTTGTAAATCCTTCTTTAGCAGGTCCTTTGATCATTTGCCAGGGTTTTGTTACCCGTAATTGTTGGAACAAGTCCATAGCAAATCCAATGCGTGAGTGATAGCCATGCTACGAGTAAAACGGCTGGAATTATGGGGCTCATTAAGCAAACCTTCCCGCTACAGCTCAGCACATCCGAATTAGTCCATTAGCGACAGCAGATGGCTGACATTCACTGACAAATACAGCTTCGTCTTTTATTACCTTGACAATAAGTGTTTGTGTCCCTTCATTTGTATAATACTTCAGACGTAATTATTATAAAGCTAACGTATTGATACTTGCCATAACTGACAATTTAATTTTCCTTTAATTGATGGTAAAGCATGTCCTTCCTTCTTAGATTTCTTTTGGGACACAGATATTAATTCAGAATATTTACACCAATTAGGCCATAAGAATGAACTGTAAGACTTCTTAAAAGACTCTTCTTATTTGTGGAGGTAATCTCTTTTCTGAAAAATTATTTTGATTTCCATGATCTTTAAGTTCAATACAAAATTGAACCTTCACGTGGATTATTCAACGAGTTCTCTTACCTTTTCACAGTTATTCAATATTGACTCCAAAGTTTTGATTAATTTAAAATTTCTGTGTTTAATTTACGAAATAAATAATTCATGATTCTCTTCTTAAAATTTAAACTATAATAAAATTCTCCAGAATTCTTTTTTAAAATATTGAGGTAATTACTTAAAATTTTATATTAAAACGGGATAATTATTAATTTGCAAATATAATTTTATGTAGAAAACAATCTTCCATGACCTCTTTGGTTGAATAAGGCTACTTCTGTTTCTAAATGAAAAGCTTGAGAGAGAGAGAGAAAAAATTCCCAAATGGAGATCCTGTCTGGATTAAAGAACAAGTATTTCCTTCCTAGACTGGAAACTTACTGTGCCAAACACAGCTAACACGAAAGTCTGTGCCACCTGGTCACGCAAGCTTGCCAACTGGCCGAAAGCCAGCATTAACTTATTCATGATAGGATCCGCAGTGCAGCCAACTTAAGTGACGAATGGCTTCCAAACTTGGACATTTCTGGAAGTGTTGTGAATTATTGCAGAAGCTATTCACTTCTAAAATCAATTTGACGTCCTCAGAAATATTCTTTTATGATAGACAAGACTTTTTTCCATTTATTTCCTGAATACATGCTGGCTTCTTGCTGGTGGTAACAGAACTTCCTTTAAAGTTCAAAGACACAACGCAATAAAAAATATAATGATGATAATAAGGGTATACTTTGTACACTAAAACACAGGACTATTCAATAAGATAATTACAATAGTTACATATTCATTATATAGAATTTGTATATGACTAATTCCCAGTCAACGACTGCGGAGAGTTTTATGAACGTAAAATTCATTTTCCTGAAATTTTTCTGAAGATAAAATATACATATCAGAAATAATGTTAAATACAATCATTAAACCAGAATATATCCAAGGATGAGAAACATTAATTTTGATCAGGAAGTCAGAGAGAAAGGAATGGAAAACAAATAAAATTTGGGACCAAAATTAGCATTAGAGGGAAATGTGTGGGGTAAGAACAGAAGAGGGAGTTCAAGGATGGAATACACTGAACATATAAGGGAGAATTTCGATGTGGTAGTTATGCGGAACTGAAAAGGCTTGGGCATGATAAGCATAGAGGGTTGCATCAGACTAGTCTTGGGACTGAATACCACAACAATGAGTAGACGCCCGATAAATGTGCCTGAATCCATTTCTAGTGGTGCGTTCCTTCTCCAGATTAAGGAGAAATAATAAATTTTAATGTAAATATTTTGTTAAATTTTTGTAGGAAGACCTGAAGAAGTCGCAAATGTGGTAACGAAACATCTTATAATGTAAATAAAAAATGTGCAAACCTAGTCGCTAAGTTATTTAATTTAATAATCTTAATGTAAGAAGTAACTAATTATTAAAGCAAGTCCAGTCATTACTCTCAACAATCTTCTTTTAAAAGAACGTCCTAGGCATTTATTAATTCATACGTATTGATTGTAGCGACACAGTAACGTCAATTAATTGAATGTCACTACTTGCAAAAAGTGTAGGGATAAAAAACGTATTAATTTATGTTCTTCTTCGGGAGTAAATGAAGAAATAGTTAACAATGCTGTTTGTTTTGCCAAAGTAATCTTATTGGTAAGTAATAATTGTTTGGCATTTGAACTCGCAGACTTGGTGATTACAGAGCTAAGCCTGATGGATACTGTAATTGATCTGAATTAGGCTATGCATTCGAAACAAGACTAAGTTAGTCTGTTTTTAGTGGTCATGTGGTGTTCCTGGCCTCCCTCCCCCAGCTCATTACCGCCGACGATTGCTTTAAACCACGGAGCGCCTCTGTGTGTGACGGGCTCGTCACGCTCTTTGTCATTCGTTGCCCGACATCGGGAAACAGCGGACGGCAAGGCTCGTGCACAATCGTCCACATGATATTATAAAACTAAATTATAAACCACTTTGGTTCTTTGTACACACATTGCGTCCTATTAACTTCATGAACAGCTTAAGTAGTCAATCAAAAAAGGAACTATGTCACCTGTCCTTTCTGCTTGCATCACTCTATTCTAGTTTTTATTATGATATTATGTTTTTATGAATATGACACAAAATAGAGTCGAAACATCCTGAAATTGTTGTTGTTGTGGTATTCAGTCCTAAGACTGATATGATGAAACCCTCCATGCTAACCTATCTTGCGCAAGCATTTTCACTTCCTTATAACTAGCACGGTCTACATCCTCCCTAATAAGCTTAGCGGATTCCATCCTTGTCCTCCCTCTTCTGTTCTTACCCCACACACATCCCTCTAATGCTAATTTTACAAGACCATCGTGTCTTAAAACGTGGCCTATTAATTTATCCCATATCTTAGTCAACGTCCTCCATATTAATCGATTTTCCCCTATTCTCTTTAGAACTTCATTGTTTGTGATTCTATCCACCCCTCTGATTTTCAGCATTCGCCTATAGTACCACATTTTAAAGTCTTATATTATTTTCCTTTTCCCCATCTCCTATCGTCCACGTTTCGCAGACATATAACGCCACGCTCCATACAAATATTTTTCGCAATGATTTCCTAACATTCACACTTATATTACCCGTAAGTAAATCCCTCTTTTTCGCAAAAACCTTCTTGCCTGTGCTATCCTACTCTTTATGTCTACTATACTTCTACCATCCCTAGTTATTACGCTTCCCAAGTAGCAGAATTCCTTAACTTCTGTCTAAATATCCCTTCCCAATCTAACACCCTTTGTCATTCCACTGTTTTACTACACTCCATTACCTTGGTTTTCCCTCTATTAATCCTCATATTGAATTATTTCTGCAGGACCACGTTCATGCCATTCATTATGGTTTCCAAGTCTTCTTCTGATTCTCCTAATACTATAATATCGTAGGCAAAGAGTAACGTTTTTAAATTAAAATTCACTAATTATAATTGAAATTATTAAATCTGAACAAGAGACAGTTAATAACCATTAAATAATTAATTTTATACTATTTAAACTTTTACTATATTTTACAGCATTACGGAAGTAATACTTGTGACTCTGCGAAAGCTTTTTTAAAACAAAAAGATTATTTACTATTATGTTTTGGAAAAATTGTATTAATTTCATTCATACTTCGTAGGGGTTTGGTTTCAATTAAACTTATTTTTAGTGAAAATAAACCACCTAAACAAACAAACAAAAAGAAATAAAATTAGTTATATTATTTGACTGTATGGAATTAATAAACAGTAAACCGGCCTATAAGTCAGAACATTTATGAAATTGATTTACATTAATTGATTACACGAGGTTTCGTCCCCTTAGCTACTTTTTCGACCTGTTCAACGTGCGACTTGCATGCCAAAATTTTCGTCAACTTAAATTTCTTGTTTCTTTAAAACACTAGGTGAGGTCCCAAAATAAGGAACAAATGTTAATAAACTTCATAAATTTGTGACGTATAGGCTG
Source organism: Eucriotettix oculatus (assembly GCA_034510155.1). Classification (NCBI taxonomy): domain Eukaryota; kingdom Metazoa; phylum Arthropoda; class Insecta; order Orthoptera; family Tetrigidae; genus Eucriotettix; species Eucriotettix oculatus. The sequence continues at coordinate 14,012,502 of CM067377.1, forward strand.
TTTTACTATTCATAAAAAACAATAATATTAGGAAATTAATTTTAAGTAACTTATTATACATTTCCCCTGATCCATTAATCTAATTTTCATTGTTTCAAGGATTTTGTATAAATATATCAATAATTTGTCACCGTGATACTGTAATAATTATTAACTTATACGTGCGATAAGATCCAATACAATATTAGAAGAAAGTAGAATTGTATATAACTATTCCTAGGTTAGATATAAAACAAAACAGTATATTTATTAAAGGTATAAAACAATTTGACCAATTTCCAATATAAATTAGGGAATATGAGGCCATTATAATATAGAAAAATACAATAATTTACCTGTGTGCTATAATTTATTTAAGTATAAAATGAAAGGGCCTTAATCTATAACAACACATAATATCCTGATAGGAAATGGGATAAGGTCTAACAATCGGTGGAGTAAACGTTGTGTGTTTTCAGGTAAGTATATGTTAACTGTTTAGATTGAGGCCATTTTATTTCATACTTTAATAATTTAAGAACAGCTGATTTAAACATTTAAGTTGATGAAATGTAAAAATAAAAATTTGAATATGTTAAATAAATTATTACTTCACACAGACGTTTAAAACTGTATGTGTGTTTTAAATGATAAAGTACGGTAGTAACTATTCCCGTTATTTATATAGAGAAGATAACACTGAATAATATACTTCCAGGAGATAGAAAATTTATAGCATTTACGTAACGTTGCAACATCTACTACGGGCATAATTTAGATAAAATTGCAATTACTCTAAATGCGCACCAATACGATATTCGAGTCTAACATTGTAAAGCTACAAAAGACGTCAATTTATTTGAATATTATGGCATGAAATAATCTGAATGTTGGAAAAATAAACTTGTTTTAGCGGGCGATCGTGGTGGTTGCAGTAATTGTAGCTAGGAGCTCTGAAAACAAGGCAAACTGGCCACTGTTGCCACAGCCTCAGCCGATCGTGTTTACCCCATTACTGAAATCATTATTCCAGAGTGTGTAAACACAGCTTCTGACAAAACCAACATGTCTGCCAGCTTACAACGCACATGTATTCTACGCAGTCGTTTCGTTTACATTTCATTTGTAGTGTTCTCTTTACTTCGACCATCGCGATGCCGGAATGAATTCAGCATCATTGATGCTGCCTACGAAAGGTTATGCATAACCGCAATTGGTGACTGATTGTAAGAATGGGCTTGGTCTATCTTGCCTTAAGAGTCGGAGAACGCTTACATTAATGAGAAATAGAATTACCATGGACTGGTTACTTGTAAGCAACAATAATGCCTTACAAAATGGGAGTCGTTCTGGTGTTCATAAATCCTTACCTTTGCCTGTTTCATCTGACAACGTCGGAAGTATTTAGTTGAATGGTACAAGTACAATTCGGTTCCCATTTGAAAAACGCTATAAGTTCAATTTTTCATAATCAGCCACTGGGTCGTGGTGATGATTGAGTTATGAATCGCTGTTTTTACAATTACAGATGTATATTTGTTTATCTCGTTAGTCTTCTTCGGAGGAAAAGGAAAAGTCAAAGCACAGTTATATGCATCGATAATAAAATACAACTATCAAAATATATAAATGAGGTAATAAACAAAGGTACACACACAAGAAAGAATAATACGCAAATTACACATAAAAGAAAATTCATAAATCTGAAGAAAATCCAGGACAGTTTCGGAAAAACGTATTTATATATTAAGTAGTTTGCGACAGTATGTCATATTCATCTTATTTGCTTAATTTCGTTTTTCAGACACCCAGCGCCTCGTCAATAACACTAAGTGCATTAAAGGAAGGTTAAACTTAGTACATTTGTACGCCACTGTCTAGATAAATGTGATATATTGTCGAAAGCTACTAAATATGTTCAGCATACTATAAAAACGTTTTTTCCGAGGTTGCCCTGGTTCTTCTTCTGTATTCTACTTAACCGTACGGTCTAATTTATCAACATTCAGAAAACACAGATTCAGGAGTTAATGAAAAAAATTAAAACAGTAACGAACATAAGTCAAATACGTAAACGTCAAAATATTTCCAATTGACTCTTTGCCGCCAGAGAAAACCCGAGTACATTTTGATAAATTTTAATGTTATTCATTGTTACCATCCAGGGTCGGTCAACGGAGAGTTCATTATGTCCTTTGTTAAACTTCATATTGCTGATGTAACGAATGTCGTTAGTTAGTTGTCAGACAAAGATGAATCAATAAAAAGCTATTATAAAAAGACGGACAAAAAGTCAGGATGTAAATTTATTAACATAAATACGACGTTTCGTCTTCCTTTTGAGACTTCCTCAGACATCAAATCGTCCTATTGATGTTATAGTAATACATGTATATGCTGACTTATTGGCTGTCTTTTTATTTATTGTAAACTTAAAATCTGGAAACTGTTTTTATTGTGAAAGCAGTTAACTACCCGGTTGTCCGTCTTAGTGGACTGAGTGTCCAATCAAAAATAAGATTTAGTTCCAGTGACCGTGAATCTCGTATCATCGGCTATCCAAACAGAGGGTCGGTTCCCTCCATGATTCCAACCCTCATCCCTAACCGAGAAGCTTTTTACGTCTGATAAACGCTGTTCGCCACAAATCAGTTAAGATAGTGTTTAAGTCCATCCCCAATGGTCCAGAACGTTGGCAGCTCACTATTATGTCTGAGTTATTCAAAGGATGGAAACAGGAGGACGACGGTACGCTTCTGCGGGAGGATCGTTCTAGACACGTACTTCTGTTCGTCTTTACGCTTGGCTGAAATATGTCTTAATGATAATTAATAAATATGACAGGTGATGAGGTCATAAAAATATCATGTAATAGTATTTTGACGTACCGACTAGTTACGCACGCCACATAACTTATGCCAGACTTAAGCCACGCTAACACCGCAGTTGGCAACAGTTTTTCCAGAAAATGTTACCTACGCGATGTTGTCAATAAACTTTGGGTTTTGTTGCCAACATTTGTTATCACTTTTGTTGCTGTACATTGTTGGTGTCTCTTTTTTCATAAAAAACTTTTATCTCATGATTTCGATACCGTTATAGTTGTTGCAGTATATACAAAATTAAAATGATGTGTATAATTCACGTGTATGCATGAAAGTTCTTCGCGTGTATGAGAGGTGGCTACGGTGTGGGAGTGTGCGGGTTGATGGGTCCTGAATTGATTTTTGGCTAATATGGGATGGTGGGGTATGCGGGTGTCCTGGTAAGGTGGCTTAGGATGAGACGAAATATTCAGGGCGAAGGATGTGGTCGTTTGGGAGTTTTCTTTTGAGTCAACGGAACATTGTTGGTGTAAACGCTAATTTATACTCATCTTCGTAACTCAATAAAGTAAATTAAAACAACAATCATTAAAATTAAATAATGTTGTTGTGGTATTCAGTCCTAAGACGGGTCTGATACAAACCTCCATCATGCGCAAGCCATTTCATTTTCACATAACTAAAACATCTTCCCTAATCTGCTTGGAGTATTCCATCATTGGATCACCTCTTCTGTTTTACCCTACAGACTTTCCTCTAATACTAATTTAACAAGACCCTCGTGTCTCAAAACGTGGCCTATTAATCTATCCCTTCTATTTGTCAACGTCCTCCATATTGTTTACTCTTCCCCTATTCTGTTTATAACTTCTTTGTTAGTTACCCTTCGACCCATCTGATTTTCAGCATTCTTCTATAGTACCAAATTTCAAAGGCTTCTATTCTTTTCCTTTCTCCAACATTTTTAGCAATGGTTTCCAATTATTCACATTTATATTTCCCATAAATAAATTCTTTTTTGTGAAAGCCTTCCTTACCTGTTATCCCACTCCTTATGTCTACTATACATATAAAATCCCTAATTATTATGCTTCTCAATTAGCAGATTTCATTAACTTCATTCAAAATATCCTTTCCCAATCTGACACCCTTTGTTATTGTGTTTCCCATACTACAGCCCATTACCTTGGTTTTCCCTCTATTAATCCTCATATGGACCTCTTTCTTCAGGACCACATTCATGCCATTTTTATGATTCTTCATCTGACTCCCCTAATACTACAATATCATCCTTAAACCGTTGTTTATTATTTCTTCTCCTTGTAGTATGATTCCTTTTCCAAATTCCGTTTAAACTTTCTTCATCGCAATTAATCAATAATATTTTAATAGAGTGAGATGGCGATTGATCTCAATATTAAAATTCTGTAGCTTTGTCTATTAGTGCGAGTTTACAATAGTATTTTAATAGAGTCAGATGGCGATTGGTCTCAATATTAAATTCCACTTTACCGTCCTTTTTCTGTCTGTCTGTCCTTCCTTTGTGTGCGTATGCGTGAGATTCTCATTCCAGAAAAAATGCAGCAGCTTATTTGTTGAACCCCAAGATACTCTATAAAGAAATCAGGTGTTAATTGAGTTGGTTGAAATATTGTTATTGAATTGGCCGAGGGTTCGGTTGGTACGTTTCCATAACAAAGGCGAGCAGGCAGTCAGGCAGGCAGGCAGGCGGGCAGGCATTTGCCTGTTCGATCTGACTGCGGCTCTCTTTGAATATTTGAGGACGGCGGCGCCATGTCGAGCGCTCCAGTTGCCTGAATGTTTGATGGGCCGCACAACAGTCGGCTGGCTCTCTTTCTGTCCCCTCCCCTCCACGTGATAGCTTTGCCAAACCCAACACGACTACGGAAAATTTCATAGTACAGCCAAAACATAAATCGCCCACAATTCACAATCACTAAAACTCACGTTTACATGCCTATTATTCCAATTAACTTGCAAATAGATTTTTACGACGCTATGATTTCGACAGAATGTCTCACATACTGGTCAATTTGCAAATTCTCTTCAGTAAAAATGGTAATTGTCTATCTGTATGTTTGTGGAATGAAAAATACTTAAAATATGTGAGTGTGTCAGCACGGGTAAATACTGTAAATGACGTCCTGTAGACATTATAGGAAAATTCTCTGTATTAATTTCGCCCAACATGAAGTCACTATTTTATACATTCAGTTACTTCCACACGCTACAATACAAACACCATGAACTCATGGATGGTTATAGGAAAACAGTAAAGAATACAAGAATGTAAAAATTCGGACCGGGCGCAGGACCTTCTACCTTCTGGGCAGGATCTTGACCACTGAGCAAGTCCGAGGGCAGATTCAACATTCCTCCACTCCTGTAAACCTAAGACAGGTTCACCTACAATTTACTAATCACATTCTTCACAACCTAATTTCTAGGAATTTAGTGAATAATGGACATCGTGTAAATTTATCAAGGGGGCATGCAATTTAATTATAAGTATAAGGGCTTCAATTTAAGTTCAGTCGAAGAGCATATAGCTAAATATAGAAGAAACTCAAGGACGGAAAGGTTTTTATATACGAAATTTCGCATATTTTCTTTTAATATAGAGCCTCCTTTTAAGATGAAATATTCCGCGGAAACACAGTAGATCAATTTGTACCAATTATATCCTGAAATAATACGTTTACGAGACATATAGCGATAATAAAAACAATGTAGAAAATGTTTTAAAACTTATAATTTAATAGGTTACCCGTCAGTTGCAAACAATGACCAAAAGAACTATAAGACAAATTCATTACATTGTAGCTTATGTGTGACTTTCAATTTTGTCTATTTATTAGCAGTTAAATACGAAAGAAATTTTCAATCATTAAACTTAAATAGATTTGACTATATCTACAAATAAAAAGCAGTTAACGACATTACACATTATTAATTTCTTTATAAAATATTTATATAGTTCGCCATAGTTCATACTTAAAGCTTCAAATTTTCATCACGTGTAGGATTTTAAAGTTCACGCAGAGCAACGCTTTTTTATATAAATTGGCGTGAGACTGAATTTCGTGTAACCGGGCGGCGCCGGGCACCCAGCTGGTATCGACTAAAAGGAATGTGTTCTAACGTTCATTGGACTGAAGGCTGCTTTATTCTTCCAATTGTGATTACGAAGACTTGACAAAGATTATATACATGAGATGAAAATAAAACTAAGCTTTATAATTACCAATGTTAAGGGCACTTTCATTCGCTAACAATTTTTTAAAACCACGTAAATAATTCTATTTTATACATAAAACCTATGACAGGAATAAACAATTATATTTCAATGAAATTGTCATGGAAACCATTCTGTGGTCTCTTTGACTGCATCCTACTATTTTGTTTAAGGATTTTCCGGAAATATTCACCTTCATTCACAAATATTCAACGTTTCACTCTATAAAAATACATGAAATTATTATTACTATAAATACGAATTTATTTAACAATTAAGTTTAAAAAACACGCATACCACCTGTACAATATAGTATTATGTTCATTAAACAGATTTTATAAATATGAAATACATTTTGCTACAATGTCTGTGGAGATGTTATGAAAACTGAGTTCAAATGTTAACACAATCTAATTTAAAATTTTGAAATCTAATGAATTTGAAACTAGATACTGGATAGATACGAACAGCACAGAACTAAGTTTAGTATCCCATGCATGCAAAATATTAACGAATAGTATATAGGAGAATGGAACGTCAAATAGAATGCGAGTTAGGAGATGATCAGTTTGGTTTTAGGAAGAATATAGGGACAAGAGAAGCAATATTGACTTTGCGATTAATTTTAGAAGACAGGATACGAAAAAACCGGTCGTCGTTCATGGCATTTGTACATTTAGAAAAAGCGTTTTATAATGTATACTGGAACACACTATTAAGAATTTTGAAGAGCACTGGAATAAAATATCGAGGAAGGAGGCTATTACATGACCTCCATAATTTAATAGCAATAATTAGAATAAAATATCAAGAAAAGAAAGCCGTACTCAAAAAAGGAGTAAGACAAGGATGCAGGAACAGGCGATGAAGAAAGTTAAAATGGAATATGGAAAAGGAAAAGAAATAAATGACATGTAAAGAGTCCTGGAGAAAGAGTTCAATATGAGGATTAATAGAGGGTAAACAAAGGTAATGGAGTGTAATTTGGGAAACAATGAAATAACAAAGGATGTTAGATTGGGAAGGGATATTTTGACGGGCGTTAAGGTATTCTGCTACTTGGGAAGCGTAATAACTAGGGATGGTAGAAGTATAGTAGATATAAAGAGTAGGATAGCACAGGCAAGGAAGGGTTTCGTGAAAAAGAGGAATTTACTTACGAGTAATATAAGTGTAAATATTAGGAAATCTTTGCTAAAAATGTTTGAATGGAGTGTGGCGTTATATGGATGCGAAACGTCGACGATAGGAGGTGGGGAAAAGAAAAAGAATAGAAGCCTTTGAAATGTGGTGCTATAGGCAAATGCTGAAAATCAGATGGGAGGATAGAATCACAAACGAGGAAGTTCTAAACAGAATAGGGGAAAATCAAACAATATGGAAGACGTTCACCAAGAGAAGGGATGGATTAATAGGCCACGTTTTAAGACACGAGGGTCTTGTAAAATTAGTATTAGAGGGAAGTGTGCGGGGTAAGAAGAGAAGAGGGAGGCCAAGAATGCTAAGCAGATTAGGAAGTATGTGGATTGTGTTAGTTATAAGGAAATGAAAAGGCTTGTGCAAGATAGGTTAGCATTGAGGGTTTCATCATACCAGTCTTAGGACTTAATATCATAACATCAGGCTACTTCTTATTTAGTTAAACAAACGTTTCGTCACCATGTTTGGAACTTCATCGTTTAATGTTAAATTTTGAAAATTTGATGAAAGAAGGAAGGCAAAAGTATATAAATATAATATTTATTGTCTACGAGTGAAGTTTTAACAGAATTGTAAGACATCTGTTGTTCGAAGTCAAGTTTAGATTCCTTCCTTTCCCATTAATTGCTGAAGTCACAAGTATGGCGACGAAGCGTCGGTTTCAATTAAGTAAACAATATATCTACATTTGGTCGTAAATTTATTCGATTCCTTAATTGCGAAAACAGACGTTAATTGATTTAAAATTTTAATTATAGTTATTATATACTTTGTTTACCCAATTTCTTATGTTGCCAGATATTTGAATTTAAAAATTTTAAGATTATGGTAACGTTGGTATCTCCAAATATATTTCATCAGTCTACATAAAATAATTCAAAAATATTCAATAATTGAAATCAAAATCACTTCTGAAAACTCCAGATTTCGGCCAAAGATTTTCTTCAGAAATGGTTTCGTTTTTGACATTCAAAAATTGACAATTTTCACGTTGTTTATTTATTAAATTTTGTGAAATTAAAGATGAATATAGTAATATTGACTAGGAGCTCCAGTTTAAAAAAATGTATTTTATTGCTATTGTTAAAATACCTCTTCAGTCAAAACATAAACACACCATTTTAAATGCATAACTCTTGTAGAAAAACTTTTCTATTATTTATAAATCCTCGAAATATTTTACAAAACCCATTATTCGTCTTGTTACAGTTTTATCGCCCACAGTTTCAAATTGAAAAACTATGTATGTGGTTATATTGTGTATATATTAATGCAGAAGTGTTCAGATCTTTAGTAAGAATTTTTTTGTCAATTACGATCCTGACCTTTTATTTTTCGATTGAATATTTCAATAGTGAATGAGTTTGTACATAATTATAAGGCTAACGTTTAAATATCCCAATGTAACTGTAAAATTGCGACTACGAGAGTTGTGAATAATAAGTTTGTTCCTTCTTGATTGGCTACAGAACCAGAGGGCGTCCTCCCAACATAACACCAAGTTTAGCCTCTCGCTTGCTTGAGACGGGGAAAAAGAAACTTGTCTCAAGATGCAAACATTTAGAGACGTTTTAACTTTCTCCCTCCGCCCTGGAATTCGGCACCAAGAGTGTAGGAGGGAGGGGGAGGAGATATCGGGCGAGTATTCACGCATCGGAAACTTCTAACCGGCGGAGCGGGACGCGTACAGATTGCCACGCCATCTCGACAAATAACAAGCCAACTACTGATATTCATTCCTCGCTCTCAAAAGGCAAAAAAAAACTTTATCACAAACTTTACTAGGGTTACTTCCTAGAATTAACCATTTATTTGTATAATACTTGTTTGAGGGTGAACGATACAAATAAGACATTTTCTTCGGGGAGTCTGAAACACATAGTCAGCGGAATAATAGATTGAGTTTTAAAGAATAAAGGAAATAATTATTGAATGGATGAAAAGAATTCCATTGTAAAATATAATTGAGCCAATCCAGTGTAATGGCGGTGATATCCTTTCATGCAGAAGAAAAAAAGTTCAAAAGGATCACTCGAAAAGAAAATTAGTGACTCAATAGCATTCAATACAATTGTTTGAGATATAATGTCACATTAATTTATCCTTGTTTCATATTAAATCCATATTTTAAGATTTTATACAAATAATGAGACGAAGGAAAAACGTTTAATCAGTTACTGTGAACATTTCATTCTTCTTAACTGTATTTTGACCATAAGATCTATAAATTAATACCTGAGAAAACTTTGTTCCCATTTGAAGCGCATTACGCACACGGAGAATTCGTTAACTTTAAAATTAAAATTCATATGGAGAAGGAGTGCAGAACGATAATATTCATACATAATACGTGTAATAAAAAACAAGAATTGTTTTTTATATATATTAATATATAAAAACTATTATCTTTAGAGATTCTCAGTTGTGCCAATTTCGATATAGTATATACAATATGAACACAAAAAACATGAAAATAAAATATTGTATATAATTTACATGGTTACATGAACAGGTTGGGTTTAGTTGTGAGTATAAAGAATTGTTTATGTTCCTAAATGTCTCTAGTCAAAGAGTCTCAGTGAGAAGAGATATCGCTCAAGTATTGCATTAACCTAAATGAAATAAAACGTGCATAGATTTGTGCTATATATATTACTGAAATACAGCTTGCTCATTATTTATTATTTGGTACATTGAAAATTAAGTACATTCAGATATACACACTTCCATTGTGCCTCAACATTGATGGGTGTATTTATTCGGAAGCGCATAATAATAGGCCAAATGTTATATTTAGTTAGCAGGCTACTTGAGGATGATCCTGAAACAGGCAACTATCCTTTAATAGTATAGGAAGGGAATTGAAAAGGGGGGAAGTGAAAGGTAGAGCAATTGTTGACTAGGGCCCCCGGGCTATATCTTAAGGTGTTTCACCTAAAGAGATGCAGGGAAAACCCCTAGAAAACCTGCCTCAGTCCAAATAGTATACTTCATGATGAAATTATTGTGAGATACATTTCAATGCACAATGAATTTCATTCCAAGAATTCTTATTAATTTCGATTGTGGATTGATGCGTTTGTAATGGAGGTTTTGCAATAACGTTCAAACTTTAAAATTTAATGAATTACGATTGAATTTATGTCCAACCAGAGGAATACTAATATCCATTTCATCATTAACTTAGACCAAACTAATAATATATATTTATGTGAAATATCTAACTTTTATACTGTACATTAATAACTGTTTTGCATTGTCTTATATATATACTTATATAATATTAAAGATGAATGGCAATTGATGTATGTCGATTCATATTCGTTGTTTAATTTATTATCTTTTGTTACAGGTAAGTGGTGATGTGTCGTAGCGAGAATTCTTGTAAGTACAATATTCGTAATCGTTTACAAAATATTTTCTTGACTTTATAATCGATTTTAAATCATTTGAAAAATGATTTCTTTTATACAATCCTTACAGTAACGCCCATTCAAAATTAAAAGTAATCTGTCTTAAACCTAGACGTGACTTAGTATTTCCGTATCCCAGGAGTATATTGCTTATGCAGCTTGGGTCCACGTTTTGTATTTATTATAAAAGGGGTCGAGAATGGAAATCCATAACGTTGGATGGCGGATCTCCGCAATCGCTATCCGGTGACCAGGGCCAAGAGTGAATTCTGCAACAGCTCGTCATGTTAATTCCCATAACACGGTCCACTAACCCCCACAGCCGCCATCCGCCATTTCCACTGTACAACACCTGCAATATTAATCAGTCTGCAACACGGGCCCGCAGGAGAGAGGGGACTCCCCCAACGACCGTGTTTTGTTATTGGCGTCATTACGGCAGGTGAGGTGTGTGACGTCACCGGCGGCAAAACATTACAGTTCCTATCAAATATAAACATTGCAATTGCCCAAATTGCCCCTGCTAATTCACAACACATCACGGCTGACTACTCGGCCATAGTTAAACCTGCTCCCTCCCCCAAAAAGGAAAATTCACTAGACTGACGTGCGTTGCAGTCTAGGATTCTAATGATGAGTCCTTATATGCAGTTCGTCTAGTTTTGTAGGAATACGTGGCTGCTGCTTCTATCTTAAACAGTGAAATAACAAACATTGACATTGATAACAAAAATTACCCTAACAATTGAAATACGTGTTACTAGGCTGTTACGTAATATATATAATAGTTAAGATCAGTGGGATTAACAAAAAACCTACACTAATCGTCACCCTCCACCCATTTATTCTACGGTGCCACGAGGTAATGTTCTACAGTGAATGCATATAAATGAGAGTATTGGCTATGAAAGTAATTGTTAGCGGTCAGCCTGCTTCTCGGTACCATCAATTTTTTCTCCCCAGATCGCTGTAAGTATGGTTGTTATTCTTTGTTAATGTAACGAGTCTGCAAAATTTGTCGGAAGAATGTCATATCTGCCGGTAAAAGAAATTGATATAAAACGGCTTCCGGCTTCGAAAAATTCATACCTGTAATACGAAAAATAAGTCAACAAAGAAGAAAACTATATAGGCATGTACGATATTTTAACCTTCGAAATAAATTTTAGAGGAAGAATTTTATGACTAAAAATACTGTAATTTAAGTCTAAAAAATATTAGCTGTCGCAAACAAATTTTCAGATATTTTAGTTGAAACATAAATGTCTGTCGTAAGACTGTTATGTAAATAATAATTCCCAGATTAGGAAATGCTGCTTTTCACGGTTAACAACATATTTTATTTTATTTCTACAGATAGTTGAAATAATAATCTCCATTCAAAATTATTTTCAATCTCTCCGAAAGTCAACCATGGCGTTGCCACCAGTCACTGACACCAAGATGATTTTAGAACCACTGTAATTTAGGAAATGCGTCTCCGAACTCCTCTTTTATATTTTTCACAGGAAATTGACTTCATCTCTCAATACTTGTTCTTGTTCCTTGGCTCTGCATCCCATTCAGGACCTTGACCTACAGGGTCTACTGCAGAATGTCATCTTACATGACACATTCCGAATGTGGAGTGACGTGTGGTCAGCGTATCGATCCTCCGGCAGTCACCGTGACCGTGACGGGGTAAACATCCGAGACCATGCCAGAATTAGAACATGGGAACTCTGTTTTGTGAGGCAGCGACGCTAGTCACTGGACCTCTGAGGTCGGCTACCACTTGTAATAAACTATCACAAAATTTTTCAGTGACGCTCACATGCCGATGCCCAGCGGATAAGTGTCCTTAGAGATTCTCCCTGCGCGGTAACTTTCATATAATCCCATTTGATCCAGTTATATATGATCTTTCATAAAAAAAACAAAGTGCCACTTCATCAACACTTTCTTGCAGCAGGACGAATATTTTTGTATGATTTTTCTTTTGTGGTGATAGCAAAATAAATCCGCAAATAATTTATAAAGTTAGACAGTAGAAATACACATGTCTATCGTAAGAAGTCGTAATGTAACTAAACACCTTATCAAATTCATTTACCCTTCAGCGATCACTTTGGGTGTAATGAGTAATCTGAGAGTTTTATCCGGCCGTAATTAGTTAAAGCCCAGGCTGCTGGAATCGTTGAAAGCGTTGTTGTGCGGCGCCAAAAGCCTACAGCTAAGTATTAATCATATAGTAATCGAATCTGATCGCTCTGCCGGATCCTTTCATGTTCGCGGAATAAACGAGAACCTAGTAATTGCGGGCCAACATCGCCCCTTCGAGGCATAACGTTTCCATAATTGAAAAAAACCTCTCATTTCATCGAAATTGTAAGCGATCGCTTGTTATTATTTAGGAAGATGTTAAGTCCGCGTGACAGACCTATTCTAGTCCATGGGAGAGCTTAATTCGTTATCGTATGTGGCAGACGTAGCCCTGGCAATCAGCGCACAGACACAGCAGCGCTGCTGTTTAATTAATTTAACTGTTGGTATCGATTGTCTGTCCCCACACGCACGCTGCAGCTCTCCATCGCAGCCCATGCCATTGACTTCGCCTTCGAGATCCCTCAAAAATTTACCTGCACCATTGCAACAAAATCCCTTCAAAACGTAATTACGCCAGAAATAATATCGTGTAGATATCTCATAAAAATTATTCGATTTTATCCCTACAGAAATCAACAAGATGTTTATTCCTGGCTCATAGATGACATAATTTGTTTATGAAACAGCAAATACTTCTCCATAATCTGATTATTAAATACTGTTAAAATAGTAACTAAAACAAAGTGACGCTTAATTTTAAACTTGAATAAATTTTCTGGTTTTTACTTGAAGTTCTAAAATTGAGGACGAAATGTATCTTTGAAATTTCTGACTACTAAGGACACAATAAATAAAATGACGGCCAATAAGTCAGCATATAATTTTATTTCTATTTAATTAATATAAATTAATTTTTCTTTTGGGTTAACTGGCTACATGTACCTTTAATCACCTTTTCGCATGAGAGAATCAAGGAGTGAAGGACATGATTTGCTAACTTGAAGAATTCTCGAAATGGAGACGAAACGTCGCATTTAAATTAATTAAATAGTAATAAAATTATATGCTGACTTATTGGCCGTCTTTTTATTTATTATTAAACCTATATTCAGAAAACTGTGTTTGTACTATGTACACAGTCATCATATCTTACAAACCTATTGGCGATAATTAAATCTAGAAACATATTGAATTAATTACAGGTTCACGCATCCTAAAAAGAAATGAGATTCAAATATTAGTTTATCATTTGAACGTTAAGTTTGGCAAAATAATTAAATCAGCTCTTTTCGACTGCCTAAATTATTTTTCTTTGTCCTAAAACCCACAATTTATTGCCAATTATTTCATGATACGGCGCCCAGCATGACTACATCATGCTGCCTTTATTTGTTTTCTTGTAAAATTGGTTAATGCATGACTTTAAAAGGTAACTTAACATTATGCAGATCATTTCAACATTTAGCAATGGGGGAAAATTAAGTAAACTGATCATCTGTAAATTTAATTTTACATGATTTAGGAGTAGCCCAGTGCTTTCTGCCTACCTTCCCCTCCGCCCCCCCCCCTTTCCCTCACTCGTTTCAGCCGTATTTCCCGTAATTGGACAAATTATTGTCCCCTGAAATCCTATCAGTCCGAATTATTGCAGCAATCTTCTCTCTAGGCTCAGCTCACTGTTGTCAGGCGAATTAATTAGTTACAAAATCCCGATCTGAATTATTACGTTTTTTTGTGTACTGTAGACTGAACTAACAGGAATATAAAATGCCACTAGTTTTTTAAGAGTAAAATAAATTCAGTACAATTGTGTTTATAACTCTATAATTAGGATGTAATCTACAATGGCAAAACATTTCCAATTATATTAATCTCGTAGTAATTAAATTGCTAATTATATACAGGTAGTCTATTTTGAATCTATTAGATCTATCTAGATATGTAGTTGAAATTTATTTATATTCAATAGCGTTAAATACAGGTAAAACTAAAAGATTAAAATGAGCGCAGTCTATAATTATCTTGAATTATGAAAAGGATAAGGAACAACACAAAAAATGTGATGACATCTTTATTAAAAGTTGCAGACTTTTTTAAATACCATCGGCTATATTTTCTTATTATTATAACTTTTTAATATAGACCTGGAGTATTTATAAAGGATTCCGACACAAATCTCCAGAAACAAGAAAAAATCCATTAGGGGAGATGGAAACTAGGCGCATTGTAAAAGGATTGGTCAGACAAGGGAGACGAACGAAAGGCTATTGGATGGCATCAAGGGGATCAGAAGTATATTGAAGGGCCGAGGACACAGATACAGGGCTCAGTAAACACAAGGCGAAATACACTTGAGAAACACAAAAACGAAACATTCCGCGAGGATAAAACTTTGTATGGGACGAATATGCTATTCTCTTACTATTATGGGCATATCAGTAACCAATAAATATCAGTTGAGTTGATTCATGTATCAATTTTATTATCATATAAGAAAATAATAGGCATTCAAACTGGTTCGTGTTGGATTCGAGACACCTCATTGGCCGCGAAGATTTCATCAGTAAAACCTTATCTAAATGATATAAACATTTACTTTCCTATCGTCAATAATACAAAAAAATTGATTTTCCGTTTTTCAACGCATAAATAAATGGATGAAATGTTGCGTATTAAAAATTCAGATAAACCGATTTATTAGTAAAGGATCAGTAATTATATGTACAAAGGTACATTTCGAGACTTATTACAGGATGGTAAAAATGTAACTCCCGTAGGGAGGAAATTATTTCAGTAATCTTCTTTGTTTGGTCGTTATTTCTGGCAGAAATAACTTTGGATCATATTATTTCTTGTTTTTTAACATAAACTCTGGCAAACCGCGACTCAGTTTTAGATTTTTGCTAAATAGGCTACATAAGGATGATCCTGAACCAGGTAACTCCCCTTCATTAGCATAGGAAGGGAATTGAAAGGGGGAGGATGCGGAAGGTAGAGCAAGGTAGCCAAGTGTTGAATAGGACCCCCGGGTTGGAGTTTAAGGATCCTACCCGCTGTTTCACCTAAAGAGATGCGGACGAAAGCCTAGAAAACCTGTATTAGCAAGGTCGGGCATTGGGTATTATTCTCACGTCCTTCCGAATGACGGGAGACGAGTCTGCTGTGGAGTCTCAGCATTCTCTTCTCCGTGTCTCCACCTATTTTAGGAGGCAGTTGATCGATCAGCGAACAACTCTTACCGTATGCCCAAGGTCTTCGACCCCAGTACATACACCTCCTACAATAGGTTAAGGTGCTTCGGCATGTCATAACTATTGAAGAAAAACAGAGAGTACGAGGTATTCCCGACGGAGTCAGGAAGAAATGCCGCCTGCGAGAAAAAACTCCCACAGGCATATGCCCTTTGAACGTGCATTACGGTTACCCTGACTGCACATTTAATATGCATTAATTCTAAACCCACCCGTGAGTTACTAAATTACTTTGGCTAAAAAAAGACTCGCTTTTGAGTTGTTTGATCTCTTCTTCATTTTCCTCGTACTACTCATACTTTCAATTAGATTACGTGATGAATTAAGTATAGTTCCAAATGTGCTTGCACGCGTCTATTTGTCTGTACCGTCGGCATGCATCGTCAAGCTAATTAACCGAAGCTCGCCGAACCACACAGACTGGAACGGAAATTGGGATGTTTGCGTCTTGCAAAAATTTGCCTGCACGCTCATGTCAAATAACTCTATAAAATTCCTTGCATGTTTACAGTATGAATTTCCCAAAGGATTCGTACAAGGATTTATGTTTTTATAAAAATTTATTCTCGAATAAGTTGAATGTATCTTCCTACACAATTGTTACGTAGGGTGAACTCTATGTGTCGTAATTGCCAAAAATATTTGAATTTATGGAGCACTGTTTATAAAGAAGACGAAGCTGATTAAATTGAGTGTTCAAGAAAGAGGAACAGTGGTCGATTACAAAATTAAGAGGATTGAATTCCTTTTCTGGGCGAAAACAGAATAACGGCAGGCTGACGCGCTTCTTTGTGTGACAGCCGTGTTACTTTATGTGGAATAAGACAAAGCCCATACGGGGAATTGCGAGCCTCACAAAGAGAACAACACGACCAGCTGAAATTATTACTGCCACGTTTCATGTATCACATCCGCCCGCTGCTTCCTACGCCACGTTTTCCAATCACTATGAAATTTTTGACGTGCGCGTGAGCAATTGGAAACCTTGATGTGCTTATAAACGTATTCTATAAATAAATCCGACTACCATTTTCATATAAATTTCAATTAATTAGCAATATTCTAATTTATTAGATTTCATTTAAATATATTCAGCAAAGAAAGGAATCGTTCTTCAAAATTTCGGGATGAAGTACTGATCTTCCACAGATTATTATCTGATAAATACAATACAATAAAATTCATGAATAAAATAAAATTTAAGAAAAACATTGACGTTGGTCCTCGTGACTATTTAAGCCAGACTGAAATGTTACGAACAAAAATAGAACAAAATAAAGATAAACTCAAATACGTGCTTAGCAAAGACTATTTAAAAAAACCACCACACACTGAATTTATCTGAGAAGTGTCTTGTTTTTACTTTCTTATCTTAAAGAAGTGTATTATCAAAATTAAAGGGAATGAATAAGTTTGAGACAACGTTTAGCGATAAGAAAATAATATAATACGAAAAATTTAAATCTGCTTTATGTTCATTAATTCTAGTAGGCAGAGATCGTTTGGTATGACTAATTGTTACAAGATATAATATGAAGAACGTCTTTATGTTAGTAACAAATTTGAAAGTTACAGAGATATATTTTTAATAACATTGATACTACACTGGAAGTTGTAACACTTCACATGAAAAAATCACAATAATGCTAAAAGATCTCTGAATAAATAAACTACCTATTCACAGTTGAACCAAGTTTTCACCATATTAATACGTTTCGTTGTAACTCTCCCTAGATTGATAAGGGCGCTGCGGGAGTTTTCTCGCAGGCGCTTCAGCCCAGAGTGACTGCGGGGCTCACCTGATCATGTCGGGAATGCCTCGCACTCTCTCTGGGTACTTTTTATCAAAGTTCTCACATGCCGAGACACCTTCATGTATTTTAGGAGGTATATGTGCTGGGGTCTAAGACCTTGGGCATATGGCAAGAGCTGTCCGCTGATCCCATTGGATCAGTCGGCCAACTGCCTCCTGAAACTGGTGGAGACACGGAGAAGGGAATGCTGCGTCCCCACAGCAGACTCGTCTCCCGTCATTCGGAAGGGCGTGAGAATAGTACCCAATGCCCGACCTACCTGATGCAGGTTTTCTAGGGTTTTCCCTGCATCTCTTTAGGTGAAACACCGGGTAGGATCCTTAAACCACAGCCCGGGGGCCCTAGTTAACCCTTGGCTACCTTGCTCTACCTTTCGCATCCCCCCTTTTCAATTCCCTTCCTATGCTATTAAAGGGGAGTTGCCTGTTTCAGGATCACCCTCATGTAGCCTGTTAACCAAAAAAAAAATCTCCCTAGATTCAGCAAAGTCAAAAATTTACAAATAATAGAACATTATATTAATATTATTAATGTTCTAAACTGTGGACACTAAAAGATGAAAACCGTGAATGTGACATAGAGACAGAGGTCCCACTATACCAGGTTAAAGTTCAGGCAATGTAATATATATATATATATATATCCCGAGTTCCACCTGCTACCAACCCCAACTCGAGACTGAGAGCCCTCCAGGCTGACAGACACTGAGTGTCACCCTTTAAGACGTAGGGAAGTTACGGAATATGAAATATTGTGGCAGGCTGGTCTTTCGGCACAGTAACGTACACCAAGCTTTTTTCTTCATGACTAGATTTTCTACGAAATGAAGTAGATTATTTTCTTGTCTTTTGTTGATGTTTTACAATTGTATAATTTTTCATAGTTTATAGGTGTTTAAAACTCATTTAGGCTGATACGGAAATAGTTTGCCGTAACGTCGTCTCGGCTAGGGTTTAGTTATTTTTACAAATTCGTATTCGCAAAAAAACAATACTTGTATTTTTGATTAACTTTTTGGAACTCTGGCACCTTCCAAATATTCTAAAAGTCAACATATATTTTCTTTGATTAAAAAATTAAGTAATATGAGACAAATTATCAAGGAAGCAGAATGTTTAAGAAAACGTTAGTTTTCAGAGACGCGATGGCATTGGCCATCTAATTCATTCTAACGTAAGATACTTATCAATCCCCGCTCATTGAAAAAACAATTTGTTTTAAACTACTTCTATATTGATCCATTCGATCGTGAGAAGTCGCCATTACGAATATCACCTTTGTTTTTACTCCAGAGTCGGTTTTCCGTCCGCAACATAATTTCGTTGGTTTTGAATTTTATTGTTTAATTTTATAAAGATAATGGAGAGACCGAGTAAATTCTGTAAAAAGCTGTACTAATGGAAAACACAGTGTAGCGTTGTCATGTCTCCAGCAAGCAGCTCTTTACCAACACAGCGCGGACTTGTGAAGACGTCCTCAAAACTTGTAAGTGGAGGAAAACATGAAAAACGAGCACCGCAAAAGAGGAAGACTAAGTACCAAATTATTATGAAGTTTATTTTCAAGCTGTTTTTATTTCCATTAACGGTATACATCTTTCAGAAATTTATGATGTGGAAACCCATTCTGCATTCTCTGGTAGTTCTGGTTTTGCGATGCGTTCAATTCAAAGAGTTTTAACGATCGTCTGGTGTTTGTGATAAGAACTATTTCCCTGCTTCCATTCTTCATTAAATAATAAAGGTTATTACATTTCTGATACAAGTAATCTCATGTCAAACATTAATTTATGCACCTTTCTTTTTTAGGTGAGTAGGAGGAGGGAGGGGGGAGGAGGTTGGGGGCTCATTTGAAGTACAGGAAATGAGACGCCGCCTGCAAGGCACAATGCTAAGGCACGTTGCCATGGCAACCGCGTCAACAGTTGAGCAGCCAGCCGTGCATTCCGGAGGCGGAATAAAATTGGAAAGGCAAGCACCGCACCGCGCATACATTGTGTGGACGGTTCCAGCTGTTGGCATTCCGGCCGTCGGTATTGAACGACAAGAAACGGAGACTGCGATAAAGCAAGTACTTTCTGTAATCCCGAGACCTCGGGCGGGTGGGCGGCTTTTTACAGCCCTCTTTCATTTCACTACCTGCCTCTAATTAACTCAACGTATGTCGGAAATGTAATTTGCCGCGAGTAAATTTGTTTTACTGAAACTTTGCTAACAAATCAAGTAACGAAAATCACAGGTAAACAATCATCAATGGTACAGCAGTGAAACACTACAGTCGCCTTTGTGAAATAGACTTATACTGCTTTGTGTATGTTTGACAGTCACAATATCTCTCCTGTGGTGCAGTGGTTAGCGTCTCTGCGTCGCGCCGTAGAGGTCCCGGATTTGAATCCTGCCATGGCCATGGAAGTTGTGTGTTTGTTTGAGCCTACAAATAATTAAGATCCTCAAATGGTTAAAATTAGCTCATGGCCATAAGCAATTAATACGACCTTAAATAAACAAATAAAAAATGTCTGTAATTGAAGATTGAAATCTGGAAACATTTCCATTTGCTGCTATAAATCATAAGATATATTATCAATCATTTATTTCTTTGAATTTTCATTTCGTGCGTCTCTCGATTTGATGTTAAAATTATGATTGCCGTTTGGGATAAATTTTAAAGAATCTTTATTTTATGTTTTATCAGGCATTAAATATTTCTGTGAGCCAGGTAAGATTATTTTAGATTAATTACTATCTGAGCACATGGGTGCTTACTTAAATTAGCCTAAAAATGAATTATTCTACACTAAAATCTTTGTCAAAGAGTGTTTTAACAGGCATCGACACCATTACTTTTCTTGGCCTAATAACTCCTTGATGGTAACTCCTCAATATATGTCTCTTGAAAATGGATGATGTCTGCCCTTAACTTAACCACGTTCACAAATAACCTAGTATATTACATTAGCAGAGAATCTTAAGTGACTAACTAATCAAGGTGTATTAAGAGAATGGAAAATATTCCCGGTACTTTAAACAAGTTAAAAATTCTCTACATACCGTAAGAGAACAAAATACACGGGGTACTCTGAATAATTAAACGTAGTTCCTGTAACTTAAGGGGCATACAAATAATCCTGGTACCTTAACAGACGAAAAGATTGCCAATATTTTAAGAAACTGATGAATTATCTCGATGCAGTAAGGGACTCGTTCATCTTAAAGGCGTAAAAATATTTTTGTAGACCAATGTTACATTATGAATGTAAAGTGCATCTTTATCCATAAGTATATTACGCAAACATTTGTTGAAACGATTCGGTAGCTGCCTATCTTAAGCCGATTGAACTAATTCGTGAACTATCGCAGCGCGAATCTTTAAAAACAATTTATATATTATTCCAGTTGGGGGGGGTAGAAAGGGGCTAAAGTCATCGACTTGTCTTGAGGGCTGAGTACTACAATTCGCCAAAGTTTCATAGTAAACAGATGAATGGAATAGGAAGGGACAAACGTAGCTACATTCAGTTTCTTTTATGCAAATCATTATATTTTCCTTTATCAGAATACATTAATATACTTAAATCGCTTACAGTGACCAACTTAATTAGCATAATCTAAAGCTGTAATAAAATATTCCAAATACTAAGCATTTCAACAACCTCTTCAGATTCAGAACCTTTAAAATATCAATCTCAAATTATCATTTTTAAGGGCAAGGATCAGCATCGTTGGATATTGCGAGTAGACGCTTTCGTGATATAGTCTATGTTAGAATAGGTTAAAAAATTTAGCCAGGCCCAAAAGTATTTGGATTTTGCACTATTAGGCAACCGAAGCTCATTAGATACATCAAAACTTGAAATTCGGAGGAGGTCAATATGGAGATTCGGAAAAAATTAAAGATAAAGGAATTTGACTTAAAATTTCCCAGAGATCTTACTATCCCGTAGGACAGGTGCAAACAAGCTTGATGGTTCGTATTCATATTTTATTTTTTTTAATTTGGCACTATGAATATTTTCCAGTAACTTCCGTAAACTAAAAGTCTGTCTCTTTCTAGATAACCAATATTCCATAGGTAGTAAATATAATATGGAGTCTTCGCAAGTTTACGCTCAGATTACTCTCAAATAATTGAAATACCAAATCTTCGTGGTACTTTCCTAGATTTTTTTTAATAAAAAAGAACCTTGGTCTCGCTAATGAGGATCCAGCGCCTCATTAAAATGCAAACTTTTCGTTTAAATCCTTGTAATCCTTGTTCGACTTTCTTCTGAAAAGCGGAGGCTTAAAGATAATTCGGGCAAGTTTTAATCCACCAGAATTTTTACGCCTTGTTTAAACACTTTGGTGAAAATTCAGCATAAATAATCACATGTTGTTGGCAGGCCACTGTCTGCTCGCCTCCGATAAGCCGGCGTGATGCCATTAACGCAGTGTTCCTGTCTCTGCGAAGACCGCAATCCAATTAAAAGGGAGCGGACTGGGAGGAATCAGGCACTTCTTCATCAGGAGAAACGTGGTTTGGAATTGTGCCAGTCGTGTGTACGGTCAACACTAATTACGTTTCAGGAGACACGGGAAACAATATTAAATATCTTCGTGGGTAATATTGAAGGTTGAAGTGTGGCTACTCCAATATTTATCCCTCTCTTTGACAGGACGTCTGGAAACAAACCAGGCTTGTGCGGCGTGTCATTCCTGTAACCATAACGAAAGCAGAAAATATGAATAAATTGTGTCATTTACGTATTTTATCGCATAATATTGTCTGTTATTTCTGGAGTGTGCAGGATGTGACTACTCAACAGCAAAATTTCAGGAGCGGATTCCTCATATCCTTCTTCTTCCTTGGATCGGCAGCCCATTCAGGGCCTTGGCCTACCGGGTTGATTGCGGATTGCCATTTTACGTGACACATTCCGAATTTGGAGTGAAACGTGGTCAGCGTATCAATTATCCATTCCGAATATTAAGAGACAAAAAAAGGTTCAGTTCAATATTGGTCTGGGAATTCATAATTACATCTTTAGAGGAGCCTTTAGTAAATATGTCAGTGCGTGCCTTGGTTACAACTCTTACGTGAATAAAATTGATGTTGACTATTACTTTCAGCACTCTTCATCTCACCATGCATTCATCAATTGTGGCAGACTGACCAGTACGCACTGCGTGTTCGAAAACCAATGCGAAGAAGAGCAGCTGCTTGTATTCAGTAAGAATGAGGTAACTTGGAACATTCTCTCTGATATGTGAACAGAACTCTCCAACTATCCAGTTAATATACATACAAACCGATAAGATACGGATAAGTGACTTAGACATAGCCGATTATTGTGGAAAACGTCAATAGTTACTGAGCACGTGACGGTCGATGAACTCTGGCATGGTTTCAAATCTGCTATACATGTACATACTATCCAATTATTTTCCGACTTAATGCAAAAACAGTTGACCCCTGCCAGGAAGTCGGCAAATAAGAAAACAGTTGAACTAAAATTGGAAAAAATTAAAAAGTAGAATCATACATCAAAATTCACAAATTTTTCCAAATCAACTACAAACCCGAGACTAAATCGGAGAAAGAAAATAGTCATCTCATGCAGCACATACTCTTTTATTGCACAAAGTTACTAACAGCATAAAAGGAACGTACTAAGATAAAAATAATTCTACGAAATAGTGAATTCTCCAAGCTTACAAGATAAAATATTGAAACGAACGAAACACTAGCCTTAAACTAAATAACATTAAGTAACACTAACGTAATTGTTATTAAGGAAAACTGTTTTGCTCTGCAATGTGGTTTCTTTGACGAAGCTGAAGCCGAGCATTTCCCTGTTTTCTCCAAGCGTTTCAAGAAGAGCGTTACTCAGGGGTGTTACATATAGTAATATTTAGCCGTTATAGTCCGTAGAAGTTAATGCGCTCTAAATGAAAATTGAAAAAAATACCCCATAAGTGCTTTCACTCCTTACAACTTCCATTAGTAAAATGGATGTGGCATCACGTGAAAATTCAAAACAGTGTTGCAAATATAACATAATTCTCTAAACCATAATTAAATTTTAAAAATCTTCCATATGAAGCTCAGCCTGGAAATCTTCAAATGAATTAAAGGATCAGTATGGAATGATCTTGACCGAACCACGCTTCGTGGTATTATTTAACCCCTGTTTTAATTACTTCTTCAGCAGAGTTTACTTAGATTTCTTTAATTTAATTACTAAATTCTTGTAAATAACTTTTCTACGAATTACGGAATTTATCCAAATTGGTAAATTCTCCGTTTTAATTCTTTAATGTCCATGTTTGACGAAATCCCTGCTCGACTTATTATTTTATAATGTTGTTCTTAAAAGTAACCCCTGATTGGTTGTTGTCATCTCATGTAGATTATTTCAATTCACATAATTTATATCCTTGGAAAGGGGACAAATAGGTACCGAAACGTCGGGTTACATGAATCTATACCAATAAATAAAACAGAAGTGTCTGTCTGTATGTTTGTCCTACTGTCTGTCCAAATGTTTGTCTCGAATATGCTCCGAAACGACTCAACGGATTTCAATGAAAATTTGACGCTTTAAATTAAGGTTATTTGATATAAATATTAGTGCATATTTAATTTCGATATATTGCGGAAGATATTAATATAATATGAATAGAAATATATATTTTTAGGTTAACAGGCTACATGAGGGTGATCCTGAACAGGCAACTCCCCTTTAATAGCATAGGAAGGGAACAGAAAAGGGGAGATGAGGAATGTACCCGTAGAATTCTTGTAATTGCCGCGGCGTGTAAATCAACTGCGAGTTATAAGTCCTAATCATTCATCCCACTTACTATCTATTGTTGTAGGAGACTGAGAAAAATTAACTTCTTTGGATCGTCGATACGATGTTTACATAAATTGGTTTTATTTCTCCCGTCAGGTAAATTTAGGAATTGCTGATATGAAAATAAAAAGGAAACTATCGATTTTGGTATTAAAACCGGTGTAATGGAGTCGCTGTGTTACATTATGACCTTTATTATGCGATTTAAGTAAAAATTTGAACATTAAGTGGGGAAAAATTATGTTCTGTTAGAATATTGAAAATATATTTATTTCTGCTATTGTATCAGGCGTAATTTGGACTCTCGAGATACTGGGAGTGTATTTGAGGTTCATATTGTGACGTTTTAGAGGTCGGTTTAGTTATTTGTTGACCAATAATTAAATAATGTACCGGGTTAATATAAATAAATACCCGGGCAACGCCGGGTCCCCAACTAATATGTAATAAAAGGCTTTTGTCTGTTAAAGGTCGTTTTCGTTATTTCTCTTAATATTTAAAATAATTTTCAGGTATCTCTAGAGTTGTTTTCTTGCATAAGGAAGGAACTGCGGCCTCAGCCACTAAATTGATTTCCAAATAAGTCATGGATGCTTGCAAATGTTAATGGCTTCATGCAAACTTGAGTAACAATTCCAGACGACGCTGCGTCCATTAAAAAATGGAAGCCGTAACATGCTACAGAATAATCC
This sequence comes from Eucriotettix oculatus, assembly GCA_034510155.1. NCBI lineage: Eukaryota > Metazoa > Arthropoda > Insecta > Orthoptera > Tetrigidae > Eucriotettix > Eucriotettix oculatus. Next base: position 14,037,852 of record CM067377.1, read on the forward strand.
TACAATGTTCCTAGCAATTCGTGACCATTACCAGTATTTTCTCACACATGAACAAGCCAAGAACGGTCGCGATTTGTGCTTAATAACCGATGAACGCACTCTCACGTCCGACGGGAGGAGCAAGAAAAAAGTTATTCCGTCCTGTATTCTTATTAAATGTGTTTCTGCGGAAACAATTACATTTATAGAGGAATTATGCCGGAGCTGTGAAAGTTTGGTGAGGGCCAAGTTTAATTAAAAGCAGCTGCTGCGCCCGAGGCTAGAGCAAACATAGTGGTTCTCCTTCCCAATGCGCATGCTTAATGCAGCGTGCTTTGTATCAATTAGTGAACCGCGAGATACTTCCGGAAATTTTCGTTTCATAACCTCAGATAGCTCGGCTCCACAAATAAAATATTGCAACTCACGGGGCATGTGGAGGAACAGCGTAAACATACACGAGGCTCGCAAAACTTGGCAATAATTGTAACTTCAACTTAATGGCAAAATATATTTCTAAATATTAATTTCCTCAAGGTTATGTAATTTTCAACTAACTTGTATCTTGCATTATTAAAGTTAACGTATTTAATGCATATAAAAAATTTAGCGCGAAGTATTGACCCCTGAGGAAGTGCGAGGATGGGAGAAAATTGATGTAAAGTCAGCATTTTCATAATTATCGTGACTATCAATGCATAATAAAGAAGAATATCTACATTTTTGCATGCTTGCTTCCTGCAAACCTGCATTTGAATTCCTTTAGAAATAATTTTCCCCATAATGTCGTGAAACTCCACGTTCTTTAACCTTAACATTAATTTAAATCGTATTTTTTATGTGAGCAACGCTGAAGTTTCTCTTCGATATTAAATAAGTTGTGATTCACTTATTATATTAGTGTTCAAATTCTGTGATTTAACTATTGTAGCGCAGAAAAGTCATTTCCAATTCAATTCGTCTTATAGGACTTAATATTCAGAAAAATGAACGAAAATATTTAGATACAAGCGGACCAAATACGGTGTTTTCCGAAATTACACCGACGCCGTGTAGTCGCGAAAATTCATGTCTGCGAAAAAAAAATCTGAAAAATTAACGATGGTTGGTCACCACGCGACGATTACCTATGAAATTTATCAAAAGACTAGCCAATTCCTCCGAAAGTGAGAATCACGCCATCGTTAAAAATTATATACGATTCGTGATGAGACGTAACGTGGAGTGGCGTTTTACTATGCATATGGGAAAGGAGGAATTGGCTGTAAGGTGACAAGGCAATGTTTGACGAAAGTTGGAAGGAAGAGGAAAGATAAGATGAAAGAAGAAACAATTTCTTAAGTTTAGGTCAGATCTGAAACTGGAAGAAGAATTCAGAAGAACATTGAAGACGCTTTCACTGGTTTCTTAAGAAAACACCAACTCGAAGCAAGAAATAGTCATATCTAAGGTAAAATCTTCTGCTGAGATAACTAACGGCGTGAGAACAGTGGCAAATAGTCCGACCTACCTGATGCGTGTTTTTCTATTGTTTTCCCTGCATCTCTTTTATGCGGAATACCTAGCCCGGGTGCCCTAGTAAAACCTTGGCTACCTTGCTCTACCTTCCACATCCCCCCTTTTAAATTCCTTTTCTAAACTATTAAAGGGGAGTTGCCTGTTTCAGGATCATACTTAATTCGCCTGTTACCACACAAAACTATCCTGTTGAATCAGTCGGCCAACTGTCCCCATCACGCAATTTTTCCCAGATACAGATATTTGTAATTTCAAACACTAATATTTTCATACATTCTGACTGCCATAAAATACGAAATGATAATTTTCTGGTATATTTCGTCGTCTTTCTTTCTATTCCAGACAGAATTTTTGAATATTTCGTGGTTGAAATATGCAAAACATCACCAAATTAAAAATTATGGACCTTACTTTCACGGGAAGAAACCGATATCGTATTTTTATTTAGGAATAAATACTATCGCAAATAGATATTTTTCTTTCTGACACAAAATAATTATATTTTGTTCCTGAGTTCAACTGACGAATGAAAGGTAATTTAAAAAGTGAAATTCTTTAAAAGTGTAGGTGTTTAGAAATTCCAAGTATACATTTAAAAGTAAGTTAAATTTGCAAATATTGGTACCCGTGAGACAAAAATCATGTTGACGAGTTTTATCAATAAATTTCGCTTTGATTTGAACGTGACTAATTTTTTAGTTATGACTTTACAATAAATTGTGATGTTTCCACGTCAGTTTAGCCACTCGCCTCTGTGCCCTTGCAAAGTTATTATAAATACAGATGCATAATATTGCAGTGTTAAGAGTTGAGTTGATGTGTTTATGAACCCCTCCCTTTTTATAAATTCATGTTTCTCATTCATTTGACAGAGCTTTCCCTCCTGACCGCTAATTGGCGTCTTAATTAAGCCCACAGATGGCACTACTGTATCGGCTACATTCCAGTGCTGCCAAGCTCAGAGGGAAATTTAATTATTGCATTTCCCGCCGCCTGCGCGTTCCTTGAGCGGATAATTTCAGCTCCGCTCCGAGAGACTTTTTCCCTCCCTTGCTAATTGATTATGAATCGCTGCTAATTAAGTGGGAACAGAATAGTGAGGAAATATTGAGTTACGTCTCATTGTGTTGGCTGTTATTCAAATCTGTTCTTTCCTAACTAATCAAGTCTGCATAATATTGGGAAGGGTGAGAGGTTTTATTGGCCGCGTTTCAGCCCGTCAGCATGTTTTTATATGACGTAGACTTATGGGCGAAGCCAAGTTTTTTCTTCCACTCGTCCATCTGCCGGGTTATCAGGCCTGCCGAGGAGAAAAGAAGGATATTTGGGACACGTTTCTCGCAGCTGATATCAGGTGAGTCCTGGGCTATCCCTCACAGGCCGACACTGAAGGCCATTCATTCCGATATATCAGCATTGTGTACCTCCCAGTCGCTGTACAGCGCTGGTCGCCATCACTCAGATAGACCAAGCCTTTGAGCCATTCAGGTGCCACGTCCATGGACCTTACAAAACCACTTCACTAACTTACAGGTCATGGAACGGCAACACTAAAAATCAATGCCATCATATTACTGTATTAATAATAATATTTTATGTAATACGATAACACGTTTCATTTTTTATAAAAAGATTGCAATGAATACATATGAAAATAATTACAACAATCCGTCTATTTTCTGAATTATCCATCATAAATCAAACTAACTTGCCAGAACATAATAAAGACTATAAAAGCCAAAATCAAGGATAATTGGAACAATGAATGGATAAATAAACAGACTAAACTTCACGAAATAAGGAAAAGCATCTACGAAATACAACCCTACCAATACAATCTAAACAGACGTGTTCAAACAGTATTCAACGGCCTAGGAAGTGGTCTTTCTAGACTCTCTCATGGACATTTAATGACCAAATCCAAACCTGTCATCTGCGACAAATGTAACTCTTCATACACCACCCGACACCTTATAAATGAATGTGCGTACATGCTGCAAAAAAGAGGAGAATATGAAATCCTGAACGACTATAAAATATGCCTCAATGAACCAACATTTATAAACCCCATATTAAGTTATTTAAAAAGACTTTAACCTATTTAATTCTATGTAATGCATCGATACTAGTTTGTTTTTGTACCCTCTTTACTGTTATAAATTGTTATATCGTATATATCATTATTATATAGGAGTAACTGTAAAGTCGGTTGAGGTGACAATAAAAAACCATCTATTTCTGTGGATTTAGGAATATTATTGAAAAGAACTTCCACATCGCAAGTTAATTAAACGTAAGTTTCCGCCATTTTTAGACCGATCTGTGATGTGAATATCCCTGACGTTGGTACAAAATCTCTGAATTTCCAGAAAAATGTTACGGCTCCCGCGAAACAAATAAAAATTCGACAGAGCTATTACTTTCATTTTTTCTGAGAGTTAAGTAAAACTAGTGACTCCATTTTGCTAAACTAAACGTGCTGTGCGGTTTCAACGAAGTCTAATAAATTTTAATCTATTCGTACATACTTCAGTACGTACATTTAATATTGCAAATTGACGAAATAAAAACTAGCATAAATAAATAAAAATGCAGCCTAATATGTGAGAAAATCAATTTAAGTAACATTTAATCCATTTTAGTAGACTTTTTCAGGAACTAGACATAATAATTCTAAATCAGTATTAATTTCGAATACATATTTATCCATTTGAAAACATAAGTATGTTATTTATTTTACTTTATTGAAAATTATACATAATTTATATAAAAATATTTTACTATTTAAAATTAATATTGTTATTGTAATTTTTATTTCTATTTACCTAAATAACTCCACAAAGATGCCTGAAAGTATATTAATTTGAATTTATATTAACTAAAAGTTAATTAAACTTGTTTCCTTACGTATTTCATCGTATTTTTATTTATTTTGCTTAATGACAAAAAATTCAGTTTCGGAAAACTAGGATCCCATTTCTTTCCCTTTATTCGAACCTCCTCACGTGATAAGAAGAAATGAATTCTACAAATATGAATATAATTATTTTACATATTTTCAATAAATAAAGAAAATATCACCGAAACCTGAGTTCCTTTAATTCTGACATCTTGATTGTCTTATTTATTTATTTATTTCATCAACTTATTTCAGATAAATGAAACTTTTAAATCATTTTTAATTAGCCTAACTTTCTTAACTTGTCTAATAAATTAAATGTAATTATTAAGAAATGTTCATAAATTTTATTTAGCTTTATTCCATAAATTTGGGTCATTATCCGATAAAAAGCAGAATGTATGTAATTAAACAAAATTTAAAAACCTATGAACCTGAAGACATCTCAAATTTTGTGTCAAACGTAGAGCAGATTAAGAATTTTGAATTGTACGGGAAATGGTAATTTAATGTATCTTTTTGTAATATAAGTTTAATATTACAAGTGGAAACACTTCAATATGTAATTGAAGAATGTGATATTTCAAGGGTGCAACGAGTACAATTCCGTGTCCAAGTTGTCTCCAAAACTGAAAATGTTTGTTTAATCTGATAAACGTCCGCTGAGTTCAACGTTCAAGTGTAAATTATGGGATAAGTGCGCTGAAATCGAACTTTTAAATGAAGTAAATTTAACTGTGCACAGTGAAAACTTTCATTTCGTTTGCATGGCAATAACTTTTTGAAAACTGTTGAAGGAATTTATCTCTCAGTCAAAATTCCATTCCACAGTCCCCCTTTCCAATTCTCTTCCCTTTCTATGAACGGGGACATGCCTGTTTCAGAATCACCCTCATGTAGCCTGTCACTCAAACAACAACAAAAAATTGGGAAAAGTGCCTGAGGGAGTTTTCTCTTGCAGTTATTTCTCACCAGATTGACTGCGCGGCTCACCTGACTCCGTTGGTGTTGCCTCGTAATCTCGCTGATTTTTTCAAAGGTCTCACATGCCGAGGCACCTTCACCTACTTTATGAGGTGTGTGTACTGGGGTCGAAGACCTTGGGCATAAGGTAAGAGTTGTCCCCTTATCCCATTGGATCAGTTATACTGGTGTAGACACGGAGAAGGGAATGCTGCGACCACACAGCAAACTCACTTCCCGTCATTCTGAATGGCGTGAAAATAACACCCAATAGCCTTCCAACATCTCCTAAGGTTAAACACCGGGTAGGATCCTTAAACTATAGCCCGGGGGCCCCAGTCAACCCTTGGCTATCTTGCTCTACCTTCCACACACACACACACCCTTTTTCAATTCCTATGGCTACTCAGGATCGCCCTCATGTAGTCTGTTACCCCCTCCCCTAAAAAGAATCTACCTGATGCAGGTTTTCTAGGATTTTCCCTGCATCTCTTTTTTTAGGTGAATCACCGGTTAGGATCCTTAAACAATAGTCTGGGGGCTTCCTTCCATATCCTCCATTTTCAATTTACTTCGTATGCTGTTAAACAGGAGTTGCCTGTTTCAGGATCAGCTTCATATAGCGTGTTACCCAAAATATAAAATGTTGACTGCTTTACGTAGTAATTTCTTTTTTGGTTGCAAACTGAGTGTTTCTTTGCTTAATTATCTGGATATTTCACGTCTATACGAACTGATGTACGTTAATGACTATAATTGAATGCTTGATGGTTCTTGTATTGAATGGAAATCAACCTATATAATAATGATTGCAATCTCTGTCAAGATGTAGCAGGCGTATGGTGTTAAGAATAATTCATCACAGGAGTTAGGTGAAGTGAAGATGTGGCATGATAGATGTATTGCTCGTGGGTGACAGTCGCGCTCCGGGAAAGTTCCGAATCTGCCGCTAAGTGCAGAGACATGTCGAGACCGCTTCGTTGTATAACTCATTAACTCTTCGCCTCAGGCCCGGAGAAAAATATCGATACTAATACCAGCCGAAGCAGTCTATACAACCTTCAAGCGTAACAACTCGTCAAACCATTTAAGTGTTCTGTACGGCGACCTTAATATTTTGTTTTTACTAGGTTACATCGACGAAATGTTCTATTTACAGAACGAGTTAGAGTCATCCATGCTTAATACTTTTTTTAACTACAGTTCTATTCACTCGTCTTTCATTTCTATCCTATACAATTTTTTCATCCGTTAAAATTTTTAAAGATTTTCCATTTCAAGGTCAAACATAACACCATTTTCTTTTATTACAAACACTGTCAGCTTCATTGTTTTTTAAGATACTAGTTTTAGTCACAAAAAATGTTGGCACGGTAAATACTTTCTACAAGACAGGGCTTTGACTAATCCCTATCATGTAAACTGATTGATACAGTATTAAATTTTTCTATGTAATAGTTTTTATTTATCGGTTAGATATCTGATATAATTTATGTATTCTATTCTTGAAACTGGAGATTTAAATAATTCTTAAAAAGAAATGAGCAGACTGAAATTGACGATCCAGCGTTTTTAAAATAACGAAGGACAATTGAAGATAGCCAAAAAGTTATTTACCATTAAAAAGTAAACCGTATCAGCACTTTTTTGTAAAATTATCAAAATATAAATTGAAATCAGTATTTTAGGACACTAATAGAAATAAATAAATATTGTTCAAATTTCCTTTTAAAATGGATCAGTTTCAAGGATTTCGAACAACCGCTGTTTTGTTTCTACTTGATTAGTGTAAGTTTAATAAAGGGGAAAAGATGATATTCGTAACTGATAGACATATACTACTTTGATATTTTTTATTTTACTTTTGTCCTTTTATTTATTATATAAAATCAAGTAAGTTTTGCGATCAATAAGAGACATTTATTTTTTAAAAATTGTACGCCTTAATCCGATTGTGACTCTTTCCTCTTAAATCAAGAACTTTATAATCAAAAATTAGAATCTCATGAATACTTTAATTTTTATATAAATCAATCTTCATACAATATCAAAATCAATCTGAATAAATGAATAGCACAGCGAAATTAGTCAGAAATATATATTAAAAAAACTAAACCATTTAGAATATTTTAATAAAAATAACACGGCGTGTCATTCCTTTCTTCGTAATCTCTTCAGCTGTAGTGCGTTTTCATTATACATACAATTATTCTGTCTTACATGCATGTGATAAATTAGTTACATAAATGTTTACTTGCACATAAAAGAGTTCCTAAGAAGGAAATATTAAGTATAAATTTGCTCTCAATTTTTTAATTCAAGTTTATTCCTAATTTTTCTGTTATATATGTAATTCTTTGTGGTCAAATATTCTTAAGTATTGCTATTTTAGAATTATTAAATAATTAGGAGCAAAAGTCAATCTGTTGACATGAATATCCTTTTTATGTCTGTGAAAACGTTTTCATTTCGGACGAAAGAGTAAACCTGATGAAGGTACAAGAATGTTGATAAACATCTTTGACATTTTGAATTGCCTTCTTAAGCAAATATCACTATATATAATATCCCCGAGTAACGTACTTCGTAAAACGCTCGGTAAACCTCGGAAACTCTCAGCTTTAGCTTCGTCAAAGCAACCACGTTGCAGAGAGTACACTTCAAACCAGTTTTTCATAATAACAATTACTTAATTTATTTTAAAATTATTTTAAGGTGATTTATGTATAGGGAAGTAGTCACTTAAACTTCTCTTACATATCGTAAGTTGACTGTACAAAGAGTTCTTTAATTTTAATCTAAATATTATCAGTTAAGTAAAAGACATGGGCCACACATGCCCATTTTATTTTTTTAAAGATATATATATTTCACTGTGATCAGACCGAAGAGATGGTTGAAGTGTCCTCTCCTTATAAACATTATTGACTGTTTCTGTGTTTATTTTAAGGTATCAGTAGATATTTTAACTCGATTAAGATGCTGATTTATCACGTTGGTTATGACGTCGTAAGGCAGAGGATTTGGGTTACTACGTTAACGCCAGAAAAACTATTAAAATTAATACTAAATGTAAAGTTTTCACCCCGTTTTTACTGAACACGTTTGAGATAATACATCATATTTTTATTTGTAACGATCCGACGTTATAATTGTGAGATGATGTTCTTCTCCGCGCTGTATTTGTGGAGGAGGCGAGTGATTGATGGATCGACCTCTGTGACGTGTGGCGAACTTTGGTCGCGTCTTCTGCGGGACAGGTGCTCTGTCTTCCGGACAGCACGGCCAATTCCCTCTGGTCCGTGACCCCGGCGAAGAGCAACGCGGCGCCGTTAATTCACACTCACTCCACGGATAAATAAAGCATTACCATAAGACGGTAAGCCCGAACGCTGTAGGGTGGAACTGTCAGCAATCACTATTGGGAATAAAACTTACGGAAATTCTTTTGAAAATGAGCCACCACCATTTTGTATGATAACCATTAATTCGTGTTTTACTGGTCACTTGAAAAATAAGCTTGTTCTATCGATAAATGACTTATTGTTTTATTGATTTATGCCGATTTGGTTTACGATATTTTAATGTAATGTGTAATAGAAAACAAGTTTTTTGTTTATTATATTGGAAATTTAAATCTAAAAATTATCGTGCCATTACAAATATACCTTTCAGCTCACAATAATATAAATGTAATACTGTTTGCTCGGTGATGACAGGTAAATCATTTCAATAGGCCGCCACAGTACTTAATTCGTCAGAATGAATGGCTAAGGAACGTTTAGAACACCTCAGAACTCGCCGAGTGTTTCTGTAGTAAATAACTCAGAAGTCGGCTGCCTTATCCACGGAACAATCCCCACGATTCCTGATAGGGGGAGGAGTTGTGGGACGTCCGTCAGGGCTGACTTCCTCCCCTGACCCTAGATCAAGGTGTTTCACAAGCTCAGACGGCATTTCTCATTAGTCAGCGTCATTTATAATGAATCTAATGAGTGATATTATTTCAATAATTAAATAATTGTTGAGATTTTATAATAAAAACTATAAAACAATTTACTTTGACAAAACTGAACATATTTACAATAATAAATGCAATTTTAAATACTTCCATGTTTCAATATTTGCGCCGGCACTTATTTTTAACAAAAACTACACATATATTTACCAAAATGATTTATATTAATTATTTAAACCTAACAATTTATAAAAACTCATCTCAGGGTCGCACTGTATGGGCCTTCTCATAGAACAGAAACTAATCCACTACGACCTGGCAGCAAATAGAAAATTACAAAGTCACAGGAATTATTTACCGTGTGGGCTTTTCACTTTTTCCGGGCTCGTCCTCCTTCCAGATCCAAGCTGCCGATCACCGCTCTCGCACCATCTGGCCAATTCTCACAAAGCTCTCGACCAAGAATCTTTCACCAATCTGTCACCAATCAATCTGCATCAAACTCAACCACCAATCTGCATACCAAAATGTCTCCGCCTGCCTCCTTTAAGACTTCGTCCCCACATGCGACACCTATCACCAAGGTGGCAAGGGTGGATATCCTCCAATCATATCCCTGGTTACATTTGAGGAAAAGCACGCCCCCGGTCGCCAAATTCTCAGACATATTGGAAAATTCCGAAACCGGCGCCGAGGAGTCTGAGCTTTATGGCTCAAGTGTCAACCGCCATCTCCTTTATTTAATATTCCACACCGCCAAAGCCCGAGCAGCTGTATCTGTTCGTTACACATGCAATTTGCAATCCAAAAACCAACCTAATTTACGGAAAGTAGATTATTTTTGTGCCTAAGTAAATAATCGAGTTGGTTGAGTCATTCTAAGTGCATATATTTCGGCTCCCGCGGTTATTAGTTGAACATTACACAAAATTCCGCTACTCGTATTCTTTTTAAAGGTTTGATATTTCTTTTTTGCCATTTTTAACATTTATTTGAATTATGTAGCTTATCCGCTGTTCTTTAGGCATTATTTTTCTCTTACTATCAGGGAACTTGAACTTTCCGATCATTTGTGAGTTTACTTCAACCGTTTCGAGGTCATTCTCTCTTTGTCAGCAAAGAGTATACTATATAACATCCGAAATCTATATGCGGAAGCAAAAAAAATGTTTTACTTAAGTATTAACCAATAATCCGTTTAAATTGATAAAATTCTGTCGTCTACTTGGCTCAAGTTGTATTAAAACTGATAGGATGGCAGTGGCTTGTCAGTAATTAATTCTAATTTTGTAAATATCTGCTGTGTAGTGCGGTTTATGACGCCCTGACTTTGAAACCTTCCCTGTAGAGAAGGTGGGAGAGCAAGTACGCTCAGATCCGTAAACTTCACCCTGAGCATCAATTCCCGTCCAAGATGGACGTTGTTCCCGCGCACTAAAAGACGCTGGAGGTAAGGCCAAGTCTGTTTTCAAGAAAATTGCACAGCTATAGCGACTAAACAAGAAACACGGCGAATCTCTAATATTCACAACGTCACGTTTGCTCGTACGCTATAAAAGTGAAGCCGTGTATGCAAACCACTTAGGTAATATTTTTTCTTACTGTTAGTGTCAATTACCTGTCTTTTACGTTATTATTTTCTTATGTATGTGATTTACATCAATTAATTATACATCTACATCTATTTATAGAATTAATCAACATGTAAATAAATATAAGACTGTTGAAATATCCGTCTATTCACCTGTCGCTTCTCATCAAACGTGTAAATAATCAGTATTTGAATATCCATTTATGAGAATAACCATTAACTTTGTCATATAATCCTCCAGCCACGCTTAAAATACAGGGAGTCCATAAAAGAATGTCCCAGTTACAAAAGCTAATTATATCAACTGTAAGTGTTGTAAAGTTGTGTTTCAATAACACAGTGAGATAGAACCTCTTAACATTTTTCGATAAGCACATGCGCGAGTGAGGGAAAGCGTATTTTTAGTTTCTTCTCGCACCGCAGACTTTTGGGGGCACCTGTGAGGCCTACATTCAAGGCGGAAAAATACTAATCATAAAGAGTCGTTTCCCAAAATTCCTCTGTTTAAAATACCAATTTTTCCTTAGTGGCATTATAAAAGATCGTGTATTTTTTTAGCCACCGCCTAATGATTTACGAAATTCCAGACAGAGAATTGAAGAGACTATAGCTCAATTCCTCCGTACGTTTCAACCAAAGAGTGGAAAAATTTGAATTATAGTTTGGATACCTTCCGTATTACTAATATTGAACATTTATTAGAAAACTAGGTTACTTTACTTTGAATTTGAAGCGTGATTCCTTATAAATAGTATAATGTAAATTATTATATTATACCAGAAAAGTGGAGCATTCTTTTATAGTCACCCTATACAATAATAAATTGATTTATACTTTACCTGAAATCGAATACTTGTCCTTAGATGGAATACTTAAACTCTATAAAGTATTTTATTGTCAAGGTAACATCGAAATAACATTCTGAGATAATCAAGCGGTGTGGTAGTCCATCTGTTCGATTAATTTTCAATGAAATTGAAGCTTTTAATATTTTTACTAACAAAAATAAATGATTCGCCTAATTTTAGCGTCTCGAGTTGTTTTGATCCCAAAATTGGACCTGGTAATGTTTTTTCATTTTTTCAAAAGTTCACGCTATTTATATTGTAATGTTCAGTTTCTATGACACCGGTCCTTCTTATTAATTCACATCATTTACAACAACAACAGCTCACTACGAAACAGAGAGGGATTTTCTACGTTTCTTTAAAAGTAAAGAGAATGTTCAAATTAGTAGTGCAGTTAGTGAGGAATATGAAAGATGAAACGGTAAAAATTTCTCCCTTCGGCTAAGGTCTCCGGTTTTAAATTATTATATACTTGTTTTACATTTGTAACTTTGTCCTTTTCTCTGTTTGATTTTGAAGGCAATCTCTGTATGGTTTGTAGCTTTTCCTATAGCTCCGATGTTCTCGTCGTTCGTTCAAATGATCATTATTGTTGTACTTATAATTAGTCATATACACATGCCAGCGAGTCTCTTCAGTTTATTGAGACAATGCCATTCCATTTATTCAGTCGTGAATGATTGAATGTATCTTTCTTGTCCCCCGTTCCGTATAACTGAATTTATTTCCTCAGTTACTAGTGGTGAAGTGACACGTCGGATGTGATACAAGTCGTTGATTTCATGCTCCTTTCGAGGAAGGTTTCTCTGTATGCTTTAAAACTTCCAGGAAAGTTTTCTGATAGTCGGTGCGGAGTGTTTCCCCCATTATAACACTTTATGATTATTCGTGCATGAGCGTTGAATTTTTTAGCGTGCATCTCGCCACCTGAGCCTCGCTGACATCTGCCGGAGACAACATGCGTCACGTGAAAACGTTTAAGTGCAGCAGAAACTTCTCTAAAGTCCGGGGGGCCTGATGAAAAATAGCTTGCTGGCTGGCTACGGCTACGTACTTTACAAACTGCAGTAAATTTTCGCTGGGCCCGTCTTACAAAAAATTCTTTATAATGTCGCCATCAAATTCATATTGGTCTTGTAACAATCGTGCAAACACGCGAAGGAAACAGACGTCTGGAAAGAATAATTAACTCATCACGTATACAAATAGTTATTGAACATCTATGATTTTCAATATTTATTAGGTACAGCTCCAATAGAAGCATCTCTGTTTTATTGTGACATTAAATGTTTGCATGTATCTGCTATATAAATATTTCATGTTTCTGAAAGCAATTGCCATATGTGTTATTTAATTACGCACGTTTCCTTCCTTCAGTTTTACAGTATTTGCATCTTATTACCGGTTTCTGTATTTCTCAACTTTGAGTCTCTATTCCAATTAAGCCCGTCTAAAGCGTCTTCTATAAAGGGTTTAAAATGTCCTTCTCTTACTCATAATATTTTTTCTCCTCATTTATTTCCTTATTAATGTAATCACCGATATTTAATTGATTAGATAGGCTTGCCTTGCTTAAATTATTCCACTTATAATATGTTAACTTCATTTATTCACCTTGTAATTTTAGTAGTTTTATTTTTTCGCTTGTGTAATACTGCTTTGTGAAGTATTCCCGGGTCCCGGGTCAAATCTTGGCTTTAGTGTTTGTGTCGTCAGGGTCTAAGACTGCTGGGGAATCGATACTGACCACGTATCACCCCAAATTTGGAATGTGTCCGCAGTCGACCCGGTAGGCCCATGCCTTCAATGGGCTGTAGAGCCATAGAAGAAGAAGAATTCAAACTAAGAATATATCCAATTATTGATTCCCCAGTACAGTTTTTTAATTTTACGTACGTAAGTATAGTGAAAAGTATGACTTTTACAGCAGAAAATGTTTTTAATGAATAACAATTGGAGGAAATTTTCATAATTTAGGATGCTTCGACACAGTTTTAAGCCTTTCTGTAACGACAGACTGCAAATAAATTACATTATCTGCATATATTACTAATTTGAACATATGTTGCCTTCTACGTCATTTTCTACTTACGAAAATATAATTTTTGTTTTATGTAACGTCTTTTATTTTGGCCCTGGTACAACTTAATATTCGGAATCGTTCTTCGTTGCGTTTCTCACTTCAGTCATAATGTTCTTTTGAAAAAATAATTACGTTTCTTTATTTTAAATGTAGTCATACCGAAATTCACCAAGCACGTTCATATCCTCTCCAATGTTTTGTCTACACATAGCAATTAAGTTTTCAAGTGTAATTAGGAGGTTGACTTTACGCTTTTGTTTTAAGACTTTATATATTATTAACGTATTACTTTTAAAAGATTTTTAGTGAAATAGTTGTGATGAAATGATCAATATTCGGACGTTTATTAGACGTCCACCTCGTGTTTAGTTTTTATTACATCTCAAAAGAAAGAAGAGATGTCAACCTAAAACGGTTTTCTAATTTAAATTGCTGTAAGAAAGAAGTTGATTTTTCTTTTCATTATAAAACTTTTTGTATTTATTTTATCTGATTCAAAATATCTAACAACATTTTTTCTTTTGTTTCAGGTAAGTCAGGTGAAATTCCACTTTATAAAATGGATCCATGTAATTTCAAAAGTAAGTACTAAATTAATTAGATGGAATCGTTCAGTAAAATTATATATACCTTCCAAATATCTCTTTCCGCAATGGCAGTTTGTACACCTTTCTTTGCCGATCAACATACGAATACAGAGATAAAGTCGTTGTAGGGACTATAGTAATTTTCTAATGGGAGCCGATTTGACCTTGAAGGTCTGCCTTGTACCGTAGTATCAAATTCATGCCACGTCGTCGCTTATTATTTTCCAGTGTTTGTTGTAATTCATTATTGACTTGTCACTTATTGTGATTTGTCTATTTCTGTAATTCCATTCGCTGAAAGCCAGAACAGCTCCCATTTGATTATTTTATTTATTCCATTTTCGCAAAATATAAGTACATGTATAACAGACATATTTTTTCACTTCGTTTAGCCCTCGGTTTTTGTAATTGAATTAGAATAATTACAAAAAATAAATGTGTATAAAAATCATTCCTCACTATTCATTTAAAGGCCAGAACAATATTGTTAATTTTGTTTCTGTATTCCTCGCGACCCAAAACCAAACACTTTACAGATAAGACACGGCTACCAACCCTAGGAGGAGGGGGTGGAATTAGAGGAATTTTTATATGTAATGAGGGCTTACATTTGAGTTGAAAAATAGTCTTGAAGTCAATTACTTTTATAGTGTTTCCCAGACTATATTTGTGTATAACTTCAACCCCTTCCAGCGTGTCAGAGGCGGGAGTGGGAATGAGTCATATGAAAATGACAAGGAAAATGAGAAGTTTGGTGTCTAAACAAGTGTAATGCGAGTCGCTGTGTTACATTATGAATTTTCGTATGCGATTTAAGTAAAAAATTCATACTTTAACTGGGGGGAAATTTTTATTTTTGAAAATATTTTTATTCTGCTTACTACCGGCTGTATTTCTGACTCTAGATACCGGTATTATATTTGAGGTTCATATTGGGTCGTTTCCGCTGCCGGTTCAATCATGTGTTGACAACAATTAAATAATGTAATGTACCGGGCAACGCCCGGTCCCCAGCTAGTAAAATAATAAATTAGTGGTGTCAGAAACTTCGCTCATATTTTTTACAATTTCAGCTTTTATACAAAACGTAGATTATTTATGATACGTGATATGAACATTAAAGTTTCTATTTTCAACCAATTATTCTCTCTTTTTAATGAAAATAACCGTAATAATAATAATAAACTTTCAAGCAGTTAATTAATAAAATAATACAAACTACGACATTATATTCAGACATTGTTTAGAACGAGAAAGAATAAAAATAAATTTTAATAATCATGAAGTATTCGTCGCATCTTAGTGGTTTATCTAACGGCGATTACTCGTGGAGTCTAATTGAAACAAAGATCTAAAATTATACTTAAATCCAAACGGACAAAATATGAAATATAAGTCGTTATTAATATCTTTAGCAGTTTTACAGTGGCATAATACCTTACACATTATTAATATTTTTATCAGTTTTACAGGGGTTTTAGATCGTTTCCAGTGCATGTGTACTCGCCGTTAGATAAAGACGCTAAAATGCGTCCAAACAACCGGCACTTTTTATTTGTAATTGTTTTCTCATTTTGTATTAATTTGTATATAAGGTCGAAATTTTTAACACTTTAAACGTACGTTGATTGTATGTTTTAATACACATTTTGGTTTACTACAATCTCGTTAACCTCAAAAAGATTGTAATATACCAATTATGGTCTTATTGTTTATAATCTACTATTTATATTAAAAATGGGGATTTATAACTACATTCTTTAACTAGAAAACAAGAAGAGAATAATTGGCAATCACGTGATATGATATGAAAGTGGTTTTATAGGAGGGGTTCAACAGATAGCATTTCGATCGGTATTGGTTTTTAATAAGTTTTTCCCTTCATGCAATTCGTATTGAAGTTAAGTTAGTAATTGAATGAAGTGCTACCGTTTCCGACTCGTGGCTGTGTATCGAGACGCGTGTGTAGATGTAGTGATGGTAATGTTGTTTTCCAAGGCTTGACCGCATTAATGCCTAGGTACATTAGTGCGGGTGGTGTTGAGAGACGGCTGATCTGTGTTAACATGCGACGCGCTGCATGTCTGCGTCCACGACTCCTCTCGGGGGATTCCTCCCGCGGTGACAGCCGCAGTGGCCGCATTTGCATCCGCTCACAATCTACAACCAACTTAAGTAAGCAGATCAACAAAAATGCCAACTTACACTTTATCTGAATTTTCTAACAGAAAATTAAATTACTTAAGCTGAAGAGAAATTTGTTATTTATCTCTTAAAGTAATCAGAAATATACTTATTATCTGGGAATATGATGGTGATCCACAGTAAATCTGGG
Organism: Eucriotettix oculatus; assembly: GCA_034510155.1. Classification (NCBI taxonomy): domain Eukaryota; kingdom Metazoa; phylum Arthropoda; class Insecta; order Orthoptera; family Tetrigidae; genus Eucriotettix; species Eucriotettix oculatus. The sequence continues at coordinate 14,054,613 of CM067377.1, forward strand.
CTTTTCAATTGGGGCCATGTTGTTTTGGTGGCGTCTGTCAAGTCCTGTTGTTCATTATTTAGTCACTGATGCAAAAGCATCATGGAAAGTTACACGATTGAGCAGCAAGTCCAAATGATAAAACTTTATGATCAAAATGAATGTTCGTTAGTGCTTACCTGAGATTATAGCTCAAACAAGAAAAGTAGGGATCCTTTGCAGCTTCTCGAAGTTGTAGAATCTGGCCTTGACTCTTCAATCGATGCTGGTTCGGAACGTAGAAAGGAAATGAAATGTGAGGATTATCTTGAAGAGTTGTACAGATGAAAGAAAAGGCTGGAAGGTTTTGGTAGTGTGTGGATACGTACGCCTCAGCTAAGAATCGGCGGAAGGTTGGGGTTTTTACCAGTTAAATCGCAGACGTGAAGATATGTGTATAATTACAGTCAATATTATACACTGTAAGAAGTAGGAAACTGAAGTAAGGCTGTTAGGATAGGATCTAGCAGGAAAGTCGACGTTAGCCTGCGGCCAATCTGTACATAATCGACTCCGCTTGAACTCGTGGAGTGAGAGGCATTTAAAGGTGCGTGGTGGATGTCATTTCCCTAATATGTAGGACCGTTGATGTCAGTATTCTTAAGGATTTCTGCGCTACTGCCGGGATTGTTCACCTGTATTGCAAGCGTCTTAAGCAATGTTTCCATCCATAACGGCTAATGACCTATGTTGTAGAGACGAAAATGAGAATTTATTACAGTGCATACATTGCGCGTGTAACGCCCATTTTACGGCATACCGAGGTGGTCCTTCAAAATCAACACTCCAACATTTGGTGTCCAAATTCCAGATGACCAGCTAATATCCGCACGTCTAAGGAAAGGCAGATCGAGTGGTCCGTGAAAGCGTGCATGAGGCAGTCAATTTTGCGCCATCCACAAGAATTCAGCCTTTCTCAGACTTCAACTTGGTGAATTTCACGTTGGGACTTGGGCCTACACACGTAAAAGTTCCAACTGACCCAGGAACTCGAAGGTAATGACCATATACACCTTTTTCTCGCTCACTGAACTTCGAAGCTTTCAGAAATTTTGACGATAAATCATCTTTAGAGACGAGGCGCAGTTTTGGATGAATGGATATGTTAACAGGTACAATTGATGTATATGGTTAACTACGCCAACCCTCACGAGGTTCACCAGGAAGCAATGCATCTACAAAGCTACAGTTTCTTGCGAATTTCGGGTTGGGAGCGTCTTTGGTCCATACAGTTTTAAAAATGACCTTTGTAAAGCAACGGCGACGGCTACAAAACGATGATAACCGATTTATTTTGGCCCAAATTGAACGATGTGAACGTTGACGACATGTGGTTCCAGCAGCCGTTGCCACGATGAATATTTTTCATGTACTATTTGAGGGTATGGTTATCTCTCGCAGACTTGGCTGCCACGATTGTGCTAGACCTTTTCTTGTATGCCAATGAGCCGCAATCGGCCAACGCCCTTAATGTCAACATAGCCCAGGTAATCGCTCAAATTCATCCGGATATATTCGGCAGTCATTGAAAATTTGGCCGCTTAGATCCATGCCACCATAAGAATCCGCGGCGGACTTTTGAACGATGTTATATTCCATACTTGGGCCTTTTAAATAAAAATTGTTAAGAAATTCGAGTTCCCTATATCATTTATTATAACTTTTCTATCGTTATAATCGATTAACCCACTGATCCTGTAAAACATGTTCATTATTTTCTCAAGATGGGTAACACGAAAACTTTTCTTGCTTGGTGAAATTTTATTTACTTTTTCCTACCCCTCCATCTTCACGAGATGAAAACCTCCAAAGCAGATATATTTCCCATGATCTCTATTTTGTATAATCTGCAAGAACCAGATTTTCTTTAGCGCTTTCAACAAGACTGTCTCGTTAACGAAACTGACGTTTGCTTAATACAGACTTATCAAGTTCGTTTCCTGCTAATAAATAAGTCGTTTCAGTGTCTGCTACCCAAATTGCGAGCGTCGTCCACCCCCGTCAGCTTCTTCCATTTCCATCCATGCATAAGTCACAGTTGGCCGAGGAAGCTTTTAAAGAAGAGGAACCAGACTCGGCCAGCAGGTGAATCATGGATGCTGCGTGACTGTTAATGAAGACGGACTGGGCAGCACGACCGAATGTCAAGCGCACTCGTATCCATATTGCAGGCGCGTAATGGCGGAGCCGCGTCGCCGTCACTCGCACGTCCAATGACGTCGACGCGACGCGACGTCGTCTCCCGCTGCATCAACAATACATGCGTCCGGGGACCACCTTGCAAAAATAACTGCCTATCAAATCCATTTCGCAGTATTCATATGGGGGACGTCGAATTCCCAAAAATATCGTTCACGTATAAAACAAACTGTACCTCGACATCCAAGCAGTTGACATTCCTTGAGATCTCCACTTTTCCTGGCACGATGCTCCCCGATATGACGCTCCTTTATAAAATTCAACAAAAATATTTCCATCGTCTCAGAGGTATAATAATAAGGTAAAATAATTCGTATATTCGAGGCGATTCTTGCAGATTCCCTTTGAAATTACCACACAAAACGCTCGAAATGTTGACCAACATCTATGCATTCCCTTGTAACTTTATATGTATTTTTCTCCTGAATTTCTATTTATAACAGACTTACAAAATAATCAATCATAAAATATATTCATACGAAAATACGTAAGCGCAATTGTTTAAAAAAATGTAGGTATACAAACTTTCAGACTAATAAACCACACGAGCCACAATATTTTTTTTAGCGGACGGTGATTCACTTCATAAAATGTTATCATTTTCATGTGTTTCTTATATGAATCCGGGTTTTATTACCAACGCCAAAGTCAACGAGGTAAATGAGTGTATTTTTGGCAATTGTGAATAGAGCTTTTAAACTAGGACTGTTTTCAAAATAGTTCAAAGTGTGTTAAAAAAATAATAAATTCTATAAACTCATTACCTGTCAATTAAGTATAGTAAATAAATAATAATCAATTTGTCACCAAAAAGAAATTATTAATATTTAGTGATTACGACGTTTCGTCCATATTTGTGGGTTTCATCACGTAAATTCTTAAATGCATAAAACTATTATACATAATTAAATTTTCTACATTTTTTCTTCAAAAACTATTTGCTCTGATACCAATCATTTTGGAGATATCAGTAGTAGAATTTCTCTTTTTTAAAAGAAAGTAGAATTTCTTGTAATGAAGCTCAAGTAGGAACGTATAGCTAAATTAGAAGTAATACAAGAATGGAAAAATGTCGACCAGATCAAGTACGGTGTTCGAGTCCCTGGTCCGGTCGACATTTTTACATTGTCTTACTTGTGAATTCCTCTTTTTTAAAATATAAGCACTCACAAAATGTATCGTACATACAAAGGTGTCAGAATCCTCGTCAGGTATCCGTTCTAAATAAAGAGTAATATATCCTACATTTCAAGATCGATTTCCACAAGTCTGTTAAACCGAATTTTATAAGCGAACATACTATTCTGTGTTTATTTCCCTCTATTATAATATTTAGATTTCTTACAATCTACACGATATCAATGGAAGGATTTTAATATTCTAAGAACAGATCTCCGCCATAAAATATTTAGCCCTGTGAAAATAAACATGTAAAATTGGCAGAAATAGTTCTAGGTTCCACCCGGGTCAAGTAATTATTAAGCGACGATTCGACGACTAAACGGACAGTCGTCATCTTCTAGGTCACTAGAAAATGGTGACATTGCGTTTGGCAGTCGAAACGTCCACTAATAATTTACTTGACCCCGATGGAATGGAATCCCGATAAATGTTTCGGCATCAGTAACACCGTGAAAGCTTTCATATAAAATTGGCGTTAATATGTATACTGATAAACATATCCCAAATATTTGAATTAAGGACAGAGTAACATTAAAAGTTTCATCCCTATCTTTTCTATTTAAAATAGTAGCTTCATCAAAATAAACACTTTTGTTTAGTGTGTGAATTTCTGTCTACAAGTGTAAGGAAGTGGAATGCTTCAATTGAAGCTCTTTAATAGCTTACAGCTAATTTTAGGAGGAGACAGGAATGGAAAAATATCGGTCGGACCAGAGACTCGACAGTGTTGCATTAAAATTAGTGAACTTCGAATAATATATTTATTGCATTCTCTCAGTAACTTTACTCAACCAAATATTACATCAAGTATCCTACCATCAAGGTTTCTTATAACAAAAATTTAGGGTTACCGTCAACGGAGCGACGTTAATAAACGTAAATAGTCTCGATACTTTCCAGCCATAATACTCGATTGATCTCACTGAATATAATTATTTGTGTCGCGTTCCCATAATTTGACCAACAATGTGCTTTAGATCGTCGTGGGTTACATAAAGTCGACGAAAGCTGCATCGCCATCCAGAGTAAAATAGGCCGGGAACAATTAATCAATTGTTGAAGCCGCTTTTAACGCTTTAGAGGTTGTTCATAATCCAGTGTATTGTTGCGGGAAAGCAGGATTATGTGTATGCATGTATGCGGCATCGATTGACCCATTGTGCGAAGGGACTAGTGCGCGGTGGTCAATCACAAACGTTGGCAAACCTGGCCCTCTAATTGGGTCATACTTTACAAGCACTTGTTTTTACAAGGAAGATCCTCGGATCGTCAAAATCAAATAACTGTATTTGTCGATCTTCCGCACGCAATTGTATCTATAACAAATACATTTGTCAGGGTCATTCGTATAGATTTCCTGAATTTATGTAAAAATTCTAAACAGTATAAAGTAACTATACAACAATTCATTTAAGGAATCATGTGTTTAGGTTTATTAACTACAGAACTGTTTTACCAAAGTTATTAGACTCGGAGCCAGTTATAGTTGAGAAAGAAATTAATCCTGGAATATGATAACAACAGCTGAGACGAAGTTTTAGAATTTGAGCTATATATTATTTAATGGCGTTAAAGCATTGTTAGAAAAGTAATATTTGTCGGGAAAATTAATTATAATTACCAAAACTTGAGTAGAAATTGATCAAAATATTACAGGCATGTGACATTTAAGTTGATGTTACAAAATTGTTTAGTTTTATTTTTGTTTCGTGTCTGACGAACTTCCTTGCGAATGGCAGAGTGAAGGTCGCTGGTTGGGAGATAGGAGTTTTGGTATAGACCAAAACTTGTTCTCTTTCGATGTAACTGCGATGTGAAATAAAAAACAGTTAATAACAAGTTTGTGTATCATCTGCTTTTGAATGTAACTATGATATTGGAGACGCATGAGGAAGACATGCTGATGAACCTAAGTATTCATTTTTAAGTTGGGGAGGGGAGGTTAACAGGCTACCTGAGGGTGATCCTGAAACAGGCAACTCCCCTTTAATAGCATACGAAGGGGGGATGCGGAAAGTAGAGCAAGGTAGCCAAGGGTTAACTAGGGCCCCCGGGCTATGGTTTAAGGATCACCTAAAGAGATGCAGAGAAAAACCTATAAAACCTGCATCAGGTAGGTTGGGCATTAGGTACTAATCTCACGCCCTTCCGAATGACGGGAGACGAGTTTGCTGTGGGGTCGCAGCATTCCCTTCTCCATGTCTCCACTTGTTTCGAAGTTTCTTTTTAAAAATAGATATGAATATAAATTTTAATGTGCTATACTGCAGTCTGTAACACTTTGAATATGCCTCATACATCCCAATTGAGATTCGCAGACAGAAGAAGGAATCAATTACTTTTCGCTAATAGTTGTGAAATAGTTAATTCACAAAAAGATGGCCATGGTCGACTTTACCATTACATCTTACGGCGAAAAAGGTCGGGTATTTGATTTTTCTCCCCAGCTTTTATATGTTGTGGTCAGTCGTTCTCCGATTGAAAAGACCTGGGAACAATTTTCCGCAGCTTAGAAACCACGAAACGTTGTCAATATTTTCAATTTTTCGCTAATAACTAGAGTATAATGTATTCTATTGAAAATAATGTCCAGTTACGAATAAAATACTTCACCAAAGAATATAAAAATTATAAATATAATTGATGCACAAAATTTGAATATTAATCTGTGTGCCCATAAAGTAACTAAATCGTTAAGATAATTATTTCAAATTCAGGATTATTGTTATAAGTTATTGTATTTTCGCAAGAAACCAATGTGGACCCAAATAAATTTAATTGTTTGAAACCTATGCGTAACTTTTAAATCTACTTAATTATCATAAATTATTTAATGTGATTTTCAAGGATTCGCCACTGTAACTGGAGAAGAAAATTCCTAATATATATATTTTTCATTCAACATATTTAGAGAAGAAATCCACGTTGCTGCCTCCTGAATGCAGCGCAGGTGCATTACTGAAAAATAAAAGGTTTCTTGAAAATGACTCAAGAGAGATCAAGACTTGTCTCTGTTTTAAGCATGCATAGGGAACGTCTGAATATTTTAAAGGCATAGTTTGGGTGAAGAATGCCGCCAGATGACAGGGTGCATCTTAGGTAAATTGCCTGTCTCTCTAGCGCAGCAGTAAAGAAGCTCTTAGCGTAATGGAGCACACTCGTATCAACGCTAATACTTGAACCAACTTGGCTCATCAACCGCGTCTCCTTAAATGGAAGCCATTGCCAGCCGAAATTCTGTTTCATTCATTCAAAATTTACATAATATCGTCACTTTGTGTTGCCAGGAATTACAAACATGGAAAGCGTGTTGTACGTATTACCCGCTCAAACAGTCAAATATATTCCACTATAATCTTCTAAAATTTATTTACAAAACGACACAGATACTAAGTTACATTAAAATTAATTGCGCAAGACCATATTAAGTACTTTCAATCAAGCTGAGCTTTAAAAACGAAAAAAGTTAATTAATAGGATCGAAGGACTGGAGAGGTTCAGTGCAGGGTAACTGCCATCGCTCTAACAATCCTAATCCCTTAATTATTCATTCATACCAGTACAAACCAGTTGAAGGATAGGAGCTGTTGACAAAATGCTAGTAAACATGTCTCGTCCTTGTATTAGAAACATATACATTTATACTAGAACATTTCGAATCTTTGAAATATTCACAAAACGTTTAAATCATGCCTTATGATTTTTAATATTTTCCATGATAGAAGTAGGAAGAAACAATCATCATAGGAAATTGATCCCAAGTTGCTGTTTTTCAACAAATCCGTTAAAATTTTCCAATATATAAAACTATAATTAATAAATAAGATACACAGACAGATTGTCAGAAAAAACAATTTTTATTACGACGTTTCGTCTATCTTTGTTAACTTCATCAGGTTAATTTATAAATGTATAAAACTATTGCACTTGTTGATAATTTTGCGTCGTGCAATGCGTCCAGCAGCATTTACGACCGAAATGAAAAAATCCAAATTATCCACATGTGTAACAGTTTTATCCATTTAAAAATTTACCTCTCGAGTCCACACATAACGGACGAACCGTCATAATTATATTAACTAAATATCAATTAAATATTTTTTGCTGACAAATTGGCTGTATTTCTTACTTATACTTAAATGTCAGGTTTATGGAAAAATTACGGTTCATAACAAGTCACGTGAGGATAAAAGATAACGGTATGAATTTTAGCATAGGATTTTTGTAATAGTTAAGTTAAAATACAATATTAAATAATCAAAATATGTTGTTGTTGTATCCAGTCCTTAGACTGGTCTGATACAACTCTCTACTACGAAAGTCTTTTCATTACTACAGAACTACCACATCTTCCTTATCTGATTGGCAAATTCCATCCTTTGCCTCCCTCTTCTGTTCTTACCCCAAACACTTCCCCCTCTAATGCTAATTTTACAAGACCTGTGTGATGGCCTAATTAATATTATTGGTAATAATACGAAACAGTAATTACAACATTTTCTCATGAGCGTCATCGGGGTTTCTATGCATGTCAATGATAAGCGTTGTAGATTTTTTTTCCCAATGATTTTAGTATTACGTTTTATAAATTTTTCTTTTCCAAAATTATTTGTATACTGAAATTGCTGTGTAACTCTTTACAATAAATATACAGTATCACATAATTACTTTCATTCCGTACGATCAATAAGCGATAATCGATAGTATACTTTCCTAACGCGGAAAATGTCCTAGGTTTGACGAACGATTTTCCACTATCTATTAAGCTGAATTTCATAACTTGATTTCATAATTTGATGCTCTACGATTTATTACCCGGCCTTTTTTTAATAGTAACCTCATTCTTTAGTTATCGTTGAAAAACTGAAAATAGGTAAATAAAGTTTTATTTATATAGGTTACAGAAACTTTTCCGGATGTCTTTTGAACTGGAAAACTTTTTCCTTCGCTATTTGCCACGACGCATACATGAAGAAAAAACTAATTTAACAATAAAAAACTATCAAATAACAGTCCATTTTCTTGGTGAGGCCATTTTATGGACTGGACTAAACGTGTTAGAGTGAATGTCAGTTAAATATTGTCTTCACACCCAATTATGTAAAAACAAATGTTCACAATTATTAATAATTGAATAAAATATACTGTAAGCTGTTATCTGATTTTTTGCGTTCCATTTCTGATTACTTTTCACTTAGTTACAATTGTTACAAAATTTAAAGTATAGAATTGTTATTAATGCAGCATTATTTTATTCAAATAGTTCTTTATGCAAAATATCCCAAAATAGTAATAAAAATAAATAAAATAGACCTCTCTGTCCGTTTAATACTACTTTGCGAGGGTCTTATATAAACACTGTACACGTAAACTACCTTTTGTAGCTGCTGATGGAGTGGCAGTGGACAGAAATGCCATACAAAATAATAGGATTTACAAAGCACCTTTCGATATTGAAACACCTTTTCCGCGCCGGTCACGACTCGAATTGATAATATTTGAATTGCTCGAATCGGAATGCGACCCGCATCTCGAGTGTCAATATTTGCATTGCTGGGAAACGTCAATTTAACTCTCAATAGAGTTCTATGGGACGGCAATATTGACCGTCAAATCCTATCCCCCCTTCCCCCGCACTTTCGGAATCTATTTGTGTAAAAATTGACTCAACAACGATGGTGACGTGAACAGTGACGAATCTCTAGCCAGTAGGGCTGTTGGAAGTCTATCGTAGTGTTTAGAGCACATAAAATAAATAATTGTCGGAACCGTTTAGATATCAATTTATTTAACCCTGCTTTGCGAAAGCGTTTTTAAAACCCTGATCACTTAAAAGTCCTTGCTGCAGGCAAACTGGGGCAGCTTTCTATAATCCTATTTACAAATGTTTCTGAAAATAAACGATTGTAAGATAAGAAGAAAGTCACAGATGTTCGCATGGACATACTGCAGTCACGTGCTTCAAAATGGACGCGATGGAAGTAAATGCTAATATCGGTTGCACTGAAATTCAAAATTAGTGATGGGAGTTAATTAAATTTTGTACGAATTAAAAGCAAGAGACTTCTTAGAAAAGCAGTAAATTCCCTTAAATAATCCTGACAGATTATAATTCTATGTAAGGAAGTAACGATGGCAGAAATGCGCTAAGACTTTAATATGCTTAAGCAGCAAGGCGAAGGCGCTGTAACTATACTGTTGAAATATTATTTAAAATTAATCTTTATTCTTGCTTTCAACTTGCAACAACTTCAACACAAACAAATTACACGCTCTCACAACTGTATAAAACATATATACATAATCCTAAATTAATTATGCTATTAGAACAAGTTCGAAATATTCTTATTCCTTGTGAGTACAGAGGAAATCCGAGGACACAAGTGCAGAAGGATAAAAACAGCTGAACTTTGCTATTTATTAGTCAAATACGAAATTGAAATCTTCATACTATTTTTGCTAGTGCTCGTTGTTCTACAATAAGCGCTTTTATTCAATACTTTTCATTACTTCTTCCATAACTGCAGCTGTCTTCTTACCTACTCTTTTTTTTATTTAATAAAAAAATTATCTGTACGATGTACAATTTAGTTATGAAAATATTCTTAGTAACATAACTTGACACATGTAATGGGAAAACTGCTCAATAGCAGGCCCCAGCATATAATTGTTAACAAGAAATTGTGCACCTGTATTTAAATGTAGAACTATTACAGGAAAATTTTTAGTTAATGAGATGATTATTGTAGGAATTAATGGCTATTTGAAGTTCTGGTTTCACTACTCCAGAATATCTGTAGGGTTGAGGAAGGTTGTTTGCAGTATCTCTTATTAATAGGTTGCTGTGGCCGTCATTCATGTGTGAAGCTTATGATAATTGGAGTTGATGGATTGTAGAACTGTAGAAATGTCTAAATGGTTATGTAAGATGCTGTTTCTTACGTTCCATGGTGCATCTGAGATGATTCTTAGTATTGTGTTCTGGACTGTCTGTATTCTTTTGACTTGAGATGCAGCAGCAGAACCCCATAATCCACAACAATATAGCCATATTGGTCGTATTGTTGTCATGTATACGAGTCTCTTTAATTTGATTGTTAGTGTTGAGTTTTCTGATTATATAAATTTTAGTTCCCTCAATCTGTTCCTAACTTTTTGAATCACTAATGAGATGTGTGGGGCCCAGATTAATTTAGTATCGCGTGTCAAGCCGAGGTATTGTACTGACAAAAAAATCATTTGTATCTGTACCAATACATATTCATTATAAGAAAAATTTGGCGAACATAATTATTTTATATATTAAGTTATGTGAAACAATTTAATATAATATATCGCTTAACGTACGTTTTTCAAAATAATTATATGAAATTAAAATAAATACAATTCACAGAAAAACCTAGTTTCTATTCAATATCTACAACGTATCTACCATACAATAAAGTTTTCATGAGGTAAATTAATTCAAGATTGTCGAAAATTTAATGCAGCAATATTTCCTTAAAAAGAAAATTATTCAAATTTCCAGTTTCTTTAATACTTTTCTTAAAATCATTTTAATAAACAATGCTTCATTATTGTTTTTGAAGATTTGGTCTATTTATTGTAGTATAATGTTTTGTTTGATTTAAACAATCAGTATATATGACAGCCTGAGTAACACTATTCGTAAAAGGCTCGGTATAAACCACGGAAACGCTCAGATTTAGCTTCATCAAAGAAACCACGTTGCAGAGAGTACACTTCAAACCAGTTTTAAATAATAACAATTAAGTTATGATACTTGACGTTTATTTTTTTTTTGAGGTGATTGAAGTACTTCGAAGTAGTTAGTTAATACTTCTCTGGCAAGTTGTATATTAAAATTAATTATAATAACAATACTTATTTTTTTAAGTTTGTTAAAGATTATGGTTGATTAATACTTCTATAACCATAACATATTGAAGAAGACTAGATAGCGAACTTTTGGGGTAATCGAAGCAAATATCAACCGTTTTCATCCATTTAATTCTTATTAAATCGATTTTAACCTATTTTAAATGGAGGGTCCGATAGGAAAATTATATATGCATGGATTATGAAAGACTGTCTGTATTCAGGGATAGCCAATCCGCGAATAGGATTCAATGGAAAATCCGGTAGAAAGAAATCGCATTGTTATGATTTTTTTTGGGTAACAGGCTACATGAAGGTGATCCTGAAGGAGGCAACTCCCCTCTAATAGCATAGGAAGGGACTTGAAAAGGGGGGATGTGGAAGGTAGGGCAAGGTAGCCCAGGGTTGACTAGGGCCCCCAGGCTATAGTGTAAGTATCCTACCCGGTGTTTCACCTAAATGTGATGCAGGGAAAAACCCTAGAAAACCTGCATCAGGTAGGTCGGGCTAGTGGATACTACTCCTGCGCCCTTCTGATGATGGAAGACTGGATTGCTGTGGGAACGCAACAAACCCGCCTCCGTGCCTTGTTCAGTATTGAGAGGCAGTTGGCCGACTGGTCCAATAGGATCAGCGAACAACTCTTACCGTATGCCGAAGGTCTGCGACCCCCGTACATACACCTCTCAAACTGACCAAGGTCGTCTCAGCCTGCAGGAGTCTTAAATTAGCTACCTTGGCCATGGACCAAGGGGGGAGGGAAAGGGGAAAACCAGGAAGGAGGAAGTCAACCTCCACCTGGCTCTCATTCATTTCCCAGCAGGATATCCTCCTGCTTCTTTGTTCCACATTGTAATGATTTTTTGTGTGTGTGAGGGTGATCCTGAAACAGGCAACTCCCCTTTAATAGCATAGGAAGGGAATTAAAAAGGTTTTTTTTTGGTTAACAGGCTACATGAGGGTGATCCTGAAACAGGCAACTCCCCTTTAATAGCATAGGAAGGGAATTGAAAAGGGGGGATGCGGAAGGTAGAGCAAGGTAGCCAAGTGATTATCTGTAAGTTTGTCTACAGTAGGGGGCGGATAAAATTCGATACAGCTAAGAACCTTCTCACACATCTATATTCCTACGACATAAGTTTCATAATAGAATTTTTTGGTGATAATCGAAAAAGAAACAAAAAGTTACTGAGTGAGAGATGACGATAATGTTCGTGATCCAAGTTATGGGCAGACAAAAAATATTATTCCACTTATATAGATGGATAATTCTAACGTTTATCAGAGTAAGTTTCCCAAAATTACAAATGTCTAAAGTTCGGAAGTTGAAGAAATGACTGCGGCTGGTTGTGTAAGAGAATCGCTGGAAAATAGAAGATGATCAGTGAGCGTGCTGTTCTGTTGTGAATTTTAGTGAGATAAGCAATAGCAACACGATTACTGGCACAGCTGTAAGTAACTTAATAAACTAATAGCAGCCTATTGTATTAGCTATATAGTTTTTAATGTTCTCTAGAATTATGTAACAGTTGATTTTAAACCGGTGCAAAAAATAATTGGCTATTGATTGCGCTTGCCCGTGTTTGAAAACAGGTTTTAAAATGTTAATATATAATACGTATTTTCCTAGCGCTATGTAACGTTTTAAAGCTCCACTACAGGTTTCCATTTGAATTTATATAGTTTCAGTAACGGACAATTCTGTGGAAATATTTCGCAATTTAGGCTGCAATCAGAGGCCTGTGTCTAACCGGTGGCTACATTGTACGGCTCCATTACACGCGCGTTATGAACGCGTTTAAGTGCTTCATTAATCACCGTGCATTTTGTGTACGTAAAACAGCATTATTACACCCTCTAATTCCATTTCCGCCGCGAACTACTGCACCAACGGCTGACCGTATTGGTTTTCATGACAATCACTGCCTCTGGGACCCATCGTCCGTCGTATAGTTATAAATTTCACGGGGAAAAGGTAAATAAGAGCGGTTTTATTCGTCAATAGCATCTTCATGTAATGCGGTTCACGACAACATTAGAACTTGATATATTCAACTACATCGGTTTGTGGTTTACGTGTTTACATTCTTCAAACATCGCAGCTTATCGTTAATCCACTTCAATGCCACTAAAAACAAGATCTTCTTCAAATGTCTCTTTTGCTGAAACATTTACGAACAAAATGTCAACGTACAGTCGAAAGATTCATTTCGTAGTAGGTAAAGGAATAATTTATAAAGTCTAAGAAATTTATTAAAGTGCAACAAACTATAGCACTTTGTATATAATCTCCACCCTTTACATCATGGGAGGGGAAGAATTCATAAAGGGAGGGTGGGGGCGGAAATGATGTACATGAAAACAACCAGAAAACTATCCATGTTTGTTTTCGAAATAGATGTAATTTGAGTCGCTGAGTGTAACGGTCAACTTGCGATTCAGGCCCTCAGAAAAGGAAGGGTGTCGACCAAATTTGGCGTTCTAAATTATTCCCATAGTGAGAGTTGGGATGAAGAGTGTGAAAATAAATAACATGGAATAAGATACATTATTCGTTTCATGGAATTCATTGCAAATCTGCAATTTATGCTGTACTTCAGGGCGGAGGAGGAATGGGTTGACGGCAAGTGACACGAAATCATCGATATTCCTGACTATTCCAGGGTTACCTGTATGTACCGGGTATTATAAATAAAAATCCGGAAAACGCCGGGCACCCACCTAGAATATAATATTTTTAAAACAATTATAAGTTTCCACGTATTTAAAAATTGAATTTTTGGTATTTGATACAGAAACACTTATTGAGCCTGTAAACTAGAAAATCTGTTGTTCCTTTATTAAATCAATGGCTTCTATTGAATTAATATTTAACCACAGGATTTTAAGAGTATCAGAGAATAATTAATCAAGTAAGAGAAATTTAAAATATTTTATTAAATATATGTAGACTATCGTGAACAGGAACGTTGAAATGTCGTGAACTTAAAAAAGAAATATTGATTTTACGAGTGTCTCATATTTTTTATGTACACAATACGAGAATATCAAGCAAATACAAAAAATTCTATTCAAAAGCATTGTAAATAATTGGTTTACTGGCAGCGGAATTTTTACGTTTCTTAAATACGCATACTTGTGCGAGTCAGCATATAAAGTCATATTTGCATCATCAATATTTTGCGCTGCAGTTGACTGTTTTTCCAAACAGACGAGCACAGATGCTTCCGGACGTAATTGAACACAATCAATTAGTCAGCGAGAGCAGAAACCCCAAAACAAGCAACTGCTATTCCCTGGCGCTAACACAAATGTTTGCGGAACGTGACGAACAGGGTAGGCACAGGTACTCCTAAAAAGGGCGACAGGCCCGGAAAATAGAGCTCTCAGAAAATCAGGGCTTTGAAGGAACGATCCAATTGAGAGCTATATTTATCACCAGGTGGGCAGAGTCCAATGTTCATGAAGTTTGCCCAATTCGTTAAAAGAGAAAGCTTTGTGGCACGCAATAATTCAAACACTAAATACACGTTTATTTTCTCCTCATTCCTCGTTCATTCTGTTTTGTTGAAGATTCATCGAGATATTCTCCATTCCTGCTATGATAATTTTAATTAAAAGAAACCCTTCTACTTGAGCAAACGCATGGGAAGAATCATAAGCAACTAACTCACTAAAAATTCATTTCGCTTAATATTAATTTTTATGAGAAATGCAGATGAGTAAGGGGTTATTCATTTCTAAATTATCATTTAAATTTTAAGTTAGATCTTTTTAAACAGAAAACAAATTAAACAAATTATGAAATTGATAATAATTATATTTAACATTGCGTTTAAATAATTTTGGTAATAATTTTACTGTTCTATAAGATAGTAGAATCAAAAGATTATCCAAGCTTAATACTACTTGAGCGACCATTACACTGAAGTATTGTGTGAAGGGGAAATAAATTAGAAAAGCCTAACAATAAGGTCGGCCGTATAATAAATGGTACAGAGAACATAGTTAAAAGCAACCCAATACAGAGAAAAATCACAACTGTATGGACACTTGTTAAATATTTGTTAATTTCCAATCGCCCTTATTTTGTAAACCGTTAAAAAATATTTCTTCATAGAACCATCCAACGGTTGTTGTAATCCATTCAATTATTTTCCTATTATACCTTTAAAATCATTTCCCCTTTTCTCTTAATGGGCTCTATTAATTAAGTAAAGAAAATTTTCTACATTTTACACAAAAATAATGAACTTATAACTTTTGAACAATTAAGTGATTAGAGAATCAAATACGTTACACCACTGACACTAACAGAAACAATTCACTTTCAATTTAAAGAATAATATTATTAGTTGTTTAAAATACTTTATCAAATATTATTTCATTGGCTTTCTTTCTAATATGTACGTATGAAATGTGATAGGAGAAACCCTCATCTGTGGGGAAAGTTCTATTTTAGTCCCAGGTCATGAAACTATTACCAAGGGCAAAGATAGAGTGATGTTAACCAATAAGGGTAGTACAGAAATAATTTCTAAAAAGTATTTCTGCGGACACCCTTGTGAGAGTAGATCCATTGGTGGAAGGTTGGAACTTACTTCGAAGCCCAGTCGAGGTAACTTCACGTGTTCCGGCAAATAAGCCCTAATTATAGGTGTTAGTCTGAAGAAACCTGAGTGTACTGTACAATAACCACGGTTTATTCTGCGAGAGGGAAGGTTTGTGTCTTCCTGACGATTGTACAATTTTTGGAAGTACTACGGTAGAATGAGCAAGTTACGATATTTGCATGCGATAGAATTATTTATTTTTCACACCAATTTCTTTCTTTATATCCTGCTTTATTTCAATGCTTACTGTAGACGTGATTTTCAGTTGGTGACCAACCAGAAATCAGTTTTCGTTATCTTAACAGTAACATTTAGTTCCATTTAAATCTATAATAAAATTATTTAATGATTCATTTGCTTTCACAAATTGACTATACAATAAGCTGAGTTCGGATGATAGACGGTCAATTTGTCACTTAATTGTTGTGTACTTCGGTGGGAACATTTTAATGTGCATACATATATATATATATATATATATATATATACATAAATCATAAAGGTTATTGAAAAGAAAGAATAGCCCGCGTGATGATGTGCATTAATTAACAGAGCTACGTGACGAACATGGCGGCGCGCAGTTCTCAAAATTGCTTATGCCTCGTGGCATGGTTTCGGAAGAGAAGACAAATAGTACTTTGCAAGGCCTCCTTTCTTTCTCGGCCGTGCTTATAAACGCCATAGCCGGTGTCAGCGATAGCGTAAGAAAGGAAATTAAGTACTAGGTAAAATATGGCCAATCGTATAGCGGCATAATTACGCCGAGACACGCGAAAAGGCTTTCTGCGTGCGCTAATATGAATAATTGTCCTGTAGCTGTGTACAGTTTGCAAATAAATTGCCACATGCGAGCACACGCTCTGGTCCATTATGCTATTTTAATCATATAGACAGTTAAACTCTGAATACATTACACGGGCGACGAAATTAACTACTGACTGTCAACGTAATACTGAAAACTTCTCTGGATTATACTCCATATTTATGAGAAAACTATTTATCGTCGCTTGGACACTTTTTAAAAGGAAACGGGTTTACCTGAATAACTCGACAAATTTTGCTATACTAAATTAATTGTATTACAGTATCTTTCGAATGAAATTTTAAATTTTTTGCATAAAATTGGCCTTTATAATGCATTTCCCAATATTTTCGGGGCTTTCAATATTTACCGTTATGTGTACATTCTCTCAAATATGTAGAACGCGGTATGATAAATTTAGCTTCCCGCACAACGCAAAACTGGGAGCTAAAATGTTGTGTAATGTTTTGCGGTCGAGTGTGGGGTTAGGGGTATGGTGCGTAAGCTCACTGGGGTGGGAACAACTATTGTTCTGCTTTATCGAGAGGCACAAACAACAAAAGCCAGCAGAAACGCCCTGAAAAATAGGAATAACGACGGACGACGAGAGGAGGGAAATATGTACACAGCGGATCGCCGGTGTTTAAATTAACGGCGCCCGGCGTCGAATCATTATTAGCAAGTTGCACGCCGCTAGCAAATTTTCCGATACACACTGGCAGAGTGAGGGCATGCATGAAGGAGTGACTGCAGTTTATGGGGCATAATTCTGGCGTGCCGGAATTATTTTCGGTGGGGCGCCCATCGATTGCGGAAAACCGGAGGCAACACTTGGGCTGTGCGAGGCTCTCTCTGTCTTCCTAATTAGTGGACTTCATGGCGCCGCTCGTGTAACGTTTCTTCTTTGCCTCTGCTTATTTATTTCTAATTCCTTCCGCCTTTCTGTTTTACCGTTGACATTGAAAATAAAAATCGGAGAGGACCTAAAGACAACAGAAGACACCATTCTTTTGGGTTACAGGCTAAACAAGGGTGATCCTAAAAGACAACTCCCATTCATAGCATAGAAATAGAACTGAAATCGGAGGATGTGGAAGGTATAGCAAGGGAAGCAAGGATTGACTAAGGGTCCAGGTATTGTTTAAGGATCCTACTCGGTGTTTCGCCTAAAGAGATACAGGGAAAACGCTGGATATCCTAAATCATGTGGGTCGGGCTTTTTTTGCTTTTTTGGGGGGAGGGGGGTCAACAGACTACATGAGGGTGATCCTGAAACAGGCAACTCCCCCTTAATAGCATAGAAAGAGACTGGCTCCAGGCTATAGTTTAAAGATCCTACCCGGTGCTGCACCTACAAGTGATGCGGCGAAAACAACCCTAGAAAGCCTGCATCAAGTAGGTTTGGCTATTGGAGAGGGAAATGAGTTTACTGCGAGGTCGCAGCATTTCACGGTCCGTGTCGCCACCAGCTTTAGGAGGCAGCTGGCCGGCTAATCTAATGGGATTAGCGGACAACTCCAACGGAATGCTCAAGGTCTCTTAAAAGAGGTGACGGTGACTCAGCATGTGAGTACCTTGAAACCGAAGAGTATGAGGCATTCCCAAAGGTGAGTCCCCTCATCACTCCGAGGATAAATACCTGCTTCAGGCTACATGAGGGTTATCCTGAAACAGGCAACTTCCTTTTAATAGCATAAGAAGGGAATTGAAAAGCGAGGAGGGGTGGTAGAGCAAGATAGCCATAGATAGCATAGACTAGGGCCCTCAGGCTATATTTTAAGGATCGTACCCTGAGTTTCACCGAAAAAAACTAGAAATCGTGCATCAAAAGGTCAGTGTTTTGGGTACTATTCACACGCCCTTCCGAATGACGGGAGATGAGTTTGCTGTGAGGTCGCAGCATTCCCTTCTCCATGTCTCCATACGTTTCTGGAGGCAGATGCTCGACTGATCCAATAGAATTAGTGAACAACTCTTACGTTATGTCCAACGTCTAATGCATACACCTCTTAAAATAGATTAAGATCCCTCGGCATGTAAGACCCTTGAAAAAAAAACAATGTCAATCTGGGGAGAAATACGTGCCAGAGAAACCTCCAACCGGCATCTCTTGTAGATATCCATCAGTCGCTTCAGAGTTAATCTTGGTCTTCAAACTACGCTCTGAGAGTCAAAATTTAGAGAAAGAAGTTACTAACACTCACAAAAATTGACTTGCCTTTATTAGCTAAACAATAGCTTGAATACAATTATTTTGTTCCAAAACGAATAGTGAATCCGTTAAAAGACTATTTAATTGTTAGTGTTAGGAAGGTAAATGTTATTTACGTTCCAAAACTAAATTCTAGATATGCTGTATTATGTGAAGAACTATCCAGTAACCATAGAATCGTGCTTGTACATTCAGAAGTCAGATGGTTATTGAAAGTAAAAAATCTTTAATTGAATTTTTTAGATAAAAAATGATATCAGAATTTTTTTAAAAGGTACAAAATCATGAAATGTGAGGATATATGGTTGCAATATTTGGTGTATTTACAAATCATGTTTTCCATTTTAAATAAACTTTTATGTACAATTCTTCACTATTTTAGTTATGAAATGAAGTGGAATGCTTCAATTGAAGCTCTTTAATAGCTTACAGATAATTTTAGAAGAAAGACAATAATGCAAAAATGTCGGAATGCGGGAGGTCTGGGATTCATGTCATTGGTCCAGTCGACGTGTTTCTATATTTTAATTTAATTTCTGTGAACCGCCACTAAGTAGAAATGGTGGGTTCAAAGGTATTTAAATATCCACCCGTTGATAATATCTGTAAGTTACAGCATCGGACAGTCAGGTGCTCGGAGAAGAATCTGGAGCTGCTTTTGATGTTTGTTATGTGTTGTTACCAGCTGCCTGATGTCATGTTTTATTACGTGTGATGAGCAGAGGGAGCGCGTTTTCCCCCTAATTGAGTGTTGAGCCAGGAGTCGAGTTGGATTTATAATGTAACGGGGAGCATTTCCACTATCAAACGTAGGATCTGTATAATCGCCTTCAGAGCACAGGTGTATGTGGTGTGCAAATAGATCAACCTGGATTTCGGCGTACAGTACTCTTACATAATGTACATAATGGAAACGGATGAGATTAATTCATTTCCCCAATACTGGATCGAAACGTTATTCTGTACGTTACCCAGAGCCTTCATCATCAATACTTGAAATATTCGTGAGCATCAATTAGCATTGAAATATAAAAGTTAGGAACGATATTTTTGCTGTTCCACGAATTATATTTGAAAACTTTCATATAAGCGAGATATAACATTATTGGTAGAAGGCGAGCTGTTCCAAAACATATTTCATTATTGGACCCAACTACAGAACGTCGTTGTTTTGTAACCTGATGTAGTGTATACATACTTTCTAAATAATTAAAGGGGGAATTTTTTATTTTAAATTTTACGAGCGTCGAAATTTGAGGGTTAATTGCACTTCAGATAGCAGGATGGCCTGGCAAACGAGACATTAAAACATCTACTGAAGGAGTTGTTCATTGACGGATTAAGAAACCGGCCTGAAAAAAATCATAAATATATGTGTTGGGTAATAATCTGAGATTTCATTATTTTTTCACGTTCAGACGTTCCCACAGAAGGTTCAGTAACCTCTGGTGCGTGTCATTTTGTGACTTTTCGGGCAGACGTGACCCCCGGATTCTCGAACTAATAATGTTTCCTATTGGCCAAAAATTGAATCGGGAAGAGTAAATCCTGTTTTTCGCGGGTAGTGAAAGATTGAGGATGGCAGTTGTTAATTTGTTGTGGAGACGGAGGAATGAGTAGTTAGTTGTGGAGAATCATAGATGATAGAGAGCAGTTGTAGATTTGTTGAGAAGGACAACGGTATCTGCCCACCGATTTCCAGAAGCTGTCTCTTCAAGTGTTCCAAATGTTGCACCCGAAGTATCTACGAGTTCCAGTGTTGGTGACTTACAGTAAATCCCTCAAGACAGTCTACTGAGAGCCACAGTAGCAATTTCCACCATTGTTCAGAACATAAAGCCCAAGGTATATAAGCCCACCATCCCCTGGGAATTTGCTTTCTATTTCAATTTATAAAGTCAATTCATTTTCTAAATGTATAATTCCTTTTAAAATAGTAGAGGATAGTTTTAATTTATTTATTTGTTGTTATTTATTGTTAGAATATAATTTTAAAATTGTTAACTTTATTGTCATTTATTCTACCTGCTCCATTAATTTAAAGTAGAACCCAAAACCCAATTAAACTTTTCACTGCAATTAATGTTATCTCATCTATCATCTATACATGCTTTCAAAAAGTAACTAATATGTCGCTGTAATTTTGGGACAATATTCAGTAAACTGCCTTTTTTTCGTGTTATCGGCAGAAGTACGAGATCTTATTTCCAGTTTCCAATAAATAAATAACGAGTTAGTTTGGAATCATTCCTCATATGATAAGGAAGGATGGCAAAAAGTACATTCTTAGGAAAGCGTTTCGTGAAAATGTGCAGGTGAAAGCAGAAATCTAAGCTACTCACAATGCGCTCCTAAATTTAGGCAGAGAAGATGGACTCTTATTCTCCTTCCCTCAGCGTACCGAATCTTAATTCGAGCATAAATATTCCTTCTCTCTGCTTTCCCGTGAGGCTTGAACTTTAGCAGCTAACGTCTCACTTGCGTGTTCCAAATTTCTCTCCGTATAATTTAATGTCCTTTAAAAACTCTATAGAGGACACCACAAAGGAGTTTGAACCATTTAAATAAGTAGTATAAGTTTTAAATTCTTTCATCAATCAAATCAAATATCGTATTTATAATATTTAAATTACTATACATATGACAAAAATTTTATTATGAATGATTTTAAAATATTTTCTTAATTTCTTGAGAACTTACATGGAAGATCAAAACCTACAGCCAAAATTTCCTTGTGACTTCTGAAGTCACTAGCTGTGCAGGGGAGTGTTTTTTATCGTCACTGAGGAACAGTCGTCTTCGACTACAGCGACTACTACCCTTTCCATTCTTTACATTCTTAGTAACGGGGTTTGACCTTTTTACCACGCCCTTTACGCATCGTGCCTTAACTTAAACGGACGACCTTTAGTGGTACAGCATATCCTGAACGGAACATGTTTCCTTATGTCCATGCATTTACACTACCAACTTGCCATAACAAAAATACCTGTTGAAGTCAGCTCCATATACTCCCACTACAAGCGGACCCTGCGCATCGTATTTCGACACGACTTATCTCTCTCCAGTTATACTAATGTCTTTCCTAAGATGCCAATTTCTTCACGAACAGAAATATATGTTACCCTGTGTATAATGAATATGAGAATGTATGTCGAAAATTCTTACGATTGAAATATTGACAAATTGTTATCTGGTTTTTTTTTCTTCTCATCGAACATAACCTGAGTCCAATTAAACTTAACCAAATAATATTCTATATATGTTCAAATAACGTGCGTTCATTTAATTAATGGTTCTCAATTTATATGATTAAATATTTATCGTAACACAACGTTTTGGCGAAATTATTTATCATTTATTGAATATTAATGTTATTTATAATTATTTCATTAGAAAACAATGTTTAATATTTTATTTAAGTGGTTAGTATTTTTACATTTATTGCTGTAATGTTTGGTTGAATGTATTACGTTTGAAATTAATAATTGACAGAGTTAAAATCGAAACTTTTCCAATGGTTCTGCTTATCCTTTCTGTATGTATCCCGTTAGAGTACTTGTAATTAAAATCAAAAAGAATTTTCCGTTATAATCATCTTCGATAACGTTTTTAATGTATTTCTTTGGTTATGGCATAAGTTAGGGATTTATTAAGTTCAGTCCGTCATCAAGAATGTATTTGTTATTGATGCTTATTTTCTTGTCCGCCCACCCTGCTGAATCATTTGAGTGTTGACTCTGGCTGCATTGCAACAGCTATTATTTGGAAGAGAGTTTATGCCGACGAGTAAGTGGGAGTGGGGTATAGTGAGTGTCTCGTAAGATTTTTCGCTGCGGAGACCCGGTGGCGGCGCTAGTGAGCGGCGCTCTCACCTGCCAGGTGCAATCGATGCGCGCGTAGCAACGTCAATAACAAGTCAGTGTTGTAGCAACGCCGCACCGCACGCACAATGCTGCTTTGCCTTGCCTTGCCTTGCCTTGCTTTGCCTGGCCCTTTCCTGGCCTGGCCTGGCCCTTGCTTGCGTCTTTTGTGCCTCGCGTCAAGTGATCGGCAATCCGCACTCTCGTTAGCCGCGCCAATACTCACACCTCCCGTACAATTGCTTTCATTAATTTCTAAATACAATTAACTTTAATTACGAAAAATGTGACAATAATCAAATCAATACATTTTTAATATTTTACTTAAATTTAAAAAGCATAAAATGCATTTTATCCCTGAATTACTTTTTTTTAAATTAAATGGTTAAACGATTACTTTTTTTTCCAGGCCTTTGTGGCAATTATCATTTTAAACATTAGATGCCAATTTCCCATGGCACTTGAAGATGTAACTAAAATCGTGTTTATAACCCCATTTAGATTATTTCGAATAATTCTCCTTCCCTATATGCGATTTCAGATTGAACAAGATTTTCAAAAATAGCACTAAAGTGGGAGAGTTACATTCAAACTAACGAAAAATTATCAAAATCAGTTTGGCCATTATTATAGCTAATATTAGAAAATATTAGGTCAATACAAACTACTTCAAGACCTTCCATTACCTTTAGCTCCCAGTGGCTGAATTTCCAACCTGGAAGAAATTGTCACTATAATCACCATGAACTCTGATGCCATTTTTCTTCAGTTCACGTTCCAAAGATTCAAATGACGTCAGTAACTTTTTTCTGTCATTCTCCTTCATACTACCTGTTAGTCCACATTCGATTAATAATTAACTCTTCCGATGACGCCATTATATAGTTTCTAATAAGTAATATTTCATTTGGATTTGTTAATATTTACAATAGTCCTTGGTTGAAGGATTGGAATGCATAATATATTATTACATCAAGTATCAAATAATTGTCAGACCAAAATAAAATCAGACACAATTAACTTGCGAAAATCCTTAAGTACGTAACTAGAGTAAAACAGACGTAGTATAAAATAAGTGAAAACAAGACACGCTCACTTAAAAGCACAAATACACGCTTAAACAAAGAAAATGTCTCTTCTTGGAGCTCTAAGACAACTAATCTGGCCTTCCGCAGTAGGCCCAGGCAAAACATGGAACAAACAAACAAATAAAAGAACAGAAAAATTTATACACAATATATAGAATATTTTCAAAAAATCATTTGACACTTTTGGAGGAAAATTAATTTCAACTGTTGGGGGATGATTAATAAACTCTTGTACAGAGTTGTAGATGAGATGATCGTAAGTGTACGCTCTAATATAGAACGATATCAGCTTGGTATAAAGAATCAAAGAATAGTTAATCGTGTATTTGTCTAGTTTTTTAATTAAAACAATGTTACTACTTAACTAATGGTTGTCACAAATAGTAGAAAGCTTTCTAATTGAGTATAGAAACATCTTACCAATAAAGATTTATTCCTAATTACGATTTTGTTCGATTTCATTTGTTCCTAATTTCCAATAGCGGACACCACTTTGTTAACTTGGTTCGTATTGTGTTAATTTTCTCTCAGCTTTGCTACAGATTAGGTTTAGAATAATTGATTTCGGCAGTCGTCTTCTGCAAAGGAAAAGAGCCATTAAGTTTATGTATAAGAAAATACTTCAATGAAGAATCCCAGCTATGTAAATTCATAAATGAGAGAGGAGGACAAGGCAAACACAAAATACATAAAGGAAAATAAAAAATAATAATGATAAAATATATCATTTAGATCATTTTTAAAAACATAAAATAATAAAAATGTGAAGCTACTTAACTGTAAAACGGTTAAAACATAAAAGACAATATAAATCCGCTGTCCAAAATAATAATTAATACGTTCAATTTATTCTTGATATAATAATTGACTAGTTATAGACATAATCACTTCAAAAGGGAAATATATGTTACAGTAACTAACACACGGCTACCAATTCATTATTTTCATTCATTAAACCACTGTTAATTGGGTGACTGCCCTCACCCCCGTTTAAGCAGTGATTAAGTCACGTTAATTAATTAATGAAAATATGAATTAAGTAGAAGTATTTATTAATTATTTATAGTAATATATTAATAATTCCAATACTTCCGTACGGTATGTTAGTATAATCAACGTTTTACGTATCGATGAATAATTTCAATAATGGAGCGTAGCAAATAACGTAGTAGGATGCTTTTACAATTGTATTTTGTCTTTCTTGTTTTCAATATCCTACCTATCCGTCTGTCTATCTATCTAAATATATATATATATATATATATATATATATATATAAGTGAAAAACATTCTAGGGGATAGGTTTCGTGGCCCCGTACGCGCATTACGATTTCCAAAAGTGGATACGGGTTGATGTATAATACTATATATTTTTTAAATTAGAAATATTTTGCGCTGTAATTGAGTTGTCTTTGGCAGAGAGATAACTCCCTGAAAAATAATAAACCTCTTTTGACCGTCGATAGATGTATACGCATTTTTTTTCAGGTAAATTTTAATATTTAGTAATTGCTCATTTTTAAGAGCAAATAAAATAAATATAATTTATCCCAATTAAATATAATTGAAGTTTCTGTCTGGAATTTTGTTTGGAATAGGATCCAAAACGTGTCAAAGCGGAACTGTTCAAAACCAGCTGCGAGTTATAAGGTTTAGCCTAAAGTTTCGATTCTATAATTAAATAGATACATAAATGATACCGTACTTTTTATATATTCGATGAATTCAACTTTATCGAAATTCAGTACCTGTTGTTTCGTTTTTTAGGGCAAAATAAAAGGAGCTATTTGTCTCATTTCCGCGCAATTATGTTATATTTTTCAAGAAACGCTTTAGTTTTAATAATACAGTCCGATCAACGAAGTTGCCAACGTGTTCGTAATAACCTAAGAAATCTTTATAGTAACCATAATGAGCACCATCGTCCGTCGACCGGTCATGCCATGAACCTATGTCACCACGCAGCCGAGGACCAGAGCTGACGTTCATGCATGTCCCTCATCATGTGCCAGCCCTAACTCATTCGCCAATCCAATTCTGTCAGTCGGTCGAGAAAGGTAAACAACTTACAGAAGCCAATAAGAATATGTTTACCTGATATTCCGGACAGCAGTAAAGAATTCATCAGATTTCAGTTTGAGCACGAAATTGCAGGGGGCGCGTTCACATGTGGCTCTCCTTGTTCCGCCAGATTTATGAGGCAATTTCGTTGAGGTACCAGACACGGCACCGCACCTCAACGATTTTGTGCCGTGATGATCTATGTACAGGAGTCGCGGATACTCGTTAACTTTCCTAATGGACTTCTCCATCTGGGCCAATAGCGACAGCGAATATTGGGAAGAGTTGAAGCTTTCAGATTTGTAGTCTTATTACACGTAAATGTTCGGGATTTGATAACACAACAAAACCATCCGATTTTTAGAGCGATCGGAGAAGCTACAAGTGTCTGCACCTAAAGATAAACTATTTAAAATTAACAATTTTATATGATTTGGGCTCATTCGTACTCACAGACCTGCTTGTAATAATGGAAATT
Source organism: Eucriotettix oculatus (assembly GCA_034510155.1). Lineage (NCBI taxonomy): Eukaryota > Metazoa > Arthropoda > Insecta > Orthoptera > Tetrigidae > Eucriotettix > Eucriotettix oculatus. Next base: position 14,081,007 of record CM067377.1, read on the forward strand.
ATTATTATTATTATTACCTCGTAAAGAAATTTATGCTCCCATGCTGTCCCTGGTCTGATTTTATTATTCTAATTGTAATTACCTCACCGTTACACTCGGAACTGTATTCAAACCACGGCAAACTTCCTTTTCTGCAAGGCCTCCTGCCCATATATATAGTCCAGTATGTCCACAATTATTGCTTTACTTTTTAATAAATATCATTGTTGAAACATTTGAGAGAAAAACGTTCAGGAACGTATTTATAAACAAACAGCTGTCATTTGGCAACGAAGTATTTTTGATGTCCTGTGCAATTATGGTTATAATAAATTTGGTATATTATCTAATTAGATGTTAGCTCAAGATCCATACAAAATCAAATTCTAATGGAGTGAATATGGAAGAAATTGAAATATATTTAAAAAGTGTTCCATTATAAATTGAGATGATTTGTTTTTACACATCCCGTGGTCGGTAAATTGAAAAATACAAGCATAGAAGTACACTATTTCCGATATCTGGAGATGCGACAAATGATAGGGCAAATATTTTGTCTGGGGGAGGGGGAAGGGGGTAAAGACAGGTTAATTGAGGTGATCCTGAAGCAGGGAATAGCATAGGAAGAGAATTGAAAAGAAGTAGAAGGTAGATCAAGGTAGCCAAGGGTTGACTAGGGTCGATGCGCTAAATTATTTTAATACAATATATCTGATTTTTAAGTGTGAATGTTAAAGTTTCATTAAAAAATAATATATTTAATATTAGAACAATTAATCACATTAAATCATAAAAATAAATACAAGTACTTACAAAATGATATTATTGAAACCATTTATATGAAAAAGCTACTATGTCCTATTTTTTTTGGGGGGGGGGGTTATCAGGCTACATGAAACCTGCATCAGGTAGGTCGGGCATTGTGTACTATTCTCACCCCCTTCCGAATGACGGGAGACGAGTTCCCTTCTCCATGTCTCCACCAGTTTCAGGAGGCAGTTGGCCGACTGATCCAATGGGATCAGCGGACAACTCTTTCCATATGCCCAAGGTCTTCGACCCCAGTACATATACCTCCTAAAATAGGTGAAGATGTGTCGGTATGTGAGAACTTTGATAAAGAAAAACAGAGATAGTGCGAAGCATTCCCGACATAATGAGGTGAGCCCCGCAGTCACTCTGGAGTGAAGCGCCTGCGAGAAAACTCCCGCAGTGCCTGTTTTATGTTATATCCTAAGTAAATCAGATCATTATTAGAAAATTATTTTTGTACATAATACTGCAAGCGTGTAATAAATAAAAGACTCGATTACAAAATACCAGAATTTTCCGAGCTAAATCGCACAATCTGCATCGTGGTTTCTGCCAGGACTGTTACATTTTGGTTAAAACGAATGTGTTGTAATATTGCTGATATTTTAGACTTGCTAGACAGGTATAACTAGAGAGATAGAGCAAGAAGCGTCTAAATACGGTACCCAGTGATCCCCTTGTAGTGGGGGTACGCTAGCGTTCACTGAAACACGAATATTTATTAGGCCACCTTGGAAATATAAAGGTATTCCGATAACATGTTGTGGACAGTTCCGGATACGCAGCACTTCAAAAGTTTGGGGTGTGTTAGAAAGTCTTTGGCGCTGTCTCTATATGCAGTTATAAAGAAAATAATTAATATTTTTGTAAATGGTTGTGGACATCCAACGGCTATGTGCGCTGACGATAATACTCCCCCTCCCCTCACAACCAACCGCCCTGCGTCTTCTACTGAGCACGTCACTAGCCATGCTATTTCTCGCGAACTCTAACTGACTTAACATTATAGTACGTCCTACACCTCAAATGAAAATCCTCTCTTATGAGCTTCAATTCAACTGATACTATCAACCTGATATCTCTACTTTGGCAATTTATTTTTCTCCGCTTTAAATTACTTATTTGCACTTCCTAAATTCGGGTTGGATATTCTTCATGGCTCAACCATCACAAATTATGGACATTAATCCCAAAAACATTGTTTCCAGTTAAAATAAAAAGCTCTCATTTTTCCACCATCTCGTTTTACGGTATATTCCTTAACAGCACACTGGACACCAAATTTATTTAACAGCAAAGAGCTATTTGTCTTTAATCGTTCAGAAATAAAAAAAATATATTATGTTCTTCGACTTCTTTCACATATTAATTTCAACAGTAATACTTATGTGCAGAATATTTTACAAAAGGTGTAGGTAAACCGTCGTTCGAATATTGTAAAGAGAATCATTATGTGCGAATAATAGGGTAGCAGCTGCTAAAGCCAAATAAGGCTACCAAGAATATTGAGGCATGAATTACTTGTGTGAGGTAATAATAGTTATTGTTAATTTCGGTTAGAGTTTCGGAAAGGCTCTGATCGGCGTTGAGATCAGCCTGAGTCAGTTATCGCTCCGCAGGCCGAGATTGAAGGAGAGATTTCACGTATGACTCGTGGAACTGCGCTCAGCCAGGCAAGAAGATACGCTATCGGGGATCTGCATGTTGCAAATTACTATATCCGCACAGCAGCAGGAACGTTAATTAATCTCGGCGTAATTAATACGCGCGGAAAACAAACGAGCGACGCTTCCCTCACAACGCAACGGTACAAACATCCACCGACGGCGCTATCATCTTTCAGTCACTCCGCATGGCAAAACGAAACTCGAACAACCTAGATCCTCTTCTTTAATTTCTTGAAAACGACTCCCGAAAGACACGTAGTAATTACTATACCTTCATCACTAAGAATGAAATAATTTTACTGCCATATTAGAGATTTAAAAGACTGAAACATTTCCATTCCTGAATAACTATTATGAAAATTTCACATGTAATATCATAACTAAACACAAAAATGGACGTAGACCACCCAAATAATTATTTTCACAATATATTTCGTAACAAGTGTCCCACAACTTTTGCAAATTACTTGATATTATAAACGGAAAACAAATTTGTAACGCTAATCTAACATAACCACATCAAATATCGCTCATACTTTTTTCTGTACATCACCATATAAATATTACTCATAGTAATAACAAATATAGAATTGTACATGGGACAAAAATCTTAACATACCCTTATTACAGAAAACACATAAATAATCTAATGCCACAGATTATACAGGAATATAAAGTATTATTATTTCTGAGCTGGATGAAACCTTTAAGTTATTTCAAACTTTACTGATTATATTACAATAATTTATGTAAATTAAAACTTCATTTTGGGTCAAGTTGCCGGACTTAAATCTACCATTGTGATGTATTAATATGTTTCGTGAAGCTTTTGTGATCATTTCAAGTCTATTAATTGCAATTAAATCAAATATTGTTTGTCCAAGCATATTTTAATTCAACTTCGCAGTGTTCATAATGAGAGAAACAAATCATACTGGAATACTATGTTATCAAATGTGTATTTTGATATTCGTTGTTATTTCTACCTGAATTAATTATATGCAGTTCAAAGTTGAATCTCAAAATTAATTATTTCGGGCATTACATTTTTATACCTATATTTATTTTGATGATGATTGCAGTTTTCATTCCGATATTAAATTATGTTTATAAAATTTTCTATTTCAAAAAGTGTCTCTCTCATTTCAATGCAAAAAAAATTGTTCTTGTGTGTAAAGACAGGACCATGAAAGTTACTTTGAAGTTGTAATTACGTTGAGAAACGCATCGACACCGACGCTTAAATACCAATTAATTTCTAGAATAAAAAACCATTTTGGACGAAACCATTAATAAAGTTATACGGAATAAATATAATAATAGTTATTATATATTATAAATGTTACTGCAATTAATATATGACGTCATTTTACTCTTTATAGTAATTAAAATGATTGCAATGCGGAAAGCACAATAGTGAACTACTTGAGACATGATACTTCTCGGTAAATAGTTAAAAGTATTTTGTAAAGGAGACTTTTAAAGTACATCGAGATTCTATGAACATGATAATTATAATTAAATCATATTTAAATTACATTACATATAATTTATTTTTTTAATATCAATAAATAATTAAAACTTTGCGGATAAAATATATTATCAACAAATCGTTACCTAAATGATCTTTATATACAGAGTGCTGTTGATATTTAAAATTTAAGTACGGAAAATATCACATAATTTATTAATAAAAATAATTCAGAATAACGAGAAATCATAAATTCTATTTAAATTATTACTATCATTATTACATTAAGGGCTGAATTATTGAATCTAATGTAGATTCTTCATCTCTTTTGTTCATTTTGGCAACCAAAATTATGCTTCATAAGATAAATAAGTTTGGACACGTCTCAATACTATCCTTCAAACTTTTTGTTCCCCGAAGAGGTTCAAATTAAAGGGATGATAACGTAGTGTGAATTTTCATTTTCTAAATTATTGTAATATTTAATTTTAATTTTTTTCATTCATTGCTAGTTTATCATTCATTGCTAGTTTATCCTTTAATAATACGCTCAAAGAATAGTACTAGAGTACGCGTATCTGGTTATGGATAACTGTCGTGACGTATTACAAGCAATGTGAAGAAAGAGTAATGAAAGGAATATTTGAAATTCCTGACGAGGCAGTGAGGCAGGGAGGGAGAGAATCTATCGCAATGTGATTCTTGAACCGCTTCATTGCAAGCAGACACCGTTTTCGACGGAAACGTCTCTGAGCAGGAAGGAAATGGTGTTTCTCTGAGGCGAGGCGGTAGAAAGGCGTGTAACGTGAGTGTTTGCTCTCGCATTTCGGGACACAACTGCTCGAGCAGCGGATAACCTCGCCTCGCCTCACCTCGCCTCTCGTCCTTCCTTGCCTAGCTAGGCGACAATTTCTCACCTATCACTTTCCGTTTTGTTGGAGCTAAGACAAAATATTCTATCGCAAATTCACGAAAAGTCCTATAGCTCAATCTCGACCCACACAGTACAGTAAACTTCTCATGAAGATTTGAAGTTATTTATTACTTATCTACCTTAAAAGTTTACTAATATTTGTACATTAGATAATATGGAACGTCGCCTCTCTTACATTGAATTGATCAATACCTGAACGAAACCTCTGCTACCTCAGAGACTTTGCGTCTAAAAATTTAGTTACAGATTTATTCCCCCGCCCCAAAAATACATTCTGTTCATTCCCTAAAAAATAACTATATTATTTTCCTGATTTAATGAGAAAAATATCTAAAACCCTGGTTCGTCTCTTTCACCGATTAAATTCATCGGATTAATAGCACCAATTTTAGAAGATCATCCCTCATGACTGACGTTCAATTGAAAACATTTGTTCTGCTCTTTAATGAACGCCGATAAATAATTATACATTAAACAGTTAAAAAGTATCTAGATTGAAGCTCGTCGATATAAGCATAACTGAGAACTCTAAAAGACCTTTCCCTATCTTCCACGTCCACCATTTTTCATTCCCTTCTTATGCTATTAAAGGTGAATTGTCTGTTTCATTATCACCCACGTGTACCTTATAATCCCTCCCCCATCCCAAAAACCTACCCTCTTTCGGAATTGCCCAATAGCCCGTCCTATCTGATGAGTTTATTCTACCTCTTTTATGTGAATACGGGGCTCTGGTAAACCCTCGACTGCCTTTTCAAATTCCCTTCCTATGTTATTATTGGAGAGTTGTCAGCTTCTGGATCACCTTCTTCCAGACTGGTGTGGACGTGGTTATTATTGATTTTTGTTGAGAACGGCGAAGTGGACAGTAGTTTTTTTGGAGAAGATGAGAGTCCAGATTGAGGCAGCAAAGGAGATGGAGATTATGTTGCTGTGAATGGTGAGGAGGACAGTGATTGTTGGAGAGTACAGTTTTGGAGAGCAGAGACACCAGCCCGAAGAGCTGGGAATGAATGGATCCAGGCGGAACGTGGACATCTTTGGCTGCCGCACCGAGAACTGCAAACAGTAAAGCACTCCCCTTCCCCCTTTTTACTGCGAGTGTGCAGCGACCGGTAATATTTCGGACGTGACGGTAAACATTCTCATCTTTAGATGAAATTTCAAAATCTTTGTAATCGTATTAGTTTAAGTAAGAGTAAATGTGAGCAACATCTAATGATTGTGGAGTCGGAGTGAGCTTTGGCCGGGAATTGAATGATAAATTAAATTGTTTATAATTTTAGCCCCTTGTTTGATTATTGAATAAACCATCACTCCCTTAATTAATTGATTAAAGCCAAGACCCCTGAGAGTCCCACGCTCGACTAAAAACTCACGTGTCTTGGCTGGACGCTGGCCATCATCTTCTCCCTCGGGATCTCGCGGTTCGCGATTGCAGTATATTTTATTATATAGAAATATATATTAATTCTGAATATGCAGTAGCGCCCGGGCCGGCATTGCGGCGTGAAAAGATCCGAGGGGGAGGGAAGTGTTACAGTATGACCAATTTCTTGAATAGACAAATTAACATAACAAATTCCTCAAACGTAACTTTGAAATATTTTGGTGTCAACTTGATCTAGAGGAGGAAAGTAATAAAATTAACAAGACCCGTCACTCGCGTCAATCTGTTTATTAAAATATGGAGGCCAGGACAGAGCATGATTCTTATCTAATTTTAGTTGTTAATGAATTATCCGGAAGTCAATATGTGTTTTTCAAAAATATAGCTCTCGTTTTAAAGTGTAGCCCATGAGCGTGTATCAGATTCGTTGAGGCGCTAAATGAATACACGTCTCGTCCAGCCATGTATTCTCTGGAGTAAGCCACTCTAATGGAGGTAGAGTGCACAAGCTGAAAGTGATATGGCGTGAGTCATGGTTGAGGTGGAGCCTGGCGTGCGTCATAAACGTCCAACATTCAAACTTGTGTTCATATACGCGGAGACATTTCCTCTAAATTAAAAGATGTTTCTAGTGTCTTTGGTGTTTCTTTCTTATCCACTGCCATGGAATATTTGAATATCATTCTCTCAATTTAAATTCAAATATGCCTTAATGTTAAAACATTACTTCTTGACTCGTAAAATAATTTATTTGAAAAGTAGTACAACAATACTGAATGAATTATTCTCCTGGTATTTACTGTATGTTGCACACCAAATGTAGTAATTTGAAATTACTGTACTATTAGTTTTACGTTTTCTCGCTGACTTGCTGATTACAGTTCTACACTTATACGTGCTGATATTTATTTGGATGTTGTATGAGAAATCGCTTTTATTGGGTTCTCAGAATGAGGGAGTGATTCAGCTTGCTTTTCGGAGGTTTCCGTCTCTTGCCGCAATCCCTAATGGGCGTGCTCCGTCTGGTTCCGAGTTCTTAACGTACGACGCAACTGGCATCACAAGTAAGAGCTCTAGGGAAATGCGATCGTGAGCGAAAGAGAGCCACGGAGGGATAAACATCGGAAAGGAAATTCTCTTACTGCTTGTGCTAGAGAGTTTGTTAGCCGTCGTATTAAACGAGACCAGAAACACCAAAGACGTATCTAGATTTACAATTGCAAAACCACAGGCGTCTGTTTGTCAGTTTTCACGCTACAAATATTTATGAGCATTGTTCAAAAATTATTTAACGTGACTTCTATATGATTTTCGTGTTTATATTTCTTTTCCACAGCTGTAATGAGTTTCTTTAAAATTATATTTTTTTGTTTTGTTATGGGAGAACTATGGCTGTGAAAGTTTTCTCTCGCAGCTATTTCTTTCCCAGATTGAGTGCGGGGTTCACCTAACTCCGCCGGGAATGCCTCGTACACTGTCTGGTTTCTTTCAAAATTCTCACGTCCCGAGGCACCTTCACCTATTTTAGGAGGTGTATGTACCAGGGTCGAAGAGCTTGAGCTAATCCCGTTGGATCAGTCAGCCAACTGGCTCCTAAAATTGGTGCAGATACGGAGAAAGGTATGCTGCGACCCTACATCAGACTCGTCTCCCGTTATTCGGAAGGGCGTAGAATTGTACCCAACGCCCGACCTACCTGATGCAAGTTTTCTAGATTTTCCCTTCATCTGTTTAGTTGAATCACCGGGTAGGATCCTTATACTATAGCCCGGGGAGCCCTAGTCAACCCTTGGCTACCCGTTCTACCTTCCGCATCCCCCCTTTTCATTTCCCTTCCTATGCTTTTAAAGGGGAGTTATCTGTTTCTGAATCACCCTCATGTTGCTTGTTAATAAAAAAAGGTGAATAATACAATATTTCCCGAAAACTTCGGTTTCCAAAATTAATTTTAAAAAATGTATTGATTAGATTTGAACTTTTTTTCCGAATAAAAATCCTTAAGAGAAAAAAAATACGACAACACCAATATTTATGAATAGTGAATAATTTGACTGATTAATTTCACATATTTAGATTTTATTGCATTACTACACGTATTTTGGAGAAAGGTGGACTTAACTTTCGTAAATACACATTGGTATATTTATTTAAATTAAGCAAACCAAAAATTTATATTTGATTTGTTTTTAATGGCACCAATTCCGTTTTTATAAATTCCTAAAACCAGTAGTTGTCTATTGGATGTCATTTATTCCACTAACACTCACCTTTTGTTATGCATTCGTTTAATAATATTTATTAATTTCCCTTTATTTATATGTAAATAGTTGTATTTCGTTTAATTTGAGTCCATCAGTCTTATTTAAAAAAGTACAATTAATTGTGTGCGTAACTTATGGAAAATCTTAATTTCATTGTTACGTAGTAAAGTTAGTACATTTAGATTTTTTTCTTTAAAATAATTATTCAGATGAAAATAAAGTAGTTAAAATTTCTATATTTTTCCTCAGTTGGCTTAGAGAAAATTTCCGCTAAATTCCCCACACACAAATTTTGTATTTTACTTACGTACAGCGATTGTTGTTTGAAACAACAAAGGTTAAATGGGCTTCGCTGAATAGCTTGGAAAGTTATTATGCACAATGAAACGTCAAACTTCATTTTATTACTCTATATTTGTGTTTCACAATGTTTGATCAATACTTCCATTTGATTCCATTTTTTATAATCTACTCGATTTAAATGTCGATACAGAATAATGAAGTACTTCAAATTTATTCGTGCTTAGCTGTGCTGCCACCTCCGTGAATTTCCGTATACTTTTTTAAATAATCCACTTGCATCACGGCAAAGAGAGAATTAAAGTTACATTTTTACCGAACCGAAAATTTAACGTATCACAAGACAATCGTATTTTTATCTTTGTTCAATAATTGTGCTTTTTTTTCGGAAAGAGTATTTATTTACTGCTATCAAATTACAGATAATATGTTTTCTGTTGTTGAGGAGCATGATAATTTTGTGTGTGGCTTTGCTCCAATCACCGAGTTCGTCCAGAGGAAGAGAGAGGGCTGCCAGTTGTTCTGCAGCGAGCACACTCTCGTCTACTAATGCCGTTGTAGCCTATAAATTCGCTTCAATTTGTCTGTGAATGCCAACTCCGTCCCCCTCCACCGCACATTTGAATACGAAGCTCGGCTAACTAGATGAACGCCGTCGCAACAATCACAGACCTCTGAGCGTCGTCATGGCGACGCGACGCGCCGACTAATGAAGTCACAAAACTGCGTTACGGCTTCGATGTGGGGCAAATGCTATCAGTGATATGCCTTAATATCTGTGTGATCGCTGACCAGCGGGTAGCTTTGTTGCCTCGCTAATGCCTTTCACCGCACGCCCGTTAAATTACACGTGCTCACGCGACCTCTGACACATCTGTCGCCTTGCGTAAGCTCAAAACATCTGTATTACGACAAATAGTTAATAATTCTTATAGTTACGAAGCACGATTACAAGATTGGTTCAAAGAGAAATTAATGAAACGACCTTTTATTACATAAACCGACGTTTCAGTACGTTGTGCCTCGGAAGAAATAATCGGTGTTAGTGTGTCAACTACTTGATAACCCCTGTATTTAATTTGTTAATTTACTTTTTTATTTGCAAATAGACGAGTGACTTACTGCTTTTTATTGTCTTTTTTTAAATAAAATTTTAATTGGTTTCTATCGCTTCATGAAGAATATTTCATTTCACAGAATTGGTAACCTTGAAAAGAGTATAAATAGGTACCGAAACGTCGGTTTATGTAATTAAAAACTTGTGTTAGAGGTAGTTTTTTGTTAACAGGCTACATGAGGGTGATCCTGAAACAGGCAACTCCCCTTTAATAGCATAGGAAGGGAATTGAAAAGGGGGGATGCGGAAGGTAGTGCAAGGTAGCCAAGGATTAACTAGGGCCCCCGGGCTACGGTTTAAGGATCCTACCCGGTGTTTCACCTAAATTGATGCAGGAAAAACCCTAGAAAACCTGCATCAGGTAGGTCGGGCATTGGGTACTATTTTCACACCCTTCCGAATGACGGGAAACGAGTTTTCTGTGCAGTCGCAGCATTCCCTTCTCCATGTCTCCACCAGTTTCAGGAGGCAGTTGGCCGACTAATTCAGTGGGATCAGCGGACAATTCTTGCCATATGCCCAAGGTCTTCAACCCAAGTACATATGCCTCCGAAAATAGGTGAAGGTGTCTCGGCATGTGAGAACTTTGATTAAAATAAACAGTGAGAGTGCGAGGCATACCCGACATAATCAGGTGAGCCCCGCAGTCACACTGGAGTGAAGCGCCTGCAAGAAAACTCCCGCAGCGCCACCCATTATTTCATTAATTTCTCTTAATATAAAACCGACGTAAAACATCTATTAATAGAAGGTAACAAATTTGCTATAGCATTTTTAAATTTAATTATGGACACAGAAAATAATTAATAAAAGTTTACGTAAATATTTTCAAGGAAATAAATTTTAATAACATTTTAAGAATGAGGCTAGGTTAATGAGAAAGGATTCTGTGTCACACACACGTAAAACAAACTAATACGGGACTGGTCTTCTAATTTAAACAATATTTTCGCGATTTATACGAGGTGATATGAATACGAGGGGTTTAAAATATTTATTAAATTTGAGTGTAAATCTATTACATTTAATTACTTTTAATTTACATGTACAATCATGAATAAATTTTACTTCACAAAACCGACCTTTTTTAACGATTAACTATATATATAATATTAACACATATTATATATCTTATAAACTAGGAACATAAAATCTATACTAAGGGTCGTTTTAGCGGGTCTTCTCGTGGAACAGAATACATACAGAAATCCTACACGGAATTTTCAGTACTAGGAATTTGCAAAATGTGACAAACAGCGTAATTACCCTTTTTTCATCTTAGCCTGGAACTTTCCGCTGGAGTCAGAGATGTAGTTCGGTCCTGCCACTCGGTCCAACATATCTTCCTCGCCGAACAGTGAGCACCTTGCTCATTTAGTTTTCTTGATTTTCGCCACGGAATACAACACGTCTTCCACCCGTTATTCAAATTTCCATGGCCAGTACAATCTCCAGTCTCTTACTGCTTTAATGACCACTCTTAATGCTTAATATCCTGAACCCCTAATGCTTAGCGTACTAATGCTCGATATTCTGAATCCTTATTGTACTAATTCTTGAGCTCGAAAATGAATTTTTCCTGGGGTTTTAATATTTTGTCTCCACTTCATTATTTCATTTGCATCGGTGGTGTGGCCCGATCCCGTTCAATAAAAAATTATTTATCTGTCGTCTCTGGGAGGAGTCATTCACCTCACTCCACCGATGTTAAGGGGAAAACACCTTGCCTGCTCACAACCTTATGTTGCAGAATCTCAAAGACTTCATATAACGCCAGGCCACGCGAACTTGTTGAGGTTTCATTATCCTGTCTGTAACCTTCTTCAGCTTCTCTCACGCCGCTAGCCTATTATACATTTATTCCTAAGACTTATAGAAAGCGTTGCACAGTTTGACATTACTGTTGCCTAAGACTGGTCTGATGCAAACCTCCATACTAACTTATCTTGCACAAGCCTTTTCATTTTATCATAACTACTAAATCTTATATCCTCCCTAATCTACTCAGCGTATTCCATCCTTCCTCCCTCTTCTGTACTGACCCCACACCATTCCCTCTAATGCTAATTTTACAATACCCGCGTGTCTCAAAACTTGGCCTATTAATCTAACCCTCTTCTTGGTCAAAGTCCTCCAAATGATCCTATTTTCTCCTATACTGCTTAGAACTTCCTGGTTAGTTACCCTATCCACCAAATGATTTTCAGCATTCTCCTATAACAGCACATTTCAAATACTTCTACTCTTTTCCTTTCTGAAACTCCTACTGTTCATTACTACCTTTACATATCGATTGAAATGTATTAACATAGTAATAAATGTAAAATGTTAAATAAGCTAATGTATGAAGAGGTTAGTGCAGAAATAGTCATAAATTATGTAAAATAAGATAAGATTTCATTGGTCGTTTTAATCCCGTAGCTTATAAAAATTTTCTATCATTTCTCTCTCACACAAAAACAAAAAGTGGACAGGAATTTAACAAATTGATAAATTAAAAAATAACATTATTTGAAGTTTCATTTCTAAAAACCTACTCCCTGAATAGAAACAGTTCTACTCTAGGACTATTTTCAGAATCTTTTTAAAGTTATTTCATTTTTAATGTTTTCTGTGTACCGGAAATTTATTATACAACACAGTACACACATTTAAACCCGCTTTAAATTGGGTTGTAGTTCCAGTATATTTCCAATGCAAATTTAAACATTCGCGACTTCTATAAAATTTCATTTCGTTATTGGTTTTAATATGATTCTTCACTTTCATCAAATTTAAATTGAACAGTATTGAGTGGTATATGCATTAGCCACAAGATTATTATTATACCAGAGTTTAGTAAGAACACTTAAAATTCTATGCATTCGTTCATTATATATATCTTTAACAGGAGATTCTTGTAGATTATTTATTAGTTACTTTTTAATTACTTATAAATGCCGCCAGTTGCTTATCACTCTAACAATCACAACAAAACATGAACTTTGAAGAAATCCGCCCGGCGACTTCAAATTTTTTCTCCAAAGCTTCTCTTACACAAACAGCCGCAGACAATGTCTCAATTTCCGCAGTTTTTATTTAATTTGACAGAATATACAATGTCCCTATATATTTTAAAAAAATAAAATACTTAACTACTACATTATGACTAATCTCATCGAGACTGTAAAATAGCCAGAAGTAGAAGATTCGTAAGGAAAACCAATTTCCCTTACAGATAAGTGAGTAACTTTGCATCAGAATTCAGAAAATAATGTAATTCAGTTATCACCTTATTCTATTCAATATTATTCAACAATAACGCATATAGTTAGACAAGAAAAGTGTTAATAAATTTGTAAATTATTGTAAAAGTATAATTCACAAACGATAACAAGAAAATGAGTTTAAGAATAGGTAGAAAGGAAATCAGGAGTGAGGTAGAAAAAATTTGCTTGAAAGACCTTAAAAGACGAAAACGTAAAGTCTCCCAACTAATCAGGACACGACCGCCTTTCTTTACGTCGTTCACTTCAATATTGTAAGATAATATTTCGAAGGGAGCACGAAATATTTGGCCTCCCTGTTTCTGTTTGCGAAGCGAGCACACGCCCTTCCTTCCTCCCATCCTGGCCCACTAATTGTCAGCGTCTAGAAAGCCCCACCCTCAACTCAAAGAACACCCACAACAGATTGCTCCACACTGATTACATCTTACAAACATAGCTCGCAATTTCGCACAACTGCTGAAACGTATCCAACGACTTTTAAGGTTAAAATACAATTTTGTTTTGTATCATCAACGTCCAATCTTTAAAAAAAATTCCCTCCCTGCTGTTTATTGAAATGTTACTTTGAAGACGGCTAAAATATTTGTACAGTTGTGCTTCGTAGTGAAATAAATTATATTTAATACTACTGATTATACGAAAAATATTTAACATACTGTTGTATTCTTAGTTGCCTCGTTCCAGTGTGCCATTAGCTAGTAAAATATTATTTGTTGTAGCTTATCACTCTCCTGAATAAGTAGTTGACGTGGCAATTTTTGATTGGTGATTGCCTGTAGTTCGAGTCTTATTGGTCACCGAGGAAGCGCCATAATTTACTAATTTGTGTTTTGACTTTCTCAATAAATCCCTACTCTTGACTTAAAAGTCGACAATTATATATTGCACTTAGAGAAATTCAAATATTAAAATTCTGTGAAATCTTTCAGTGATAAACGCGTTGTTTGTACAGTAACACAATTTACTGTATTACAAATATAACATTCATAATACTTGTTAATATGTGTCCCAACGTTTATTACTTAATTAAAATTAAATCGTAACAGAAGAAAAATAGCATTTTTTGTTCACGTTTGATGATGGACAAGCAATAAAATATAGTTTGACATATAACTTTTTCCTTTTTATAGATTTATCTTGTAGGGAAAATACCAGAATTTTTCTATCTTAACTTCTGCTAGGATAAATAAATTATAACCAATTAAATATTTAAAATCAAATCATAAATTTGCAACATTCTTTCAATTAAACAATAATTGTTTATATTAAAATTACTAAATTGCACCAAAAATTTATAATTAATAAACATTAATGTATTATAAATATTAACGAAACATGTATCATATCGTTTGTATGAATAATGAGGATAAATACCACAATTAACAGTCAAATACGGAATATTTAACATTATTGTATTTGTTTCAATCTCTATCATTTTTTTATTTCGACCAAACTTCCTTTTTATACATTAAAGCACATTTTCGTAATATATTGTGACGTTTTTATCGGTCGATATGTTGAATCTTACCGATATAATGTTACGTGTTACGTAGGACAATTTTATTATCGGAACACACTCAGTTTCAGGACAGAGCATGAATCAGGGGAGTGACGTCACCGGTTCCTGGTCCTGTAAAATTAACATTAGAGGGAAGTGTGTGGGGTAAGAACAGACGAGTGAGGCCAAGGTTGGAATTTACTATTTAGATTAGGGAGGATGTCGGATGTGGTAGTTAGAAGGAATGAAAAGGCTATTGCAAGATAGGTTAACATAGAGGGTTGAATCAGACCAGTCTTAGGACTGATACCACAACAACAATATGATTATGAATATTATTTAATTTTATGTATTAATAATGTGGTGAAACGCCGTTGAGTTGAATTAAATATTTTGTAAAATGGTCCTTTTACTGTATCTTTATGTCAATGTTACTAAAGTTTTTATTATCTGTTTATGGACGAATTGTATGATTTTCTCAGACTAGATCCCAAGTGGTCTGGAAATCACTCACTCTCGAGTCCAGAAAGTTCTACTGAACTGCATAATGTGCAATACAATGGAAACTATAATCTTCTGTCGGGAAACCTGTCGATCGCGACGAAACTGAACCAAATCTTTATTTTTCAGTCTTCAGTGTTAGTAAACTGAAACCAATAGTAACCTCCTTATTTTTATTCCTGCAGAATAATCTGCACTGAATAAGAAAACACAATTTTCCGGATAAACTCTTACAACTTTCCAACCAATAATGAAAGAATTCATCACTTAGCAGAGACATATTTGTAGACTTTAACACACAATTTTAGACCTTATCCATGGAAACACCATGGCTAAACATATATTTTCTATTACAACAAAATCCTGATATTTGTAATGGTGTCAACTAGAAAACGATATCTGAAAGATTTTTCCGTATAAAAACACTAATTTCTTTTAGGTTTTCACTTTGTGTACACGTTTACTGCACGAAATCGAAATTTACCAAACTATATTGTCTACAAAGCTATAAATCCTCTGACTACAAAAAAAATATGTAGATATGCAAACTGCTGTACCTACTTTGTTTATTACAGTAGGATTCTTTGAAAATACGAACAAAGAATAAGGTGCAATCATTTTGGCAAATTTCCGTAATTTACGCATAAGGTTTACCTTAGAAACGAGTTTTCAAGACCTATTCCCCAATGTCTGTTGTGGTATTCCGTCCTAAGACCCTCAATGCTAACCATCTTACGCAAGCCTTTTCATTTCCGCATAACTTCCACATCCTTTCTAATTTGCTTAGCGCATTCCATCCTTGGCCTACCTGTTAATCTATCCCTTCTCTTGGTCAGCGTCCTCCATACTGTTCGCTCTTTCTCTATTCTGTTTAGAACTTCCTCGTTAGTAATTCTATCCACCCATCTGATTTTCAGCATTTATAGCACCACATTTCAAAGTTTTCTATTCTTTTCCTTTCTGCAACTCCTATCATCCACGTTTCACACCCATATAACGCCACACTCCATACGAACATTTTTAACAATGATTTCCTGTTATTCACATTTAAGTAAAATCCTCCTTTTTTGAAAGCATTCCTTGTCTGTGCTATCCTACTCTAGATATTAATTCTGCCCAAGTAGCAGAATTCCTTAACTTCAGTCAAAATATCGCTTCGCAATCTAACACCCTTTCCTATACCACTGTTTCCCATACTACACTCCATTATCTTGGCTTTCTCTCTATTAATAGTCATATTGAACTCTTTCTTCTCAACCATGTTCATGGCATTTATTATTGTTTCTAAGTCTTCTTCTGACTCCCCTAATACTACAATATCATTGGCAACACGTAGGGTTTTTATTTCTTCCCTCCCCTAACAACTGCCACAATATTATAGCTCAAAAGTGGCATATTTGAGGCGACGCTTGACAAACGACAGCCTTCTACGTACTTTCATTGAACTCGGCCTTGGTCGAGTGGGAATCGTTCCTCAAAATTGGGAAACTTCGCATGGAATGTCCCATCAATAATACCTAACCTCTTAAAATATTTTTCCGCGATTTCGCTTAGTTTATATTTTACGCCACTGGAATTAATTATAAGGGTCAAACGGCAGCATATTGTAACGTATATGAGGAGGGATATTAATTGATAATTAAATAAATGATAATATTTTGTAATAACAACAATTTACTTTAACAAAAAAACATTACATTAAGATATTTATGCCGGCACTTCTTTCGTTAATAAAAACTATAATTATATATATATAATGATTTACATTAGATTCTTAAAACTAACAATTTCAACCCAATTCTCATGGTTGGATTTATGGGCCTTCTCATAGAACAAAAATATTTTACACTTATCTACTCAGACCTATCAGTACAGGTAATCAGCAAAAAAGGTTACAGATCTAATTACCGTCTCGTCTTAATGTAAGTTTCAGCTTCTTCCTAGTTCGTCCTCCCTCCACATGAAAGCTGCCGACCACCTATTCTTCCCGTTTCAGGAAGAATTTCAAAATCTTCCCTTGCCGCAATTCCAACCACAGTCATGAGTGAGGAGTTTAGCTCCACGTGGAATTTCACACCAAATATGTCGTACCAGCTCTCCCTCTCCCGTCTCACTCCTCTCGAACAATCTCAGGAAATCTCCCCCAGTATTCTGCCTACATCTCTTTATACAATCGATGTGACGGACAATCTCCAATCTGTAAAATCTCCACCACCTATCTGCCTCAAAAATGTCTCCCCCAGCCATTTTAAAACTTCCTCCCCGCTTCTTTATTTTCTATTTCCAAGGTGGCAGGGATGGATATCCACCAATAACATTTATGCTGATAATTGGGAAATACGCCTCCCGACGTCGCCAAATTCTCACAAAGATTGGGAAATTTCGAAACCGCGACACGGTGTCTGAGCTTTATTGCCCTTTGAGCTTAACTGCTGTCTCCTTTCTTTTGACTCCTTGCCGCCAAAACCCGAGCAGATGTGTCTGTTCGTTACAACTATATGAGAACACTTACTAAGTTACGATCGTCTAAATGTACCGTAATTTACAGGCTCCTCAAAGCGTCACTGGAAGTTTAGCTGCTGGACATGGGATTAAATTAACAATTGATGTGACAAATGTGTAGCAATTAAGGAATAAAAATTTGAGCTTTCCGCGCATCGTGGTGTATAAGAGAATTATCAGTGAGCTCGTGCGAATACAGTACAAATTAAAGCGCTGGAAGGTCGGGGTTGCGCGTGGCAGGGGGGCTTCCGTAACTCCTCAACTCGTGTACACATTAATTAAATATCCGGACCATGGTGCCGAAATTTGGATGCATCGCGAAGCATGTTGTTTCTGGCTGCTGTATTAAATTAAATTACGCCCCGCTGTTTTTTTTATTTTTACATTTCTGGTCTGCTAGTAGTACTTCAGTAATTAAATATCCAGTTATGTGTCACTAGCATTGCGCGAGTATTACAGCGTGTAAAAATTAAAATAAAAATGCAAAAGTTATGCCTGGCGAGGTCCGAGAGAGTGTATTTTGACTCCGTGCGCAGAGAAGCGACTGCAAATAAACTGTATCTAAATGTTGCCTAATTGGAGTTCTCTCTTACACACGAACGGTGCTCATCCTCTACTCTAGTAGCGTTTCTCTATTCCTGGGCAATGTGTAAAGCATGACAAAGGTTTGTTATTACTGTGACGAATTAACGTCCCAAATAATTCGTTTAAATGGCAATTTCCTTACCTTATTCATCAGAAAATATGTGTCAGCTGATATCAATTTATTGAGTACGTCATTACCTCCCCAGTTAATCATCTGCCATAATTGTCCTTACTTAAAACTGTTCTATTTTTCGGCGTGAAAAACTACTATTTCTTTCGTAAATCCGAAAGATTTTTCAAGTCCTTCAATCCTCTAAATTTTGCATAAAGACAATATATTACACTTTCTTGATTTTAAGGATTATTTCCAAATAAGCTTTCAGTAATTTTAGTTTGAAGTAGTATAATATCATATTCATGTACTTGTTGGAACAATTAATTTTGATTCTTATTCTTCAAAGATTATGAATTTTATATTAGTTACAACGTCTTTGTTCTTTTAATTTCTATTTCAGTCCCTTTTCTTGTGCACTATATCGTATAAATTATAATTGTGCTATTAATATAATAATATAAATTGATATTGAAGTTTTTATATTTTAAATCACACTTGGTGAAGTTCCAAATTCAAGGGACAAAACGCCGTGTATTACCGATTATTCATATATATATATATATATATATATATATATATAGGCCTATTTTTTATTTATTTAGTTGCTATTACGATCGCTTTGCTTGTGCGTCGTTCGTTATCTTATACGTGCTTTATTGATATATGTTGTAAATTTGTTTTGAAAGTTTTAGACTTCAAATCATCACACATGATTAAGTTCAAACTTCAAGAAACGAATAGTCGTGTACTACTACTAAAAGTTTGTTTGAAAGAATGAATCCATTTATTGATACTGAAATTGAGTTACACTCGGTGTTAGTTACAAAAAATATCTTAAAATAAGGAATATGATTAATATGATTACAATTACAAACATAGTAAATAACATTCTTAAAGATAAAATTTAAGTACCCATTATTTAGACATTATTTCGTCGCACTAAACTTCACTATTCATATATGAATGCATATATAGATCTATTTATTAAATATTTAGTTATTATAAATTTTATGTGACTCATTTGTAATTTTGATACTTATGTATTACATGGCCGTGGCATTTCACTGTCTCGTAATAATTCAAAACTCCATTAACAAATATTTCGTAGTTTTTTAAAAAACTACAAAAAAGGATCTATCCGCCTATATTATTGCAATAATCTTCCCTATATTATAAATATTATATTTTTAATATTTATTGTACTGTAAATTATATCTATAGCATTTTGAAAAGTTTTTTTGTATAAAAATTTATTTTGTATTTTACACATAATAATGGAAAAAGTATTGTCTGAAAGCTCCTTTCTAGAGAATGTTTTTAGTAAAATCAATAAACATATATTAATTGTTGAAGTTTTTAATTATTATGAGACCGATTGAAACCCAGCGAAAATGTTATACATAAGTATAAATTTTTAGCTTTTGGTTAATAATACATACAACCGCAAATTTGGAATCTTTTCTATATTTTCTGCATTATTTGTTTATTATTCTCATAATTCAGTAAAATATGTTACAATAACATGAATTGAAATTTCTTTTTCACTTATTATTTTCGTTAGAATATTCAAGCAACATTAAGGACGATAGTTGGTGAAACGACACGAAATAAAAAATATTAAAACAAATGCCCGGTACCCAATAATGTTTCTACCGTAAATACTATTCAACGAATATTTACAAGACTACGAGTCTGGTCATGGGCCCCTCTGTTGCATAAGGGTCCCGTGTTCGATGCCAGGCAAGAGCCTGGGTGTTTGTGTCTGACTGTACCCGACAGAGAAAAGTAAAATGAGATACCTAAGCAGCAAGTCGTAAATGACGTCGTTGTTGGTGCGACTAAAAAAAAGTCTGTTCATGTCTACAAGTTCTAATGACTAGACGTCTTCTCTATTATGTCGTTATATCTGGCGCAGTTTTTTTGTGAAAAGAATTTTCCACGTAACACTGGGCTCAGACATCATCCGTTGGTAATCTGTCAATGTTTTACCTCTTAGTACTTAACAGTTTGCACTATACTTGTTCTATTTTGATTTGAAATCTGAAATCTAAAAGTCTGACGTAAATATGTACAGGATTTACGGAAAATAAAACTTAATTATGTTCGATTCAGTATTTGACGCCGCAACACAATTCAATTAGTAACGTGGAAGCAATTGTTCTGAAAGGCTTTTTATTTGTTTCAGGTAAGCTGAGCAGACATCTGTCATCGACAAACGCAGCCCGATACCTGTGAGTACGGACGCTGAAATCTAATTCCTGGTCATAATGGCGCTTTTGTTTGCGGCGCCGACCAATGGCCGGTCACAGCGGCCGCAACACCTTCCGGAGACTCGACCGCGCATTTTGTTCTGCTTTTTTAATACCGTCCTGATGGACAATGCATGCCCGTCATGGCTGGGCAGCGTCATGAATAATGAATTCCCGTCACACCCAACATTTTTAATTTATCATCCGGCAGCGAGCCGGTGATGCAGCACCGAGCCTGGCGGACAAAAAAGGGAAGCAGCCCGAATGCAGTTTTTATGTAATAACTTTGATCTGCAGGTGGCAGCGAGCACGTTGCACTTAGTGTAATGGGACAGGGTACTTCCCCTCCAGAGATCCGAAGCGAGCGCAAGGGCGGGTAATCCCCCGGAGAGACGTCACGTGACTGGCGTAGCCGATCACGCGGAGAAAGGTCGCGATCCCAGGGCCCCCGCTTCAAGGGTCTGGGCCACTCGCCAATAAATCGCTGAAACTCTCCAAACTACAGGGAAAAACATATGCACGTGTCTTCCACTGCGTAGCAGATATATTTAACAATCAACGCCTATTAAATTTTCAGTTTGACATACACAAGTATGCCTACATACGTTTTAAATTAGGACCAAGAACTACTGATATACTCCCCTGTGAATGAACATTGCTCATATAAACTAGAATACTAAGAAATGGGAGCGATTTTTATGTTCCTTGAGAGCTAAAATAGTGCCTAGGACCCGTAGGATGACATCCAATCATTTTGTTTTATCCATTCCAGAGGAAGCCATTGTCAAATCCATTTTTGTAGTAATATTTGGTTGTCAGTCATAGCCATACCCTGGACCTAAAGGTAATTGCTATTTCAATGCTACTATAATCATAATCTTAGAAAACTTTTCTTATATTGTTTGCAGTTATATAGTTTGCGTTAGTAAATTGTTTTCTAGCATTGAGTTCTGATGTTCATTCACTGGGTGTTTGGACGTAACTCCTTTATACATAAATTTAATTGAACTGAATCTCCCAAATGATGCAAACATTTTGCGTCTGAGAAAATACTTAGTATTACAAATGTCATCAACAGCAAAAGTGTTGACGAGATGAACAAAAACACAAATCTGTGAGCCTGAATGCAAAGTTGACAGTTCACCATGCGTACTCTGAATAGAAATATATTGGTTTTCATTCTTCTCCGCCTTAGATTTTCAGCATCAAGCCTCTAAGATGTTTCTGTACATCATTGATCCTGGTTGTTCTTCTTCAAAATCATATTAGAACCGAAATATAAATTCATTGGCGTAGTTTCAATAAAAGAAATAATATTTACCTTATTTCGCAGCCTAAAAGAGTTATATATTTTCAATTATCATCGGACGTAAAAATTCCTAAACAATTCTCATACTGAAAATGAATTAATGGTAAGATGAAAATTGATGGATTCAAAAATATTCTTTTAATGATCTTAATAAGAGAAACTATATAACCTTTATGGAATGGATCGTTTTATCCTATTTCCATTCGCAGTCTGGTTTACAGTTAGGTAAAATATTAAAAAATGCTAAGGGTTTTTCAGTAAAGGGGGAAATTTGATGTTGAAATGGAATAAAACAAGCTATGTGAGAGATATTAACGTTCTCTTTTATTTGAAAACACCATGTTTGTCCTTTTAAATAAAAAAGAGAATTTCATTAATACTTAACACACAGCTAATTTTATTCCATTTCAACTTCGACCCCGCTCCTTATGTATAACAGCTCAAAGGTATTGGAAGAATTAAGATGAACTATTTCTGGGATCTACGAGGTATATTCAATAATGTCACGTGACTATCGTAGCCCTTTACGCGGAATGTGATGCTTTGTAGAAAATTTTCGGTACTTTCATGACTTAAAGTTGGCATCACTGGGATTAGAGTAGAACACCTGACGGATAATCATGGTTTTTTCTTATAACCATAAAATTACATTTATCGATGGCGTTTGCTTTTTTAAGTTTTAACTTCAGTTGGACAACGTTGAATTATCCGGTTTTTGTTTTGTCAGGGTGAGAAACCAGATAAAGCCATTTTTAATTATTTTAGTTTGGCAAAAGTTGTATGAACCGCGGAAATTTTTATAACTGTGCATAACAGTTCAAAAATGGTCGAGCATGAGTGACCGTCATGCAACATCCTGGCCGGCCAGTTCATGCGTCACCTCATTCGCATGAAACTCTCATTCAGAACATTATTCGTAAAGACCAACGTATTACTGTTAGGAATATAGCAATAAAGAGTAGGAACAGTTCATCAGCAAAAGGCTCAAGTAAAGAAAAACAGGTTCTGGTGGGTCCGTTAAGGTAACCCAAGATATAGTGAAAATGGGTTTGGAGATAATCTCTTATATTCCCTACAATCCAGGTTAGTTTGCCTTCGATTTTAATTTGTTTGATACACTCAATGAGGTATTACATGGAAAAGGACGTCATTGCATCATGAATAAAGAAGCCTAGTTCA
Organism: Eucriotettix oculatus; assembly: GCA_034510155.1. NCBI lineage: Eukaryota > Metazoa > Arthropoda > Insecta > Orthoptera > Tetrigidae > Eucriotettix > Eucriotettix oculatus. The sequence continues at coordinate 14,104,146 of CM067377.1, forward strand.
TCGTTAATAATAATAGTTGGTATTAATATTCGAGGGGTAAATTAAAAGTCTTCATTCGTAAAAAAGCACAGTTCGTTCTAGATCAATTTGTCTCTTTAATTATCAAATTTCGCTTGTATATTAGTTGTGACCAAACCTGAAATTTAAGTACTTAGTAATTTCTTTTTATGGTAGCGACATTTTGGTCTGCATATTCAGTTTATTTACGTGGAGTCTTTTTTTTCCCTGGTTTCCCCCGCGCTTAGAGTAGCCCGCGGCGCTCACAGCGTATAATATCAACAAGCTGAGTTTAACTCTGCGCAAAAGTTTTCCTTTCTCTCACATATCTATAGAGTCTGCAGCAAGTTCGAGCCTTTTGTCGGTTCGAGACAAGTTCGTCGATTAGTTTCTTGTATAGGCGCCTACAATGATTCCTGGCATCCGAAAGGGGATGAGCGACGGCGCGGAGGAAATTACTGCTGTCCCGTCCCTGCCTGCACTTCAAACACCCTCAAATACAATTTATTTACTGCGTACTAAAGATACGCTAACGAATTTCCTCAAAATAACTCACAATAAATGAAAATGCTAATCGAATTTGCGGCAGGAGGAAGCAAAAATTATCCAAATAACTTACAGGATTTCAACACAGTCGAATAAATGTTAATTAATAACACATAACAGGATTAAGTCCGTACTTTTATTTCAGCACGTTCAGCCTGTGCAGGTCTTTAATACACTGTAAGATAGTAGCCTAGCATTGTCCTCCCATAATAAGCAACATATATTGCTTGATCAATAGATACATTGCCACCACATTAATTACGGTAAACGAAATTCCTCATCGTAATACTTAGACTCACCAATAATGATACTGGTTATGTGACTAAATATTCCAGACTTGAATAGAATATAGATTGTGGTGGAGTTTCTCAATCGTTATTATTAATAAAACAAAATGAAATTTTAATAAAAACAAACTAAATTTAAACACTTGGAGTTAACAAAATTAAATTAAATTTTAAATAATTAGTTACAAAGAAATAATCATTGCATTTAAATTTTAGGCCAGCTTAAGTAAACTCAACGGAGAGCAAAAGGTTTATTTAAGGATAAAGCGGAGGTATAACGGTTAACGCAAACGCACACCACACAATTAACGTCCGTATTTTAATTAACAAACCAATAACAGACCTTAAAGGTTTTTATTCAATTCATCCAAAGTTTAATCGCCAGGATTGGGACGTTAAATCACAAATTTTTTTACATTAGTACACGATTAGTACAAGAAAATAAAAACCACACCGTTTTTATTTACACAATTAAAAATAAACAATAATAAAACTTACAATTAAATTAAATAAATTAAGGATCAGGTTTTCAAACACAGTTTTCATTTAGATTGAACGACGTTTCGTCACCACTTTAGGAACTTCATCAGGTGTTACTACAAATAGTATACAAAATATGTACAATAAAAAAATTTAAATTGACAATATTAAGAACATTAATATTACAATTTTGAAATTTTGTTGAAAAAAAAACAAATGCGTATAAATCAAAACTTGCATGGGAAGTTCAACCACATGTGATACAACAATTGTGTTAATGGTTTTAATTAGCAGGTTGGTGGGGGAGATGAATTTTAAAGAACACTATTATTATTCTGATCAATATAATAAAACGATAACTTTTAAATTTTATATATTGAAAGGTGCGAATAATAATAATTAATATAAATTGTTTCTCACTGGATGTTTTTGACTGACTGCCGGATGATGAAAGTTACTGATTGCCGAAATGTTGAATGTTTCTGACTGACTCCTAATTATGAAAGTTACTGACTCCACTCTCTCTCCAAGAACCCTCTGAAAGCCACACCCTGGTATAATAATTCTCATGGACGTGTGATTTCTACGCCCCTCTTATGGAGGGGCAGGTTACCATCTGTTTTTACTCCAGTCGTTGTCCTTCGGACTATGGGACGCTGTTTTTCTATTTCCACTGGTCATGTGTCGAAGCCCAATAAATTTCTCCCTTAATACTCTATTTACATTTCTTGGCCGCATTATTATAGTTTGCGGCCTCTAGGGCAAATCTTCTACCCTTGTTTTGCTGTTAACGGCGGAAGGTCCACATCCAGGTCACACTCCATTGACCGGATAGATCCGTATTCCGTTCCGTCTGTCACCCCCATTTCTGCCTCCTCTGGCCTTCAAGTTCCTTCATCCAATCAGATTTCCTAATCTTAATGTTTACGTTTTCTGGCCGATAAGATGACTGTAATTCGTCATTTAAATAAACAATCGCGTTTATTCATGTTCCTGACTTCGTCTAGATTAGGTCTAAATAATTAAATATAATATAATAATAAGAATAAAAAAATTAATTCATCTAATGTGGTACATGACAATCGCGTACCACACAATAAAGAGCAGAAGAGGGTCCAAATTTGTTGTAACACATCCGTTGAATAAAAGAAATACTTGGTATTATTCGTTAAGTTATCCTTTTCAAAATTTTGTCTTTTATAGAACTTGCTAGTTAATTAATACGGCTACTATCTGAATGAAACTATCTCAGTAGTCCCGCTGACATCACTCGCATTTGTGCATGTATTCTTCTTCTTCCTTGACTCTGCAGCATATCCAGGGCCTTGGCCTGCCCGGTGGACAGCGGACAGACATCTTACATTCCGAATTTGTAGTGACACGTGGTCAGCGTATCGATACTCCAGCAGTCTTAATCCCAGTCCCCGTTACAAGGATTCGAAATCGGGACCTCTGTGTTTTGAGGCAGCGACACTAGCAACTAGACGACAGGAGGTCGGCATTAAATATTTTTAAAAATAAAATATTGCTCTCACAGGTTTCAAATAAAAGCTACTTACACAAATATGGATCCCGTTTTTTCTTTTATTGTCCTACGAATAGGCAGTTTACTTACAATTTATCCTGGAAATATCTCTTAAAATATAGTGAGCTAATTTATTTTGAGTGAAAATATCGTCGAACGCACTTCCCTTGAAGCTGCTTTCCTCCAACCACAGAAATCCAACATTCTAAGAAAGTAACTATCAATAAAGCCTCACTTTTTAATTCATGGCCCTGGTTATTTTTTAAATATCCTTATGTTTTTAATTAACTTGTTACAATTATTCGGGGTAATTATGGGACTGACGGTGCAGTGGTGCGTTGATAAATAATTCAGCGTAGTTATGTTTTACTTCTGCCTCTCCAAAAGACATTAAGGCGGAAAACCTTGTTACCTGGAATTGGAACTTTTCTGGTGATAAAATAAAATCAAAACAGGCATGCATTGTTCAGATATCTAAGGGAAAAAATTTAAAAATTGATTTCATTGTAGCATAAAGGAAGAAGTAAATATTTGTAGAACTAATTTTATCTGTCTGAGATAACAATTTAACAACGAGCGATCAAATAGAATCTGTAAGGTTAACTTCTATTGAAGGTATTCTTATATAAATTCATATCTGACGTGTCTCTTGTCTTAAAGGAATAGATAAACTCTGAAACGGTTGCGCATATTTTAACGCAATATATTAATTTATCGTTTATAATTATTTATATGTATACGGGGCAAGGAATCTCCCTTGGACCACCACTTTTGTGTACTCTTTCACAGATAAAGGCAGATATCACATTAAATTTCTATATTAGTGACCCTGACGTGATACGAATACGCACTTTTTGTTTACTAACAGTCTTTGCTTATAATTAAAAATGTAGATTTATCCTATTTGCCAGAACTACTTTAGTGTACATATTTGTTACATTTTCCGGCTGTGGTCCTGAAGAACGAACAAATAAGTATAAAAACGTAGCGCTGTTAAGGAAATAAACTCTTTTGATTAACTTTTATTAAATGTATCTTATTATGGATACAGAGGAAAAGTTTGCGAAATTTCAAATTATGAGTGGGATGTAGGGAAAATTAAAATCCTGTAAGCCATTTGCATTGCCTGTACCTCAATATAATAAATTAAATTGGCAAGAAATGGATGAGTTGGTGTTTTCGAAAGTAGTTGTTGATGTCTGACTTGGTTACTTTGCCCCTTGTCACGTGGAGAGTGCCAATTACCGTAGCGTAGCGTGTGATGAAGGCTGCGTGCTCGAGAGCTGGGTCGCGGGTCTTAAGACTTCCACCAGTGTCGCCGCCTTCGATAAACGCAATTAGAAAAGCCACACCATACCATTAACTGAGAAGCTAGAAGCCTTATCGCCTACTCCCTACGTAATAAAGTTAACGAGTCCATTCCGAAGTACCTCGTTCGGTTCTCACGTCGTGTTACTCTCTCACAGATCAGCGAGCGTGTAATCCAAGTCATTGCAACTCAGGTAATTTGCTCTGCGTATCCACTCGAAACCGAAATAGTATAGGTTCAGACATTGCAAAAAATAAGATATTTCTGTGAATAAGTCCCTAAATAATTTATATAAATATATATTTTTCTTTTTACGAATAGTTTTCTATATAAAATAGGTAAAATTGGCTCTGAACGTTATATACCAGCGTCATTCAAACAGTATGCGACTTTTAAGGTTTTCCACAAAATGTTAGTGTTGAGCGGTGGTCACTGGTCACCTCAGATAAATTTTGTTGATCATCTGAAGGCTTAGGTTCCTCTCTTCTCCCTCTTCTCCATCCTTTTCAGGCTAAGAAAGACCCCACGTCAAGCATCTGCTCTGCGACATTATGTTTACCCCTTATACGTTCTATATGAAATTTTTGTGTGTTGTAGGGCTCTTCCCAGAGAAGGTTTCTGTTGATATTTTGAATCTTTCGGTTCGTTCCCTCTCCCTTTTCGGTTCAAAAACATAGAACACGTGTAGCGCAGAGAATCACCAACCAATTATTTGGCGGGTTTATTATAATTATATAAAAAATGAATCAATGAAGAAGGAATTTTTCTTTGTGCAAACGAGAAATGTTGGCGACATCGGGGGCACGCGCCAGAATGTCGCGCCAGGGATAAAGAAAATTTCCCTCAGATGTAGGTCAATCGCCCTGGAATTTTCCCAGTTGTTTTACCGCACCACATGGATGACCCTAAGGAAGAGGGTTTGAAAAGAAAAGGTGAGAGGCGGTAAAACGATGAGAAGATGTAGAATTGAGAGTCGAGGCTGCTGTAAGGAGGAGACAGGGACAGTTCGTGAAATGTGCTAGATCAAGCACACAACCGTTCTCGGTGGTCTTGGAATGTTGTCGTCGACTCTGTATGGGTAGCAGATAATCTAGACAATGATCAAAGGAAGACTTTTTGCCCAGAGAGAAGTTCGACAAATATGTCAGTCATACAACTATAACCTAGTTTCTAATTTTCGAAATTTAGTTTATTTAAATAATCAGTTTAATATAACATCAACCTTTCAGTACATATATTAGCATACTCAGTCTTAAACTGACGGCCTTGCAGGAAAGTTGTCAATGAAATTATGCTTAACGTGCTAATTAATTATGAAATACGTTATAAACTTTTAACTTGAGGAAAAACCAGTCAAATACGTGTCGCAACATTTTTATTGTTTATAATTTATATAACTAACCAAATGTTGAAAAATATAAACTTAGTTTCTAGTGATTGACACAAAAGTCCAACTTTGTTCACAGAATTATGACGCCACTAGTTACAATATTTGCATTTCTTTAATTTATTAAGTATCACTTTCTTGTAGCGACGATCTTTTAGCGTTCTGAACACTTGCATCTCAATTATCAAAAATTGACATTTCATTACGCTAAGTTACAAAAATTCAATATTGGTTGAGCCGCTCACGTGGGATAGACGATGCGTTCATTATCGAGTGCCTCCATAAATGGATAACACAAATATTTTTATTTTTGCTCCACAGAGTTTTACGCCAATGATCGTTCTCATTACTTTGGTTTCAATGCTTTTTCAAGTTTTCCATGGTCCAAAGTCTGCCTGAGAATCCGCAGATCACTCTTCTCTCCTCTGATCTACATTTTATCTCCTCCTAAAATAAAAATCTCTTTCTCAATGGGTCAGTACAATCTCGAGAACTACCACATTAAATTTAGAGGGTTGAGTACTTATTGAGAACGGTGTTTGTGGGACGCGGCGGGGCGGCGGGGCGCCGAGGCGTGGCGTGTTAGTTCGCCTCACTAAATGTTCGGTGACGTCATAGCTGAGTCGGGCTCAAGCTCGATCCTCTAATCCGAACGGATTTTAACGCCAAACAGTTTAACTTGGCTCTTCTAGTAGTTTACTTGGCCCTGTCTTGTGCACTTGAAATCGATTCTAATTAAACTAGTTTAATTAGATTTACAAGTAACGAAAATATATTAAATGTATTCATTTATGATTCAGTACTTGACAATTAAAACATTATCAATTTCGCTTTTAAGGCTGATTTTCTATACCGATATCCTTTACATTTATCTAGAACCATTCAAGTAAACTTAAGTCAATAAGGTCAGGTTTTCTAAATATTTGTTATTCGTTTCTATAAATTTCTGTAATTAATAATATTGTTGTTGTCGTAATCAGTCCTTAGACTGATCTGGTGCAACCCGCCATACTATTTTATTCTGAGCAATCCTCTTCATTTCTACATAGTTACCACATCCCACATCATCTGCTTAGCTTATTCCATCTGTATGTTCTTACCCCACACACTTCCCCCTCAATGCTAATTTTACAAGACCCTCGTGTCTCAAAACGTGGCCAAAATCTATCCATATTGTTCGCTCTTCCCCTATCCTTATTAGAACTTCCTGTTTAGTTACCATATCCACCCATCTTATTTTCAGTATTCCACTGTAGCACCACATTTCAACGCCGTGACATGCCTTTTATTTCAGTAAACCACATTTAAATATACCTATAGATTCAAATTCCGAAACAATTACCAAGTAAATCACAATTTTTATTATTGTTAATTTTTTTAATTTACTTTCACCTTAATTTCACGAATGCCTGAAAAGCTAAATTTTATCCAGTTTCATATTCGGCAGCGTGCCTAAAACCTTGGCTTTAAAATAAGGACACAAACTAAGCTTGAATGAATGTGTATTTCATCAGAATTCGCCGGCTTGATTTACACCACTTTCTAGCCATAAGCCATTCCTCCAATAACGCAACCTACATTTGGTGGCTACAAAGGAAGATATATTCCGGAGACGAATTCGGATGCATCCGCTCCATCAGACTCTTCCTGATAAAAAGATTGCTGTAGAAAGCTTTTGTCGATTCTTTATCTGCCATCGCTGGAGCGTGGCTAGAATTCTAAATTAATTTAATTCTGTAAAAAGTACAATATGAAATATTCGTGTACAGAAAGTACAGTTCTCCAGAAAAGCAATTACTCGTCCTCATATGAGTCACAGTTTTAATGTGGCAATGTTACAACTAGCACGACTTAAACGTCATAAGTTTCTTTAATGTACTCTAAAGTAATGAGTTGATGGAAATTTTAATGCGTGCTTAATTGATAATTAAATTGAGAAATTCGCATATTAGTACTAAGGATAAAATGTCTGAATTTTACGCAAATTTTTGATATCGATAATAGGTGAATTTCATAAATTGAATAACAATCATACCAGTAGCACCTATGATACTTTTCCACCTTCGTGACTTATTTGATAATGTTTAAATTTTTCAATCAGATTGGCTTTTATTATTTACAAAGATATGGCATACATGACGCGTTCTGCAGTGTCGAAGAAAAAATTGTGCTTTTAATTTTTTTTTCAGTGTTTATAATTCACTTGTAATTAAATATGTGTTTTAACATACTGAATAACACTTTGTTTAAACATAATTCAATTAAAAGAAAACAGATTTTCAGCAAAACTGATTCTTACCGACGTGGAGGAAATAATATCATTCAGTATGAAGTTTAGATAAATAAAAATTTATTCATTCAGTATTTAATAACTGCTAATTTTTTGTATTGCATATCTGAATGTACGAAGTAATTCATAGGCCGTGGAACGTTAATTCCAACATTCTTGACGTAGGTGTATATTTTTATTTTGTAAGTCCAAGGACCGTACTAGATTTGAGTGAATTTTCCTGACGACGTAAGACAAAATTTAGAAACATTTAAAACATTATAAAGTCCCTGAAATATTTCAAGAAATCTTCATAAGTAAATTAAAATTATAACGTAACAAAACTATATAAGTGTTCTATAGGTCCATCCTTCGTCACAAAGTACAATTGTATTCAGTAGTCAAATTCTGCTCATAACCTAAACAACATATTGGAAATGACGGTAAGAACAAATCCTTGCGAAGCAGCTTCTCGAGTTCTAGAGGTTATTGGTAGAAGTTGAGTATAAAGTCTATGGTTGATTAATCCTAATACATCAATTCAACCGTGGTGGGCATTGGGGCAGCGCCAGGTCATCGGCGGTAAAACGAAATCCCCAGCGACGAGGGAATAAATTGGTTGCAGATGAAGGAATTTGATATTTACAGTTAAAATATTCTCAACCTCTCAGCGAAAAAGAAACACTATAAAATATTCATTAGTCGTTTTTTACAACATTATAGGCATTATGAATAAATTTTATAATTTCGTACATCTACACCAATGCCCCGGCATCATATTTATAAGTACTTCCAAGAACTTCACGTCTCAACTCTCACAGACTCTCTCACAGGGATAATTAGAGTAAAAGATTTAAGTTCACGAATATTAATGAAGGTGAAAGAATCCTCCTAAATTGACAGCGTGGCTAATTGCATCGCAGAATGTGTGAGACCTGTTGAGCTCCGTTCTTGTGCACCACAGACGCAGTCCTTAAGCACGTGCACAGCTGCTAATAAGGGGGGCCGACCCTTTGCTTAATGAGCGCCTACTGCTGACACACCTCGCCCATGCTGGACACATTCTTCACAACTTACTTAGGTTGCACCTGCGTCCTCACTAGCGCCCTCCAGCAGCAATGCGGTAGGTCACAGCGATTCCAAGTACAAGGCAAAATATCTTAAAAACATATCAAGGTATTGTTTTTATCATTTACAATTTATCTATTTTCTTTTAAATGGGAACTATTTGATTTTGAAGCTCTTGCTTGTGCTGTCAAATCAAATTCATGCGACATTGTTACATACTGTTATCTACACAGCTGTGCTGCAGTTAGGGTTTGATGTCATTCAGTATTGACTTGCCGCTTGAAGCAACGTTGGTTTCATTCGCTGAATTCCATAACGGCTTCCATTTTAAAATCATTATAGATGCTACTCTGGTCTATCATTTACAGTTATATGATAAAATAAAATTATTCTCATAATATATTCGTATAAGTCCAATCGTTTAAAAAAATTATATTATAAATTTATATTAATAATCGTGTTCTTCAATTTAAAAACTCTTAGGGTATTGAGAGGCATGCAGGCTGTTACCCCAAGACATCAATGTGTATTTAAATCCCGGTTGACTGCAATTTAACACATAAACCTTCAATTGCTACTGGAGTAAAAAGTAACTTGAAAGGGAGTGATTTTACCAACAATAGTGGTGGGTAATCAAGATTTCCTACTCCAGTTCCATAAAATTGAGATATTTTGTAAATTTGGTTAGGAATAGAAAAAATATTAGTGGATATTGAAAGACCAACTTGCGTCATTAACTAAATCGCTTTGCAAAAGGAACCTTTAATTATCAATCTTAAAAAATGGCTTCAACTTAAGTAAGCTTCTCCCAGGATTGCAATAATTTCGCCGAAAATTTTGTACGTATGCATTTCCATAACAATACAAGCCAAGAAAGAAGTAATGTAAGGATGCAGTCTGTCGCCCATGGTATTTAACTTACATATAGAATATGAAGAAAGTTAAAACGGAATATGGAAAAGTAATTATACTGAAAATAAAGCAGAAATAAAATCCCTACGCTTTGATAACCATCAATTACTTTGCAAGAAATTGTATCATTTTTATGGTTTGGCCTTATTGCAACGAGAATAAATAAAAACCCTGTGGTTTTTCGATGATATTGCAGTATTAGGGGAGTCATAAGAAGACTTGGGAACCATAATAAATAGCTTGAACGTGGTCCTGGAGAAAGAGTTCATGAAGAGGATTAATAGAGGAAAACCCAAGGTAATGGAATGTAGTATGGGAAACAGTGGAATAACAAAGAATGGGAAAGGATATTTTGAATGAAGATAAGGAAATATGCTACTTGAGGAGCATAATAACAAGGGATGGTAGAAGTATAGTAGACATAAAGAATAGGATTTACGTACGGGTAATATAAGTTTGCATATTAGGAAATCGTAGCTAAAAATGTTCGTATATAGCGTGGCGTTATATGGGTGTGAAACGGACGGTAGGAGTTGCAGAAAGGAAAAGAATAGAATCCTTTGAAATGTTGTGCTATAAGAAAAAGAGATGGGTGGATAGATTCACTAAGTTCTAAGTAGAATAGGGGAAGAGTGAACAATATGGAGGACGTTGACCAAAAGAAGGGAAAGATTAATAGACCACGATTAAGCCACGAGGATCATGTAAAATTAGTATTACAGGGAAGTATGTGGGGTAAGAACAGATGAGGGAGGCGAAGGACTGAATACACTGAGTAGATTAAAGAGGATGTGGAATCTTTGTGAAAATTAAAAGGCTTGTGCAAGATGGGTTAGCATGGAGGGTTGCAGCAGACCAGTCTTAGAACTGAATACAACAATAACAACTACCTAATTATTCGTACGTTACTGAAGAACAAAAGAAATTATTTAAAAGAATTCGGCCAGGTTGTTGGCAATACTGAATTGAAGGTTCAAGATGGCATCAGGCTGTACAATAGATGGAGAATTCTCGTACCTGACTCGTAGTAGTAGTAGTAGTAGTAGAGTAGTAGAGCTACCACATACCATATTGGATCATTCTTCTAATTTTATACAGACTCTTTTTTTTTAATTAATCTTTGTGGTTCCTCCTTACAACTTTGAAGTGTGTTTGAGGCTCCCAACTTCCCGAAATGGTGTTGGCTTGATCTGTCGATGAGGAAATTTCTCAACCGGTCACGCGTATTCCAGAGCGGCCATGTTTCCTTCTGAAATTAATCACCGTTGGAGTCTCTGTCTATTTTTTTGTTGCATTTAATGTTGACATTACCAAATAAAGTCCTCAGACGTTGAGCGCACCTTTAGTTTAGAAGGGAAAAACAATTACATCGTTGATTACCGTTTAATACCATTCATTTTTGGAAATGTAGTCGAGTGGTTTCACAGCATTTCAGTATTTCTTAATTAGTGCAATTAAATCTTCATAAAGTACCTTATATTTAAATAAGTCTCTCTCACAAAAATCGCGCATTATCACAGGAATAATGGGCAGATGCCCGGTTGCAGATACATAGGGCTTTAACAATAATTAATAATATGGTCGTAAAGACCATATTTAATCTATACTTAGAAATATAATTGTATTTCTTCAATATAAATCATATATACACCTAATAAATAAATATACATGGAATTATATTAGAAGATCAATTTTGAAAAAGGAATAATATTGTTTTGCTTGAAAAAATAAATAAATAATACACTGGAAATATATTTCACTTTAGTGAAATCCACTGGGATTGAAACACGTATTTAGTTCGTATTTCGTAATCGCTTGCATCTGAATCTACCTAAAGGGTTTTTAAAGTAGAAAACATTATTCAATACGGAGAAATGAAATTTTTGTAACTTTTGACAGGGAACGGAAGAATCATGTCTGACTGCTTATAATAGACAAGAAAAACAATTATACATACTGTAATTACGAAAAAAATTCAATATTTTATAGAATATTGAAATATTCTATATTATGTCTCTCATTTAAGACTTCTTTTGGAATAGTATAATGAAAATTATAATGGATTACATTAGGTAATGTCAGTGAGATGCTGCATATAAGAAAAAGACTAATTGTACTAACGTAAAATGTGTAGTTAACAACTTCAAGTGTTTTTATATTGATTCTTTTACTGTTTCATTCCCATTGTTGGTTTTAATAATTTGTAACGGAAACTGCATTCTAGGGCCGGATTCTTGCTACATTTCCAGCAATCTGGTCGATAGGGTGTCATGGGGTGAGGTTCCATGAGCAGCTAAAAGTTGTAAGTTTAAAACCATGTATAGCATATCAAATTGTATATAACACATTACTTAATGTAATCCTTTGTATTTTTATTTTGTATACCTGTAGAAGTAAAACGTAGTATATTTCAATAATTTATAAAATAAAATCTGAGAAAGAGGCTGCTTTAACTCATTTAATGTATATTTAATTGTCCGATGAACTATTTATTTAATTTAATATTTGTTATACTTACTATAATTAGCCATAAAGTGCCTTTTAACAATAATACTGTAACACTATAGCCACCATTACGATCATAAAAGAAGAATCACTTTCAGTACTAACATCAAAGAAACGCAGCTTAAATTAAAAAAAATAGTAATAATACGAGGAAGGTGGTTGAGGAATGGGGTTTAGGCTTTTAGGGCAACAGAGTGGAAGATGGGCCACCAATACCTTCAAAGGCCACGAAAATCTCCTACAAGTATGGAGTATATAATGGAAATCCTTGAAATCAAGGAAAACCCATAGCGAAACGAACAACTTTAATGTAATAGCCATTAACCCCAAAGCTAATAGAATAGGTAAAATTAAACAAACGTGAATATATGAAATATGAACACCTCATTAAGCTCTGCCCCAAATTTGGTCAAGTGAAGAAACAGACAACACGCCCCTGGAAACTTTAGCAAATTCACTGAAATTGAAATGTAAGACTATAAATAAAGTTTCTAGAGACGGTGTCGAGTGTGCATCTGTGTGGGTGTAATGCCGGAGGTATGAGGAGAGGTGTGGTGGCTGGTGTCTGTTCCTAATTGGCCCGCTGGAGTCTTTGTCAAGTCCCGGGACGTGCTGTAGGGCCTCCTCTCAGGCACGCCCTTCTCCCACAGATACAGTGGCCCTCAGCACAAACCCGACAAATACAGTTCATTATTTCTTGTGGCCAAATGCGGAGAAATAATTATTTCGTGCTTAATTAGGCGTAATGAGACGGCACTTATCATGTGCGAGTACGCGGAAAATTAACCTACAGAATTTTTTTTTGGTCTCAACTTTTCTTTTTCGGGTAAAACGTTTTGCCCGACGGTTTCTCTTAATAATAAAAGTGTGCATATTCTTGACTCTGAATTATGTAAATCCAAACGAAGGAGCATCAAAATATTCAACAAGCCTCGATACGCTCCTTCATTATGTAAAGTTCGATCGACGTCTGAAACTATCGATAACCTCGCCATGTAAATCACTCACCGTTTCCGACACAAGTTAATACACCTATCTGCAGTCATTCCCCCAGTCAATATTTACTAAAAATTATAACGTCGATTCTCACCTTTCATGCCATCTCTCGGACTGCGACCGGACTTTTCAGGCAGACCTCGTAAATTAAAATTTATATTTTGAGATACTTATACAACCTTTCCGTAGTTGTCAACTTCATGCAGGGAGAAGAAGAAGAAGTATGTTCTTCCGCATCAAAAATTTTATAACGTAAAGTAAGTTAAGATGCAGCCAAGATTATTAAAATAACAATATGCGTGTATAAATCTACGATAAAAAAAACTTGAGGACAAGCAGGAATGCCTGTGAGAGTTTTCTCTCGCACGCATTTATCCCCAGATTGACTGCGGGGCTCTTCTGACTCCGTTGGGAATGCGTCGTACTCTGGTTTTTTCGAAAGTTCTCACGTGCCGAGGCTACTTCACCTATTTTAGATGTATGTACTGGGGTCGAAGACCTTGGACGTAAGAGTTGTTCGCTGATTTCATTGGATCTCATCTCCCATCATTCGGAAGGGCTTCAGAATAGTACCCAATCGCCGGACTACCTGAGGCAATTGACTAGGGTTTACCCTGCATCACTTTAGGTGAAACACCTGGTAGGATCCTTTAACTATAGCCCGGGAACTCTAGTCAACCCTTGGCTATCTTGCTCTACCTTCCACATCGCCCCTTTTCAATTCCCTTCCTATGCTATTAAAGGGGAGTTGCCTGTTTCAGGATCACCGTCATGTAGCCTGTTAAAAACAAAAAAAGGCTGCCTTTCTCTCCAGATTGACTGTGGGGCTCACCTGACTACGTCGGGAATGCCTCGTACTCTCTGTTTTTGCTTCAAAGCTCTCACATGCCGAGGCACCTCCATATGAATAACAATTAAGAACAAAAATAGACGTTTGGAGTAACTCCTGTGACCCTTGTCAATATTTACGCCAAACTGAAATTCTGTGACCAAATATAGTTCTAAACAAAGAATACGCCAAATATTATTTAATAAACCGTCATACATTGAATTTAACTGAGAATAGTTTTGTTTTACATTTACAGTAAAATTATTAGATTTTATAAAAAGCCTCATAAATTAATGTTTTTTTATAATTTACAATTTACTTCCTTATCTAAGCTATTATCAATATTAAAACAATGATTAAGTTTTTAGACTATGCTTAGTGATAGGAGAATGTAAAATTTAAATTTTCTTTATGTTCCTTTATTCTAGTTGACAGAGATCGTTTGGTCTGACCAATGTAAGAATATGAAGAATTATTACAAGAAATTTTATAAACAACATAATGACATTCAAATATATTGGCAACATCTTTATTGCTTATTTGCACAACTTTATAGATTTCAAAATTACAACTTTTCTTGTTTTTTTAATGTATTTTTTGTTATCCGGGTCGTTAATTCTTATGTTATACGCATTAAACTATTACAAAAAAATGCTTTGATGTTACTTCAGCTGACAAGAAAGAATCTTTACTGTTTGATATACACTATCTGCATCTGAGGGAAATATATAGATGTCGTTCCTTACTAAATAATTTATTTAAATTATGAATTAACGACCTGTATGTAAGACATTTACTAATAATTTAAAACTTAAACTGCAGACGTTTCAAGCATCAATTCTGGACCTTGTCAATATTTTTAACCGACAAGGACCACAAATGATAGTTACAAATTCTTTTTGTATAAGTCTGATATACGATTCGTTAATTGATAATAAAAATAATTAAAAAATTAGCCTATTTGTCAGCAATCAAAAGGATATATATATTTAATATATTTACGACGTTTCGTCCATTTTTGTGAACTTCATTAGGTAAATTTAAAATGGATTACACATGTAAAAGCGGAAATTTCATGGATTTCTATGTTGTTTAAAATTAGAATTTAGAATTTTTTACCATAAACGTAATAACGTGTAATAATTTTTGGGGGTAATTTTATATTAAACATATTAGCTTATATAACATTTTACAATGACCGCATTGTCTCTCTTTTCTTCAAATTCGGTGATTTCAGTACCCCATATATTATGAACGATATATAAATAGCCGATTTTAATCCTGTTGTTTTCATTACTAAAACTACAGCAGTACAAGTTCAGTGACGCATTAAGATAGAGTACGCTTTAAATGATTTTCATTTATAATTATGAAAGTCTTCCGAGAGCCACGCGGACTCCACTTCACACTCATCCAATTTACCTCAAGTTTAATCGTAGTCTTTGCTCTTTGGGCTAATTAGATCAGCGGTAAAATCCGTACCATGTTTGTCACACTCGTGAGAAGCATTCCTCCTAAAATCCCCATATCGTGAACTGTTTCCAAAAAAACTTGATAGAGTTGTAATGGGACTTAGCTACATCAAAGAGGTCCGCTAACGAGGCCACAAGATGGCGTGCAGCAGCGTGTAACGAGGGATTAGCCAGTCCTGCCGTCTTTGAAACGGCTTCCCAAACCGAATATAAAGGTGCTTCATTAACAAGATCATTAAACGTCCTCAGACAGAAAAGGAATTAAATTTGTCTTGCCTTCAGACTTTCCTCTTGTCCCGGAGAATTCCAGCGCGGAATCAAGACATCGGAAGGAGAGAAATGGAGAGGGGGAACTCGAATTCCTATCAGTCGGCACGCCGTTTCGCAGATAACCACGCTTATAGAACAGGATTCCTCCAAGACTTTCCGACGGAGAACATCTAAACAATGCAAAATTCCAGCCGAGAACTATTGTCAGGAAGAAATCACTTCGGTCCTAGTTTTGCTGAGAAAATGAATATAATGAGCAAGCATTCTCAATTCTGTTCTTTCAAAATACGTTTTCTTAGCGACTTTCTAGGTATTAGAATTATTTTAATTATTTTTGTAGTATACAGTTAATTTATTATACATAATAATGATTAACTCTGTACGGTAAGTTGTAAATGAATAAGGCGTAAAAATAGACATTAACAAATTATAATTTATTTATTTAATTCAAATTAACGACGTGTTTCTGTCCGGGTCTGGATCTTTATCAGACATGAAAACTTAAAGATATAAATTTACAAATATATTAGAGAATAGGCAAAGATGATAAAATAATGAAATAATATGATAAGGTAAATGGCGTAAGTGATTCGCTTTCTCACATCAATAACAAAATCTACACTGTTTTATGGGTGATTTCAATCTTTTTTAAATTAAATGAGCTGGTATAACTAAGTAATTAGAAAGAATAAAATTTTAAAATATATTTAACAAAACAACAAAAAATATCCCTCTGCTCTTTAAAAAGAATATATATATTAGAAAATGAAATGCATTATAATTGAAACAAATTGATTCTGTCTCTCAGAGGATGTTGGGCTCAAATACTTGGTCTTTATATTCTAAACACGAATTGTTGGTGGCGATGGCTACTGTGGCATTCTGGCTATGAGGGATTTATGGTTTCATCTAGTACTTTACGCCACCGGAAAAGTCGTAGGTAGATCTGTCCGGAACCTTTGGAACCATTGAAGAGGCAGCCTCTACCGCCAACTTTGAAGTCTGACTAAATACCTCCTCCTAACTACTCAATAAAATAACAAAAATTACTGTACACCGCTTTGGTTCTGAAATTCCGTCGACTAACTCTCTTTTAATTCTTCATCCCACTTTAACCACTCATTAACGACCGCTCAACAACTCGCCAACAACCAACCTCCTGCATTACTCTTCAACAATCATCCTTCTCGACCTTTCCTCCACAACTTCCTAACTTGCCCGCTCAACAACCGCTGTCCCATTGACTCCTCAAGCTTCACCTAAAACTTCGCAAACTCTATTCTTCCCCTTAGCCGGCGAAATATCCACGACTTTATCCAATAAAAATTCATTTTATATGACCTTTGTCACAAACTCACGAAAACTGACGCACAAGAGGTTACCGAACTTTCAGTGGGAAAGTCTGAGACGTGCCAAAATGTAAAGACCAAAGCTTACCACTCAACACAAATATTTATGATCCTTCTGGCCAGCGGCTTCTTAATTTCTCAAAGGGCGTTACTTTAATAGATGTTGTGAGGCGCGGCCAGATACCTGAAAGGTACAGCACGTAAAATTTATATTAAAATTATTTAATTAACACTAACTAAAATAACGCCTTTAATAATTTGGAAAACATGTTTACACTAAAACACGAAGTGGCTGACTTAATAACTTTTATTCTGAATGTCCTATTAAACAAAAATTTCTGTTATCTGTAACCTAAGTGATGCAATAATATTTTTGTCTCGCTATAAGTTCCACCAGAACAACATTAAAATCGTCAAAGACATTTTAATAGCCAATTCCTGTCCCCTTGTTTTCATAAACAAATTTATTAGTAAAAGATTACTCAAACACAAAGCCCAAATATCCAACACAAAACCCAGGCTTTAACACATCACATTACTACGCGATCCCATCAGCCTTTACGCAATTCATTAGCCCAACTATTCAGAACCTACAATATTTAGCTCATAACTTAAACCGCCAACAATTTATACATTAGGTACCTGATAATAAAAAACAAAATTGACAATGTAGTCTTTCAATTGAAATTCAATTATCGTTCTTCTTAGTAGATATTTCAAACCAAAAGAACAACCCTTACCAGAAGAATTTGGAAGCATAAACGTAACATAAAGCTTCCACATGATAGTTTATCTTCCATATGGTTTTAGATTTATTGTTGCTTCCGACAGTTCTTGGTTGGTGAAATAGAATAAGCCATACATTACATCAAGTAATAATTAATTATAAGAAAAAAATAAATAACAATTTTAAAAAATATCTGTAAATACATAATTAGAATAAACAAGGTATGGTATTAAATCTACGGAAACAAGACACGCACACTAGAGAAGCACAAAGAAATGCATAAACAATGGAGATTTCACTTCTTGGGGATTGCATGACAAAGAATCTGGCCTTTCGTAGTAGCTCCAGGCAATACATGAAAAACATTTTTGACAAAAATAATACTTTTAATGCGGTAATTTCCAAATTTTAGATAAATACAAATACAGCAATTAAAAGTCCAAATTATTGTAATACCGATTCTAGAAATGTCAAAATTGGCATTTATTTGTTGAGCAGTATTTATAAGCTTTTTATCCGTGATCAGTAATCTTCCAAACTTATGCTATTTATCTTTGCTATTTTATCTTTAAATGATCTTCGAATAGACTCTAATATATTTGTACAGATATATCAATTCAATTTTTATTTTCAAGCCGGTGAGGATCCATATGCAGATAAAAACATGTCAAGTTTACTTAAATTAATTACAAGTGTCTCTGTATTTGGCACTAATTATTACTTAATATATTATTCAATTCATATTTTAGGACATGATTGCTATTACTTGTTAAGTTGAAATCTACATAAATCTTTGAATTATTAATTTTTTGAGAGCGTACAGTGGATCTATAAGTTTGGATTTAAGTCTTAGGCCAACTTGATGTGCCACAAATTTGAAAAAAATAATAATAAAGGAAAGGATTACGTGCGTCTAGTAGATCTGGTCAAACGTCATATTTTATTGTTTTTGATATGCATTTTTTCTTGTTAACTAATCCCTGACTTGAAAGTAATGCAGTCTGTTAGATTCAGACCTCAATTCTTGCCATTAAGACGTTTAATATTACCACGGATCCATTCCATCGTCATAAACAATCATACACCCAACTGTTTATATACATTTCCAGTGATGAATAATGAACCTCATTATCGAGTCCATTTCACAACGTCCACAACGTAACGGGCCAACGTGAATCAAAATAAATTATTTGCTTTATAACAGTTATCTGTACTTATGTGTTTGTTATCCGTATTTGACTCATTCCGTTAGTATGTTTCACCAATATATATATATATATATATATATATATATATTGTAAATGAGGGGGGATATTATTTAATGAATTTAATAATTGAGTTTAAATATATATATTTATTAATTATAATCTCAGGGTATTAATGGTTTGGGTGATCACGTGTAGCAGATCAGTTCGTTGACGAACCTGAGTTGTCTTCATAGGCGTCTCGCTGTAATTTCCGTGTTGTGGAACTTGAAGCGGCCGGTCGACAATAACACGAAGTCTTCCTTCCCTTGTTGCTAAGACCTTTCTTCCTTTCTTCCCTGCTTCCTGGACTGATCAAAGCATGGTCGCCGCTGCTACCTCACCAATCTCCTCTCTCCACCACTCTGCTGCCATCTCCTTTCACCACCACCTTGTATCACCAGCAATCTCTTTCTCCCAAATCTGTCAAATCTGTTTCTCCACTCTCCTTCAATCTCCTCTCTCCATCCACTGCAAAAATCTCTCCAATCTCCTTAAAATTGTCTACGCCAGCCTCTTTAAAGCCTTGTCCCCACTTATCCGACACCTATCACTATCCTCCAATCATATCCCTTGTTTCATTTGGGGAAGACACGCCACCCGGTCACCAAATTCCCAGGCAGATTAAGACATTCCGAAACGGCGACGGGGATGTCCGAGCTTTATGGTCGCAGTCCCTTTGTTGTTTTTCCGAGCCGCCGAGACGACGCGCGGAAAAACCCCTTCTTCCTGACAAGCAACTTTGTCATTCCGGAATATTTGGTATTTAAGTTCCAGTAAATCATAATAAAATTTGGACGCGGGTTCTACTGCGCTACAATATATATATTGGCGATACATACTAATATAGAAATCATCAGAGAAACAATATGTTATTTTATAAAACAATGATTCCATTTCCGATATTCCGTTTTAACTTCCTCCATCGCCTCTTCTATATATATATATATATATATATATATATATATATATATATATAGAAATCATCAGAGAAACAATATGTTATTTTATAAAACAAGAAACCTCTGACTCTTAGGATCTTCACTTCACTCGAGTAAATATACTCTCCTGCATTTTACTTCATTAATATTCATGTTCAAGAGAAAATATTAAATACAAGATTGTCTACTTTACTTCACTGATTCCAAACCTCCTTGTTGGAGGAAATTTGTTTCAACTCAGTTACAGAATAATTTAAAAATCCGGTTTATGTGATCTAGATTGGAGTTTATTTGATCTATATTCCAATATAAGTCGGTTTTATCTGTGGTATTTCTCAATGTCTTTCATGCATTTTTCACTTGTAGGGCTTAAATAGAGAGCGATTGGCTAGCCTTTTAACCCCCAAAAAAATTATTTTCCTATCTACTAGGTAAATTTAGAGCTTTCCAATCACGTTTATCTAACATATAGCTTCAGTATTATGATTCTTCTTCCATTTTCTGTTATTATTTATATATAGATATATATCTATATATAGGGAATGTCAATAATAGTGGTTCGATGTTGAAATGGAATAAAATAAGCTGGCTGTGTGAAATAATAACAAATATTTTTCTATTTAAAAGGGCATACATAGGTCTCAGACGCAGCTACTTTTATTCGATTTCAACATCGACCCACACTTATTGAAAAACCCTATAGTTTAGTGTTAATAATATACATCATATACACCTATAATGTGTATATTACAGTTATAAGTATGATATATTACTAATACTAAATTATATTATTATACTGTTTGTTGGTCGTTTATGACCTGAAAAGAAAAGAAGTCTGCAACCACGATGCTGTTTTATTACGTGGCCTATTACTCTATCCCTTCTCTCGGTCAACGTGTTCCATATTGTTCGCTCTTCCTCATTAGTGATTCTATCCACCCATCTCATTTTCCTATAGCACCACATTTCAAAGGCTTCTATTCTTATCCTTTCTGCAACTCCTACCGTCCACTCCATACGAACATTTTAGCATTGATTTCCTAATATTCAACTTATATTACCCATAAGTAAATTTCTCTTTTTTTCGAAAGCCTTCGTTGCCTGTGCCTTTATGTCTACTAGTTATTATAATGCCCAAGAAGCATAATTCCTTGACGTCCTTCAAAGTATCCCTTCCTAACACCCTTTGCTATTCCATTACCTTGGTTTTCCCTCTATTAGTCGTCATATTAAACCCTTTCTCCAGGACCACGTTCATGCTACTTTTTATGGTTTCCAAGTCTTCTACTGACTCCCTTATACTACAATATCATCGACAAAGCGTAGGGTTTTTATTTCTTCTCCTTGTAGTATGATTCCATTTCCGATATTCCGTTTTAACTTTCTCCATCGCCTCTTCTAAATATAAATTAAACAACATGGGCCACAGACTGCATCCTTGTCTTACTCTTTTATTTATATCTGTTTTATTTTCTTGCCCTTCAATCCTAATTACGGCTGACTACCTTCTGTAGATAAGCCTTCTTTCTCGATATTGTATTCCTGTCTTCTTCAAAATCCTTAATAGTGTGTTCCAGTTCACATTATCAAAACCTTTTTCTAAATCTACTAATGTCATGAACGTAGGCCTGTTTTTCTTATTCTGTCTTCAATAATTAGACACAAAGTCAATATAGCTTCTCTTGTCCCAACATTTCTAAAAGCAAACTGATCTTCTCCTAAGTCGCATTCTATTTGACATTCCATCCTCCATCGTTACTTTACATATTTTGATTATTATTCACTTCACGGATTCAACTAATCCCTTATTTATGCTGAGTAATTAAGAATTGAATTAAGGTAATATTAAACTGATCAGCGCTTATCAGAAAAGTCGTTGGTGTTTCTGCACTCAACGGTTCGTCAAGTATTTATCTGTCATTTCCTTGAATACATTCGTTATTTTTGGCTCAAAAACTTTCATGGATCGTCTGGCAGAGAAGTGTGAAAGGACGTTATAAATTAATAACAATATTTTTCAATTTATTACGAATAGACCTCTAAACAATTAGAGCTATCATGTGTTCATTTATGGTTTTATATATTTTATGGAATATTAATTACTGGTCGGCCTTTTTCGTTACAATTATTTAATTCTGTTTTGTCACGAAAATAATTTAACTGACACATAATGAATGAAACAACAAGGTACAGAGTAATTATGTTCGTCCGCCGTACATCCGGAGTACAGTTGGAAAATGTAAAGAACATCTGTTCATTTTAATTGAGTGGAGGATAATTCAGGTTTTTGCCCCTCGCAGAACAAATCACATTCTGCATTAAAACGCCACTGTCAGTTTAATAGAAATGTACGGAACGCTAGAATTCAAATTTCATTACGGGAAAGCCGGAGTTTTACCTACTAATTAATAATTCCATGATTGAATCATTAGGATTTGATTTAATTAACGTGAGGTGCTATTCATTTTAATTAAAATTAAAACTCTAATTGGTGGACGATAAATTATTTATCCTTGGCGAGCATTGTAGTCGAACAGTGGCAATGACGGGGAGGTCGTTATTGATCCATTCTCCGCCCAGCATCCCTTCGGGAAATCACCGATTGGACAATCTAGTGTCAATTGACAAGTTGCAGCCTAGAGCTCGCTAGTTTAAACACGACTCGATGAGAGCGTTGTGAAGCCCAGGTGTCCGCAACTGTCTTCAGCGACAACATCCATGCGGTCCACCGCCTCTTTTAACACTTCAGTTCGAATGTCACCATCAAACTGACATATAAACTAAGTTCGATTGAAATACTTCCAATTGTTACAGAACTTAATCCCCCCTTCCCGATAATACTAAAATTAAAGTTACGCATAAATGTGTTTTATCACTCCTATCCTATGGGGACGAAATTCAATTTAAATAGCAAGCTAAATGTAAGAATCAGACTCAAAGACTCATATAGCACCGATTTTGATACCAAACCTGACTGTTTTATTTTCATATGACGCCCCTTTCACCACTACCACTATGAATACTTCATTTTGACGCTGAATGGGGTTGAATTTATACTAAAAAAAATTACGCGATAACGCTATCAAAATTAATTGGCCCAGAAAAATATTTATTAGAAGGAAATAACGACTTTTATGGACTTTTTAAAATTTCCCCCCTCCTCCGCCAAAGTGGTGTTAGCCGTGTCTTACCCCAACAGTGTTGATTTCCGCGAATCCAAGAACACGTGTGAAATTTTAGTCCAAATTATCCGTTAAAGATAGTGTGTCGAAGTCTGTTTTAACCCTTCCAACCCCAGTTTAGAGCCTAATCTCGATGGTTTTCTGGTTATTTTTATGCTTTGTCCTTACACCTCTACCCCTAAGAATACTCCCCTTCGAAGGAGTTACTATCAAATTAACTGATCCAAGAATGTATTTTTATGATAAAAATATTAACATTTTTTTCTTATTTAAAATTTTATATCCCCGGCTCTAGGGGTGGTAGCCGTCTTACCCCAACAGTGATGATTTCCCGGGTCGCAAAGAGCACGTGTATTAAATTATGTCAAAATTGTTCTACTTGTTTAGATTTATATGCGGAACATACATACCCACATACATGCAATTTTATTATAGGGATGATCTAGCCATTGCCATTTATATGATGATTCAAAAAGAAGCTGTCTTATTTTAAAGAATATAACAGGAATCTAAATCGGTAGCAATGAATGCAAGAACACTCGACGCCTCTCACCTCTGCAGGAACAAAGCTACATTAAGCCCTAAAGACAATGACATTGAAAGTCAGAGACTTATGTACTTACTGCCGCGGCACGCCTTTGATTTATATCTTCTGGCGTCTCCTTTCTCCCGGTCTCATTCCACCACTATCAGCTCGTATTTGAAGTTCAAACTGTACACGAGTCCGCAGCGATACATTTAAAAGTGTAAGAAATTGAGAGAGTCAAGGCTGCGTTTTTTGCGTACAACCGGAACACAACGTCCAGTTTCCGCAAATCAAAGTTTAAGTAAGAATTTATATTACTTACTGTTATTTTAAAGTAAATTAATTAAGAAATCCTAGGATTGAACGTGCAGGTTGGGAGGAATTGTACTGAGGAGCGTGAAATAGCGAGAGGGAGTTTAGGGCGGTGCTTCAAACTATATGGCGGCCGTTACTTCCGACTGTGTATCTATGAGAAGCTGCAGTCCCATCTGTTAGGCAATCTCCTCCATTCTGTGTGTTTAACCATTAGAGAAGGTCTCCACCGAGCAAACTGCTTCGCTCAATTTTACAGCTCTCGCTCCAGCCCAGCCCTACCCCAGATTACAGGAAATTACTCGTTGCATTGCCGGTGAGGGAGATAACAGATTTTTGTTCGTTTTCTATCTACCACACGCCCTGTTGTCTCGTTCTGTTTGTTTCAATTGTCACAACACACGTCGGCATTCTATTTACAATTACTTAAAATATGGCGCATAACTCCGTAATCGCGTCTCTTCTTTCTTCCACGAAAACCAACCACAAGTGTAAAAACGTCAAATTATTCTATAATATTAGCCGTTAAATACTATATTATCAATTTAAAAGGCGCATTAAAAATTGGAACTGAAACATTAATTTGTAAGTTTTAATTAAGAATTATTTTATAGGAGAAAGCTGAAAATCAGATGGGTGGATAGGGTAAATAACTAGGAGCTTCTAAGCAGAATAGGGGAAATGCGAACTATATGGAGGACGTTGACCAAGAGAAGGGATAGATTAATAGGCCATGTTTTAAGACATGAGGGACTTCTAAAATTAGCATTAGAGGAAGTGTGTGGGGTAAGAAAAGAAGTAGGAGGCGAGGGATGGAATACGCTAAGCAGATTAGGGAGGATAATTTAACTATGTAGGACTGAAAAGGCTTGCGCTGGATAGGTTGCATCAGACCAGTCTTAGGACCGAATACCACAAATAACAAAATTCAGATTTCATACTTCGGATGGCTTACGAACTTTTCCCCTGCGATATATTTATTGTTTAGACTCTACTAATATCCGACTCACTGCAATCGTCTATGGAGGGAAATTTCAACACTTATTTCTTGGGTCCCCTGTAGTTTTCAGGTTTATATTTATGCCACCCCAAAAAATTAATTAATTGGACACTAGTCTCTCCGTAAACATTTTTTGACTAGCATCGAGACGCATTTTTTTAACCATTAACCCCATGTTGGATACACTCCGACTTATGCTGATTTGCGGTTAGCTCAAAATTAATCGCAGTGATGGCTGACGGAACCTTAGCCGAGTCAAGAATAAGGTACCTTGTGATAGTCTTAAAACTCCCTGTGAATTAGAAGAGCGAGAAGTATTTTAAATGAATTAACCCTAAGGGAGTGAAAATATTTCCAGTACCTTTACGAACTAGCAAATGCTCCAAATGCTCCATTTTCCAGAAAGACGTGAAGTATGTTCCTGGTGGAATAAAAGAAATGCATATTCTCGGTACCTTCAGGCGGTGAAAAACATTCCTGCTTGGCTATGTTAAATTTTGGGTGTAACATGTATCTTTTTTCTTTAAGTAGGTGGAACAAAGCCGACCTCCTGTGGCCTAGTGGCTAACGTCGCTGCCTCACAACACAGAGGTTCCGCGTTCGAATCCTGGCATTGGCTTGGAAGTTTGTGTTATTATGCTCTCGGAGAATCGGTACGCTGACCACGTGTCACTCCAAATTCGGAATGTGTCATGTAACTCGGCCCGGTAGGTCGAAGCCCTCAATGAGCTGTAGAACCAACGAATAATAAATGACACAAAGCTTCGAAATTTTTATGTCTTATATATTTGAAGCTTATGGCTACGGTTTTTTTATATTTGATTTTTCTTAGATATATTAAAATATATTCTCTAAAATTACATTTCTCTTGAGTTTTGAAAGCATTTGAGTCTAAAACTTTAAGAGAGTAAACTCAAATTTTCTGTGTACATTTAAGTACGCTACTACAGAAAAACTCTTGTTAATTTAATAATTATAGTCAATAACTGGCAAATGCTGCATTTTATAAAAGAAAAATTAATAGATATATTTGTTTATATTTAACGGCACATGCCAGTTGTTATAAAGATATTCCGTACTTACTCTACTCGGAAGAGCCCAATAGGGACAGAGCAAATTTATAAGGGATACTTTTGTGGGATCGCGAATATGGAAAAGTATGCCAATCAAATAAAATTGTTAAGTAACTAATTGACGTCTATGAATAACACACAAAAATAAAGAATTAAAAATTCGTACAACAGACATTTACATAAATTTTGAAGAATTTTTAACGTACGGTTCCACCATCCATTTTGGTCCTTGTCAACCCTTGATACTGAAGATTAAACGCAAAGATCATGCAATCAGAGCATAGTTAAAAGATAAAATTATCAAATACGATTTAACAAACCATCATATAATTTGTTTAATTGCGAAGTATTGTGTTTTACATTAATAGAAAAATTATTGATTTTAATATACATTTTATTTTCCTGATTGTATGATCTGTGTGTTTCTATCCTAATTTGGTTTCAAATACTGATAAGGACCACAATGGATAGTCGAAACGTCTAGTTTATGTTAAATATTATTCAAAATTTGTGTAAATATGTTATATGAACTCTTCATTTGTTTATAATATTTTATTGATTATAAAATAAAGAACCATTCAAATACATATTTCGATGACAAAGGAAACCATGTTAAATCAGTTATCTATGACAAACCGTCTCAAGTAAAACTGAATTACGGATAAATAAAAATAAGCAATTCAGTTTATTTCTTTAGTCTTTAAGTAACAAAGGTCGACGAGCTTTTCACTTCAATGTTCACAATAAAGGGCTTTTAAATTTAAATATAACAAAAAAATAAAATTCTAGGTAAAATAAATATGAACATTATCGTTGTTAAATACTTCAAAATTATGAATTATGAATTAATCTTAATTGCGAAAAAAGAGAAATTTATGAAACTTTAATCTTACAATATTTTAAAGTTTTTCAAGAAATTTAAGTTAAAATAGTACAATTTTCAGTAACGTCCGTCTACCAGCTACATAATAAAAATGTATTACGTTCAGTTTAAATGATGCTGTCATCAGAACAGGATCGTGTTAGACATCGTAATCCTGAGACTGGATTTAAAAATATGCAGAAACTGAAGGAACGTCGAATCGAATCTTGGCACCTTTACTTACTTGAAAGTAAACTCGGAACATATTTGAAGAATTGATGTGATATGTACGTCAAATACAGTGACGTTTACGACGCGACGCCAGGACACGGAGCAGTGCTTTAAAAGGAAGACATTAGGCGTCCTTTGTGCGTCGCGGTGCCTGGCGCCTCCAGGGTGGCACGCAGTGGCGCGGCCCGTGGCACTCCTCATTAATTCGCAGCTCACACATAAATCCTTCCTTAAATACAAACATGTTGACAACTGCTGTAACTTTCATTATACTTCATCCGTCGTTGAATAAGCGGGGATGTCCCTTTGAAGAAAGTCTACGAAAAGGTTCGGAAGTCAACCGATTGATAGTTATTGGGATTTTAAGCCACGTGGTTGGCATACCTGCTGGAGGTCATCTCTGCCTCTACGGTCTAAACTGCGTCTCTGGTCAAAAAAGGACACATAATAACCCTATTCCAAAAATATAAAGTGACTTGTTGTTCAGCTTGAACATTTCGCTACAACTATGAACACAAAATATGGAAAGAAAATTAATTTTTTGGATTTTTGTTTTAGGATTTAGATAACTTATTTCTACTTCAACAATTTATTAAAATGACGTCATAAATTATATCACCTGCCACGAATATCACCTTTTTTCTACAACCATAAATTTACAATGACATATGGCTTCCGATGTCTTTGTATTATTCCCCTAAGGTTTTCTATCAGTTGGAGTTTTAATAATAAATACTTAATGTATTTTTTAATTTTGTAGACCGTAGCTTTCTACCAACATTGTCGGATTAATCTAAATACACAAGACACTACATTTAATATTTTAAAATATCTCTTACAATTCCCAAAATATGTAATAATTGCCAAAATTGATATTCGATTATCAAAATTACCCATTGTGCAATTTCAGCCAAATTTTACACACATTTTTGTGTGACTGGATGTCAGCACTGTCGGGGTAAACACAGTTACCACCCATAGGGCCGGGGGTGGAAACGTTTAAATATGTAAAATTGGCAGATGTTTCCGTTGAATAAATACTTTTCGGGGTCAATTACTTTTATGGTGTTTCCCGCGGCACTATTTGTATCCGTCCTACCCTAATGACGGCGATGATGAAGACGATCGCGAGAAACAAGAAGTATCATAGCTTAGGTAAAATATTAGTTATTTTTAAGCATTAATATTCCGGGTATCGCCGGACACCCAGATAGTTATAAATATATTGTATCTGTTATATTAAACTTGAGGCGATAGTTAGGTGGTGTACTTGTCTAACGTTTGTTTCATACTATTTCAATTCCAAGTAAATTTTGTAAAATAATGTTTTCATGATTAATACGTTGTACATCACTATTTTTCCACGGGGTAAAATCCTGATGAAGGTACAAATACGTACAGAAACGTTGTTCTTTTCGATTGTATTAAAAATAAAGTCTACATCAGATCATGAAATTTTATTTAACAATTGAATATTAAAAAGTTTTTATGAGTGAAATGTATATCAGGTGCAACCCTCATGCAATCAATGTTAAAAATGACAAGAATAATTGAAACAAATTTACGATACTTTTTTTGTAGTAGTTTCACGCTTTAATACTCTTCTCCATTGTTAAAATTTAACTGCCGAAATCACATATTGTTACTACATCATTTCGGGCCGTAACTGTCGCTGGAGATGGTCCAGCGCGGCACCAAATTCAATAATCTTTTCGGTCTGCGGGAGTCAAGGAGTAAATAGGATATATTGCTAAATTTCTCTAAGTTTTAAACCATGTTTTTATATATAAATTAAAAAATTGTTGCATAGAACTTATATTTAATTTATTGTAACATTACCTTTGAAGAAGTTTAAAATTGAGATGAAACGTCTGTTTTATAAATAAATAGTTATATATTTAATGCTGGCTTTTTGGCCGGCTTTTATATTGTTAATTTTAAAGTCAGAAAAGTTTGTGGTATTAAAACGTTTTCTTATGTTTCTATTATTTACTCATTCACTCTGCTGTCTTCAAGCATCAGAATAATAATAGTATAATAATGTAATGCAATTAAGAAGGGAATTATTTATTTCCATCCGCTGTGTAGGAGTGAGCGTTGTTTTGTTGCGGTACTGTGGAGGGGAAAGTTTCCGAGGTTGTGAGAGTGGAACATTTCCCCGTAGTGGACTGCCCGACATGATTTTGAAAGTTTATGCGTGCGCAGTTTTTGGGAATGACGATGGCTGCGATAAGGCACTGGGTTTACTGTCGGCTGCAGCGATTGCCAAGATTAAACTGCCTGGGATCTGACGTCGAGACTCATTTCCGGCGCTGGACCCCTCAGCAGCCCAGCTGCTCACTAAAACAATTACAGCTATATTATAAGCGGAAATAGGGATAGAAACTTTGGAGCTCCAGCCTCAGACTCGTGTGGTTTTAATTTTCATTTTGCGGAGTGTCGGGCTCGGAGAAAATGGACACACATTTATCAGCCCAAGAAAAGAAATCGTCACGAGGAAGAGAAAGGTTTAATGTCAGACTTCTGCGATGAGCACTGCACAGCACTGAAAGCGAAGGTATTCTAAGTACAGTACCATTTCCTTCAAAAGCAAATAAAGGCAATGAAAGATATTTACTGCAATAGATAATACCACTTCATTTGTATTATTAATTGAAAATCATGTAGAGAATATGAAAATATTTTTGTAATCATTATTGATTGGATAAATTACATTACTATACAAAATACATTAATAATAAAATACACGTAAACCATTTAAATAAATAAAAACATTTCAGTGTTTAGGGAACTCGGGACAGAACGGGATAGCGAGGTAGAACGGGATACCCTAATTTTTTTACTGGATAGAGCTGTAGGTTAGTAAATAGGGATGGAACATTGTAAGTAGTCAATGAAGAACTCCTGGCAGCCGACTTGACCAAGTTCTAACTCCACCTTGTGAATCAACTCTTTTGAAGTCTTACATCTGTGACTAATTTTTGCAGCATTTCGGCAGAAGGAAGATGAAAAACTCCTCGCTCTTAACTATTTAATGGTATACATTCATAAACTAGGTGTCTATAGATGCATATAAGTTACGGATTAAGGCTCGGTGAAAAAAATTAAACTGAGGCTAGCGTGCGGGGCGGAACGGAAAAAGGTAATGTGTTCCTTAAGAAAAATTAGGAAAAACTGGCAGACTCATCTTATTAGAATGAGTTACAGGATTCTGTGCCCAAAAAGAAAAGATTAAGAAAGAAAAGGAAGGGTAAAGGGAAAAATGTTAGCAAAGGCCGAACACTAAATAAGTATAAGAAAGAAAGCACAATAGTTGCTAATATTTTTACTAAATTAAGTTTAATTTTATTGCACTAATTGTAGATACAAAACATCCTGTCCCGTTCTGCCGTACCCCCGGGAAAATTTGAAAGTTTCTTTTTAAAACTTCATCAAAATTGTAGATAGGTAAATAATGTAATGAATTAAGTTATAATGATATTAGATTAAGTAAGTAATAGAAAAAACTTTTTTATACTTTTATGATATTTTCTATAATTTTACCAAAATTGTTAAACAATACGTATCCCGTTTTGCCCCGAGTTCCCCTACGCAGTTATTAATACAGAACTTAATTTTGACATTATCATTTTTTAATTATTTTAAAAACGCATAAATTAGAAATATGTCTCACTTTGCCCCAACAATGATAAACATGAGCATTTACATCAATCCATTGTAAACTTGTTGTTCCGTCAGATATCGATTTATAAATACTAACTGTGGATCCCTCGTTTGATCTCCATTTTGTCAACATGCCTAACAGATATTCGATGACATTTCCGATATTGATAACTGAAATACGAACGCCCCGCAGGGTTCTGGAATTCGCGGTACGTCAAAACTCTCCGCGGCATTGACGTTGGAATCAACACAGAATGGAGGGGAAAACAAATCTATCGGGCTCTATTCAACACTGATGACACTTCCTGTGGTCGCACATTTTATTCATAAATCAAACAGATCCAGGAATATTTTTTCTCCCCCACACCCACCCCATGATGATGCTGAACAGCAGCGCGCCATACAAGTGGCGCTGCGTGGCGCACAATGGATCTTGTCAGGGAGGATCGGGATCACCTACTCTAACGCAACCAATTTTTATCTTTCACTTACTCGCAGAAATATTATACACCTCATTTAAAGCAGCCTGAAAGGGGGCAAATAGTTGTAAAGTACTAAAAATTCCTCTCACTTTATCATCAGAACAACTTTACTTCAACGTAGAAACAATTACAAATTGAATAAATGGAAACATTTCACAACGTTCCTTCGTGCTTTCTGTCTATTTTACATATTTCGTAGATTGTGCATTTTCTACACTGTTTTATATATTATTCCACATAGTTCTTATTTGAATAAGAAGTTCTCGGGATTTCAACCAGGTTATGTCATTCATAAGATACGACGTTTCGAAGGCCATCTCCGCCATCGTCTTCAGGTAACTGGCGGAGATAGCCTTCGAAACGTCGTATCTTATGAATGACATAACCCGGGTGAAATCCCGAGAACTTCTTATTCAGTCTATCCACCGGAAAAGCCTAAATTCTCTAATAGTTCTTACTTATTGGTGCGTGGTACAAATGTTCGTATGAAGTGTGGCGTTATATAAGTACAAAACGTGGACGATAGGAGTTTCAGAAAGGAAAATAATAGAAGATTTCGAAAGTTGGTGCTATAGGAGAATGCAGAAAATCAGATGGGTGGGTAGAATCACTAACGAGGAAGTTCTTAACAAAATAGGGGAAAAGCGAACAATATGGAGAACGTTGACTAACAGAAGGGATAGATTAATAGGCCACGTTTTAAGGCACGAGGGTCTTGTAAAATTAGCATTAGAGGGAAGTGTGTGGGGTAGGAACAGAAGAGGGAGGCAAGGATGGAATACGCTAAGCATATTATAATGAATGGTAATTTATTTCCTTATATACTTATCTATATATGCCTATATATACTTTATATTGTGAAAATAAAATTCATTTACAGTGAATCTACAAATGGAACCGCAATCCATTGCGTTAGTTGATGAAATCCCCATTTGTCACACGTCTCGAGGGAATGCGTCGTGTTTCCCGTCTTCTGCGATGTACCGTTTGGTCGTCTTTGAGACGTGCTGAAGGGCAGTTTCCAGCAGTTGTCTGCTCTGTTCTGCACCTGAAACCTTTGAGGAGTGAGCACTGAAGCCGCACAAATAAAACGCTGCTTGGCATGGAGGAAAACTTCCGGCTTACCTTCCCTTTTCCTTTTTGTGGAGGAGAGCGATTAAAAGCAATCCACGTCCTCTTCAGCGCCTGCTACAAAAAGTCTGTATGGAATTAAAATCAAACTCTCCTCGGCCTTGTGAAGACATCAGAATGCCTTGAATTTAAGTTAAGATGGGCTTGAGTGCAGACTCTCATTTTAAAAACGTTTGTTCTCCTTCTTCTCACGGATAAATTAAAGATATTTGCTTCTATTCATATACATATATTAGATCGAAATGTATGTCTTTATCGGATATTTAATTGTTTGTTTCACCGAATAAATTCTTATAATCTAATAAATTACACTATTTTTACAATATTAAAATTTAATGCTGATAATGTAAAAATTATAATCGGAAAGTAAAAATTTATTATTTAATTATATTCATACAATTTAGGTAAAGGAAAACACAAACAGAATTTAATATTTCAATTATCTCTAACATTTAAAATAAAATTAAATTAAAAAACAGCCAATCAGTTAGAATTTTTTTTTATCAAACACTTTATATACAACGTTTTGGGACTTCTTGAACCTGAACAAGACGCAAAAATTGTAGACGAAACATATATAATATAATTCTGACTTATTGTCAGCTAAAGTTAGTCTGTAGGCTCAGAAATTTTTAGAAACTCAAAGAAAAATGATACGTTTATTAAATGACGAGTTATAATATATTTTGCCCAACTCACGGAAATAGAAGCCATGAGTCGGATGCTAGATTTGGAAGTCCACTGAAGGGATGTTTTCTCGGGAAATTGGAGAAAAGTGTGTTAATCGACATCTCCTTATGCTCTCTATCTAGTCATATAAGACTTAGTAAGTATAAAACACTGACTCATTCACATTCCAGTTGAGATCCCGTTTATGTTCATGCTTTTTTAAACATAATCCACGACCGTTGACATACTCGTCTTCGAAAGAACTCATCATTTTCTATAGCCAGCATGTGTACTCTCCATAATTCTTCATACAATTTGCGTTCCTGCACAATACCTTGCAAGAAAATTAATAAACATGACCGCTTCTTAAAGCTTCTAATGGAGTATTAGATTTGAGTAGCTTTGAATTACTTTCAAATAAGTCGCTTTGGTCTCTAATCACGGTTAACTATTAACTGCACATGGTTAAAATATTAATCTAAATGATTGAGCTCGGTTGAACAAAGGACGGCCGTTAGATGGATGGCGAAGAGTTATGAAGAATTCGACAGTAACAAGCTGGAAAAATCTTCTTCATGGAAATAAATGAGTCCATGGATATTTACGGTGGAATGATAAATTAGAGGCTACACTCTGAAAAAATTAAGTTGAAATAATTGGTAGTTATGAGGATCATATTATGGACCCACAATAAGCGAATGAGATCTCATTATAGTTTTCAGAAGAATTCGAATACCTCACTTCGACAATAGACACTTAGCTCATGAAGTTGACACTATTTTCCATTTGTAAGTTAATATAAAATATTAACCTGTCCAAATTTTTGTTACTTTGTCTATTGCATTGACTTGTCGATATATAAACACGCTACTTTTCATGTCTAATTCAAATAACGCACCTATTAAACAATTTACAGGACCGAGCAGAGAGGGTCAGCGACGAATTTGTGCTGAGAAAACGAGACATGCGATTGTTAGGTTTCATTGTATCCGGACCTGCGGCTTCTTACCGCACTTGCCAGGTTAATATTGCCTCTCCGTGAGGTCCATCTGCAGTTTTGTCATTAATTAAACAAATCAATGAGACGCTGCGGGGGAGTCAGCTCAGGCCAGAATCCAATTACTTGGGATGTGTACAGTCCGGCTGGCTTTTGACGCGCCCTCGCATTTCAATCAACGGGCCACCAAAATGGCGTCAGGTACGTTGTCATGCAGTTCTTGCCCCCGCCTACACGTGGCCATGCTCTTCGTGCGAAATAAATTATAGGTAGTTGTCCTTTCGTCGATTGGTTCAAAAAGTGAAGGGCGCCACAAATCATTGATCGCTTTGTAGTCGTTTGCCTGTATCTAATTTGATAAATGGCTCCGCGAGTTTAATTAATTTACCTGTACATAATCCTTTAATTAATGGATTAAAATACAATTAAAATTTGAATTTTAGACAATGATAAAAGGAAAAGCAGGTTACCTATTCGGGAAAAAAAATCACAATAAGAAACGCAATCTATTGGTTTACTAGACTTGCCAACCGCCTGTGTATTGTCCTGCGATAATCTCAGGTCGGTGCTTGAAGAAGTTAAATTTTCTCCCGTATTTTTAAACAGGTATTATCGTAAATGTGTTTGAATCTCTAAACTTGTCACATATATTCTATGCGTAGTGGTCCGCTTGTAGTGGTAGTAGACCAGAGCACACTTTAACACGAACCTTTATTAGGATAGGTTCGTACACTAAAAAATATACAGAAAATATAATGTAATCCGCTCTATTTTGTATATATCCCTATATCCTAAGGAATGAAGGCTTCACAGTGCTGTGAAAATAATTTAGCGCTTTCCGTATATTCAATAATTTTAAAATTAATAATAGTCGCACTCCTACGACTGTTGCTCAACCCGACGACAATACTCCTTCCACCCTCTCTCCTTAATTTACTAAGACGCCATGCGATTTCTCTTGACCTGTATTTAAATTGTGCCAGAATTCATTTCCGTGCCTCAATAATATTTTCAGGTTTTAATGAGTTCCTGAACCACGATTTCTTCCCTTTATTCAAGGACAGCGTTTTAAATTAATTCTAAAGTGTCCGTAGTATTTTAAACATGATAATATCACAGTGAACAATTCTCAAGATAAAAGGATCTGTAAGTACGTTAATACCTCAAGTGCAAGAAATTCATAAAAACGCCGCGGCAAATAATAGTTTCCTCAAAAGAACGGAATAAACTGCAGCCTGCGTCTCGAAAGTTTCTGCTCCGTTTTTTTAAGTAGTGTATTTTTCGAAAATGTTGAATTCATTTCTTGTTTTGGGTTTACGAGATACAGGGAAATAATGCTTAAAAATTCGGATTATGATGCGGACAGATGTGTTCTTGACTCTGTTTCTGACTGTAGTTGTCCGAAGTTCTGAAGGCCTAGTAAAGCAGTAGAGACAATAGACCGCCGCAGTCAGCAGACAGGAAACCTAAGACTGCCTAAAATCATTCGTTTGAGAAGCAAAAACTCTCTGGGTAGGGGATTGCAAAAAAGAGCAAGCATAACATGAAATTGGGCCGTTTCTCTTAAGTGATTTTAAGTTTTGGTCGGTTCTTGATTAGTTGTTGAGAGTTATAGTCTGTTGGTTTGATGTTTAGGTTGGAAACTGACCAGAAGTTAGTCGGCAAACCAGCGCAAGTACTCCAGATTGCGAGTTCTTCTTGTAATATTTCAAGTTTAGCAACATAGAAAGTTGTTGTCACTGATCAGTGATATTCACCACCCCACAGATGTATCGAGGCCTGGAAATATGTGTTTCTACTAAAATAAAAAATTATTTTCTTCTCCCCACTCATTACAGTTTTTTGACTAATTTTAAGCACTTGTAGATAAGTGGTGTTACTGTTGTTTACACCGCAAATATATTTACAATAATAAGGGAATTATAAAAGAAAGAATAGTTAATTTTAGTATAATCAATTTAATTATGATGATAAGATCGAAACTGTGGTAATACAATATAAAATTATTTACAAAAGAATAATGTAACTTAAATTAAAAGTTTCAGTAAAAATAAATTTACGAATAAAATGTATTATCAATTTGGTTATGTCGGTAGAGCAAAAAGAATCTATGCAGCTCCTAAACGGCCGCTCTCGGGTACGCGGTGACAAACGACTTTAATGAAATAAAAACAATCGCGAATCAATCAATAATGGTTTTCAAGGAAAAACCAGGTAAAATGCCGTTACCGGATGTTTACGCCTGGTGACGTCGTTCTTCGTTCCTATTTGTACGCCTGCTGCTCCTTTGCTTTCTAACGTCGTCTTCATCAGATTAAGATCCTCTAGCGCCTCTCCAGATTAAATCCGCATCCGCATCTTTTTATTTTCTGTACTCCCACCAAATGAATCTCTCTTCTCCATATGGGTAGAAACTAAACTTTATAAATGTTGCTTTTTCTGCCACTGCTTCGTCTCTCCCTAGCGTGTCGCTCAGGCTGATTCCCTACACCAACTGCTCAACAATCATCCTAGGCAACAATGTGCCATAATCAGCGAGGTTTCATCCCGACGTGACCTTGACAATTCTCGCTTTCGTCATGTACGCGACTCGGTAGAACATTAAACTAAATTATTTTTGCTTTACCCATTCAATGTAAGGGGCATTACTCACCACACAATTGACGTTAATCGTTGGTCATGTGTAAGCATCCAAGTCTAAATATTACATCCATGTGGCCTTAAATGTTACTTTTTCGACGAATGCTCTGTGTTACTTGAAAAGCTTCTCTATTTCAAAGTTCACTATAATCAGATCAAAATTATCGTTTATATTAAAATATATTAATTATTAACAATTATCAATTCTAAAAAATTTGAGAGCAGACGTAATCCAGACTAACCATTAGAGTGTAAGTTAAATCGTTTTGAAGATGGCATGCTATGTGTTGAGCTACTGCTTTACGTTTCACCAGTTTCTTTATTTCAAATCTACTAACAACCCTCACAACTAATATTTTCACACTAAAGCATAACATTGTTCTGCCTGTCACCAAAGCACTTCTGGATAAGATGAAACTTCGCTGTCAAGTTCACTGACCTTCTCGCTTTCCAGATTTGTGGAAAAATAATTAATCTATGTCAATGTCAGTTCAGGACTTACATTATTAACAAATTAAAATGTAATTATCGCGATAATAATTTATAATTTTTTAATTATAAATAGCTTCTGTAATGATGATAAAGTGCAAGTGAATACTGTATCCCACTTTGGGCGCTGTCTCCGTGTGCCGTAACCTGATAATGAGATAGTTTTCTCACACAAGGGAGGCTGGGGCTAAATTCCACCCGTCAACTTCCTTGCCGTGCTAATTAGAATTCCTCCGCTGCGCTGCGTGCGCACAGGCGTCCTTGAATATCGACGATATTTCAAGCACATCCAAAATTATGCTGGAAGAAAAAAAACGTTGTTTCAGTGCATAACACAATAAATACTCCTTTACGCGTCTATTTAACATGTGTCAACATATTTAGGCTTTAAAAGTTGGTAACAACTGCCAAACGATAAGACGTATTATTTTTTGTCGCAATGGTTTGCAATTGTTTACTTCCCCTATTCTGATGCGGATATAAAATGTGTCTGGCTAAAATATTTTTCCTTTGTTTCCTATTTCCAATATTTGTACTCGTACACAGAGGCCAAGAAAACTGAGTTACGACTAAAGGAAAATGATTACAATGGCCATGTGCCAATAAATCGTAAGTTTTGTTTGTAAATTACAGTCAAAATTCGTTTCCAGTTTCTTTACAATCATGAATTATCATTATATGTTATTCTTAAATATACTGTTTTTCCAACTGGAATTTCCGTTAGTCCTACATTGAGAAAATGCGATACGTTATTATCAGCAACTACAATAAATAGCAATTATAAGTTTAAATATGCATAGTAACTAAATATGGAAACACTTAAATACAATAATAAAAACCCTTTAACATTATTGAGGATACAATATAATTCTTACAGTACGCCTTCATCTATTTTTGGAGGTGTATGTACTGGGATCGCAGGACTTAGACATACGGAAGAGTTGTCTGCTGATCCCATTGGGTCAGTCGGCTAGCTGCCTCCTAAAACTGCTGGAGACACGAAGACGGGAATGCTGTGACGCCACAGCAAACTCCTCTCCAGTCATTCGGAAGGGCCTGAGAATAGTATTCAATAGACCAACCTAACTGATGCAGGTTTTCAGGAGTTTTTCCTGCATCACTTTAGGTGAATTTCCGTGTAGGATCCTTAAACTATAGCTCGGGGGCCTTAGTCAACTGTTGGCTACCTTGTTCTACCTTCCACATCCCCTCCTTTTCAGTTCACTTCCTATGCTATTAAAGGGGAGTTGCCTATTTCAGGATCATCCGCATGTAACAGGTTACCCAAAAAGAAATAAACAAATCACTAAAAATGGAAATTACTCGATATTAAAACAAACAAGCTAACAAATAGAATAAAAAGAAGCACAAACGCAAACGACGAACAAGTCACTTTACGAAATTGAACGACAAGGAATCTGTAACTTCAATAGAACACAATAGATAGGAACAGAAAGAACTAAACTAAAAGTAATAAAGTTATGAAACAAACAGTTTAAAGAAAGACACGTACCTTTTGCAACGAAAAAAAATAGTTCTAAGGGAAACGGTGAAGAAACTCGTGTACTGAGTAAAAAGCGCTTTTCAGTAAATTATTCTTTCTCTTATTCTATATGAATGGTAAATACTTTTGTGGTAGAGGTTAAGGCGTTGCTTCTCCCATTTCTAGACGCACATTCGAGAAATTCAAAGTTTAATTACGTTTTACAAACTTTCAAATTTGTTGTGTTTTCACTATTTTAATGCTAGTGTTTGAAGTATTAGGGTGTACCAGAAAGAAACTGAATGGCCCAGTTTGGCCCGCGAAAAGGTAAGAAACAGGTCTCTATATGCAAATCAGGAATGGAATCTTCTTAAAGTGAAAATTGTTTCTTCAATGAGGTTCCAAATCAGCAAAGGTTATTATTAGGGGGGGGGGGAGGATGTGCAAGTGATCGGACCGCCGCGTGAGACGTGAGACGAGTGAGAGAGAAGTGGAGCGTGTCTGCGAGTAATCGGCACGAGTGGCGTCGCGCCCCCTCCGTCCCTTTGTAATTACGGCGCCTGCCTGTCTGTCAGCGTCGCGCAAATATTAATTCCTCGGTCGTCGTCGCCGCCTGCAAGTATTTATTTCACGCTACACTTACACCGCCTCTGCTAATGAGAACCACTGCCACTTCTCTGCATAATGTATCCGCTGCTTGCGCGAACGCCCACACTAAATTGCGTCTTAAGTTTTACTGTTTGGTGGAATACGTGCGGCGTCGTAACAAGTTCCAGATCGCAAGTTCTCCGCGATTTTTCGTTTCACAGGGTGGGCTTTGAACACGAAGTGAGACACTGGCGGTGTGCGAGAAAGCGGAACTCTAAAATTCTTAGTGCTTCAGTTCCTGTCAGCAGACGGTGCCCAAGTAAAACATCTACAACGTGTCACAACATCACATCATCCTCTCTCCTATGGTCTAGCTCTTGGCGTCAGAAGGCGTTACCAACCTCGTCCTTCCTGTGACTTCACAAGGAATTATTTAATCTCTCGAGTAATTTACCAGTCAACCTCCAAAATTCAGCAATTTTATTATATAATAACCCTGACTAGCTTTAAAAATACCATGAACAAAATCTTAGTATTCCTTTGCGATTGAACTGAACACATTTATTCCTTCCCTTTAATTATAATTAGGTTAAAGCAATACTAATCCCGAAACGTACACCTCACGTTTGGCGCCTCCCCGCTATGAACAAGCCACGGAAACGTCGCAAATATTAATAGCGTCGTTTGCAGTGAATATTTTATGACATTAAATTATTAAAATTTTGTAATTTACTTAAAGATTTTTCTTCATTCTTTGCAGCTTTAAAATTAATTTATAGACATTATTCGTATATATGAAAATTAGTAAAGGAATTTCCTTCATTCTACACAGAATTAAAATTATTTTAAAGACTATATCATTCCAATATTTCAAATTTAGTAAAAGATCTTCCTACATTGTAAATACAGATTTGGCATTAATATTTAGCATTTCATCATTCAAATATGTGTAATTATATAATTGTATATAAATTTGGCCTAATTCTTTGAAATAATTGTTAGGTTTAAATCGCGGTTTAAATTAGATAATAAATGTCACCTGAGTTTGATGGATCCTTTGAAGAAATCTCATACAAAATCTGTCAGGAAGGAAAAGTTTCCACACGGGTACAAAGGCGACGTTTCAACGACACTGCACTGTTGCCATCACGCAGGTCTCACTAATCGAGAACTTTTACTTAAACAATTACACCGGGAACCTTCGATCTTTGAAGATCTCGTACGCATGAAACCAATTTATGAGAGATTTGATAAAGTTTTGATATTGATCTGTTGGTAGTACGTACGACTACAGCCAGCTGTATCACTGGTTTTCTCAGGTACACAAGCAAATTGTTCTCTTGCAAATTCAAACAGACCGTGGTACTTTGGTCCATTGCAAGTTGATATTATAAAACTAATTTTTAAAGTATTTATGTTATTTACTACAAATTCAATAATATGAAGTACGACGTTATAAGCGGACCGTATACTAATTCTGTTAGAAGCTTCTTTTTTCCAGAAACCTTTATAGGTCGTGTTCTGAATTTTTTTTATCTCCCTGTTGTAACAGCACCGTCGTCTCAACATTTCCAACACACTTAAAATCTTAATTATGTCAAAAATATTTCACTGGTCAACCTGTATACTATTCATTTATTGAAAAATATATAAGCATTAGATTAACTGAGATTAATTTCAACTCAGCCAGGGGAATGTTGTTAGGTGTAATACGTTTCGTATTTAATCTAATAATGTAATAAGTTAATTTAAAAGACTACTTTTATTCTGTTGTTTATTAAATTAATTGCTCTAACTGTGGCTTTTGTTACATCGGCCAGACAAAACGACTTGGAATACAAGAATGAAAAAACATAAATCTAATTTTAGTGTAGTCAGAGCCTTATCACTAAGCATTTTATTAAATTTAATCACAGTTTCGATATTGAAAATACCACTACTTATACAAATTTCTGAATTATTGTACTATAAAATTCAAACAATAGTAAGCTCGTTGCAGAACATCATTACTAGTTAGGGGAACTCGGGGTAGAACAGGATACCCTATTTTTTATAGGATAATGCTGGAGGTTAGTAAAATAGGGGTGGAACATTGTAACTAGTCAAGGAAGAAGTCCTGGTAGCTACCTGACCAATTTCTAACTCCACCTTGTGAATTAACTCTTGTTTTGGTGTCTTACATCTGCGAATTTATATTTTTTGTAGGATGTTGGCAGAAGGTAATTGACAAAACTCCTCACTTTTAACTATTTAATGGTATATATTAGTAAAACTAGGTTTATTTCCGTATAAGATTTAAATCTGCTCGTATTAAAGCTCTGTGAAAAACCTTAAACTGATATTGTGTGGGGGCGGAACGGGATACTACTGTATAAGGCAAAATATTGAGCGTTCCTCAAGTAAAGAAAGGAAAAACTGGCAGACTCAACTTATCACAATGAGTTACAGGATGCTGTACCCAAAAACAACAGATAAAGAGAGAAAAGGAATGGAAAAAAGGGGGGAAATGCTAGCTCACAAAGACTGTGTCGTAACAAAAAACACGGTCAACCATACACATAATAAATATAAAAACAGAAAACACAAAAGGTGTTAATATTTTTCTTAAAATAAATTTTATTTTATTAATTGTAATTGAAAAAACATCGTACGCCGTTCTGTCCCCGGAGGTGGGGCAGAATAAGAAATTTGTAAGTTTCGTTTTAAAAATTCATCAAAAATCTGAATTCTTTAAGTGATATTGATATTAGATTGAGTAAATAGTATAAAATTATGTTACATACTTTAATAAAGTGATTTTTCTTTTTGTATG
Organism: Eucriotettix oculatus; assembly: GCA_034510155.1. Taxonomy (NCBI): domain Eukaryota; kingdom Metazoa; phylum Arthropoda; class Insecta; order Orthoptera; family Tetrigidae; genus Eucriotettix; species Eucriotettix oculatus. The sequence continues at coordinate 14,146,399 of CM067377.1, forward strand.
ATTGTTAAACTCGTTATTATGTAGTTTCTTCTTGTGTGTACAAACTATTCGCTTGGGGAACTGATGAGAGAATAGGACTGCAGCCGTTGTTGGTAGGTATAATATAGGCTAATATTGGCAGAAGTTTAGAATTGTTGATGGGTGCAGAGAGGAGCGCCTAGACGCTGTAACGCGCCTGTTAACTCAATCCCGTAGTGACATACGGCCGGTCTTCTTCTCTCTTTGTGTACTTAATCCCTCCGAGCTGCGCTGGTTGGAATGCCAAGCACTCGCGGCTCGTTCTAGTTAAGTCCCGGCTTTTCCCTCGCAGTAAAACTCGACCCAGCGGTAAATCACCATTAGTACCGCTGAACTACGTACCACTTTTCCAAACGATTATGTCAACCGTTTTATTTCTACGAGGCAACACGACACAGCTCCATTCGGTAACCGCATTCGTAACAAAAATTCAAGACGTGTTTTATTACCCTCGTAGGTGACAGTATTATCACGGAGAGGTACAGAAGTAAAAAAATGTTTTTTGTAACTATCTTAGTGCTGATTTCTAACTCAGTAGTAGCAATTACCGAAGCAACTAACTGTAGAAAAATAATTTACTGTGTCTGGAACTATACAATTCTTTTCTGTACGCGTTAGGAGACGACGACCATTAAAGTAAATCGTACTGAAAGCAATATTCTCTAACTAATATTACTATAAGTTAAAAAAATAATAATCCAATGAGTCAGCAAGAAAAAGTCAGTGATGTCAGAGTCAGAATGCAGGAAGTCGGCCATAGTTAACCAACTTGACTTTTATACCATACTATTCTGAATTTTCAGCGTTTTGGTTTGTAATTTTTAAGTCCGAATCTTCTTTTCTCAAGTCATAAAAGCACATAATATTAACCCGTTTCTTAAGAATACGAAATTTAGCTTAGTCAATTTATTTAAAACGCAAACTTTAATATTCTGCGCGTAGATGGATCTTAGTCACTAAATCTTGCTTCTTGTCAAAAAAAATGAAATGTGTGTAATATCATTCATTCTTTGGAGTTCTCATGTATAATTATTTTGTCAGTCTTTACACATCGCCAAAGCTGTTTTAACGACTATAAATTTTCTTTCGTATTTAACTATAATCAAGTATATAAAATTAATAAAGAAGACACATAACCTAAGATTCTCAATAATTCTCATTTGAAATTATTACTTCAGTCTTTGCAATTATAAAATCACAAAATGCAAAATACATGCATGATCTAAGATTCTCGTGAATTCTCACTTGAAATTATCCAGTGAATCTTTACAATTGACAACAAAGCTATTAAATTATAATTATTACTCTTTAATATTTCCTGAGATTCGTATTTCAGGATGTTATTGGTCAACAGTCGACTTGTCATGGTTTCCTGAAGTATAACATGTTAGAAAAAAGAAATATACAAACCTGCGTATTAAAAAAAGTCTTAATTATTGTTTTTTTATCATAATTCCGTGTGTCCCTCGTTTTCGTATTGCAGCATATAATTTATCAAATGCGAGAGTAGGAGAATGTAAACAGTCATCATATTGCATGCAATAAAATATGGCACATTTCCTTGTATTCTATCTTTCTGACGTTACAGACTCGCTCACATATTTTCAAAATTATAATTTGTTTAAGGTTCAATTCCCCCCGCCTTCAGTTCTTTTCTCCGGGATTTTAAGAATATGTGTTCCTAGTTATGTTTCAATTAGTCCACCTGTTTAAATATCTATTAAGAATGTAGATGCAGTCACAAATCCGATTGTATTATATGGCCGTTAATTCAGACGAAATTATTGGCATAGGTGACTGCATCCAGTTGACTTTTCTTGTAAATGTAAAGTAACAGCTTGTTGAAGTCTTGTTTCTGGATGTGCATACTTATCTAAATAGTCAGGAACCAATTCAGTGTGTTAGAACAATAAAATGCCTTGTAAAGATCTTAAAAATATCCGAACAGCTGCAAAGACCTCTGATATAGATGAGATCGTAAGTATACAGCGTTTGAGAATCTCGCAAAGGTGTGAGATATAATGCAACTGGTCTTTAGAGCTGCAGCCTCCGCCCAAGTAAACGATTTAGAGATTTATTAATAAAAAAGGGAATTTGAAGGAGGAGGCTTTAGTTCTCCTTCCTGGAAGTATCTCTCCGGAACAACACAGGAAGGCTTAAAAAATTTAAGTTCTGTGTACCGTTGAGACGTAGAGCCAACATAAAGAACGTGTTAAACGAGTCGTGAGTACACAGCGCCTCCTGTTTCAATATTATCAAACTTAAGTGCCATTCACGTTTACATTATTTTTTTACAATAAATAAATTACAGTAATGCTGAAAGATGTCCTTCAAGAAAAGGAAACATTTCTAAGTATTATTATAACTTTTTAAAAATAATTATGATATTAAAATTAAGCAAGAAATAAATAAAAATTAATGTTAATTTTTGTACTAAATTTATTAATGTGAATAACCTTAGGTACTAAGAAGTGGGCAGTTTACAGTCTGACAGAGAAAAGAGAATTAAAAAATATATTACCCATTAGTGACTTCCAGGATTACAGGAATTTTTGTGGATTGTGATGAAAAATTCTTTGGTATTTACATTCACGTGGCTAACGCTTGTTTTAATAATATAAGAAATTTTTCAAAAAATTAACAATACAGTAACAAATGAAACACTTTAGTAGAAGACTTACACAAATGTACTCTACTAATGCATAAAACATTCCTAATTTACTTTCTACCAACCTGATGAACTTATTTTGCATTTTTATAAGATCAATAGATGTCTTACAATGTGTATTACAAACAATTAATCAATGATTACTGATTACCTTACATTTTAAATGTAGCTATTAAAAGAAAAGCAGTAATTTTATTTTAGGGTTATTACACGGCTTCCGTCCCCACACTTTTCAGTTACGTAAATGATAAATTGTCCGTAAATAATTAACATTGAATCCGGTTTATATATTCTTCGATTGTGGGCTGAACAGAGACATGCAAAAGAATTACCTCAATTATCCCTAAAATTACTCGACCTCTCTTTCCTCCAAGAGTTATTTAATTCAAAAGATAACTGCCCTCAGCTGTCTCTGTAAAACCAGTTCCTCTCTGAAACTACAAATTTGATAAGTTATTAATGTGAGGAATATTTAAAAATAAATAAGAGGCCGCCTGATTCTCGCATTTATCTATACCTCGCGCTGCTTGGAGTAAAGAGAAGAAAATGAGTAATAGGCCATTTTCTCTTTTAATAACCGAATAACAAACGAGGATTATTTTATCCAAGAAGAGATTCCAATGGAGAGCTTATTAATATTTGAATTGACGAAGATAGCGCCCGCGTCTTTAACGTGTTTATCTTGCATAGAGAAACGGCATGCATATTGTAAACGGAAAGTTAATTCCGAGATCAATAAAGGCGGTTCCTCAATCTCCTGCGAAGAGATGTTGGTTTTGTACGAGCAACTTTTAATGAGGGGCTGCTATGTTTCAAGATGAATCACTTAATGGTTCTTAGTGTTCCGCTGACTCGCCTCAACTCAAATAAGGAACGCGGAGTTATCACAGGAAAATTTACCCTCGTCTTTTACTCTTCGTGTTCAGTTTACCCCATACGAGTTCCTTTACCATAACACTTGTCTAATTTTAATATTTTCAGTAATCTGAATAAAGGAATAAAATTGAATTTTGTTGATATCCATATTACCCACGTATGAACCTGGAAGAGATTTACGGCATACTTTCTCGTATAGTCAACTACCTGAGTGTTCGCTGTTTCCCGGGTATTTATTTATATTAGGTGGGAAAATTAACAGTTCCATAATAATTTATTTGTCAACACGTGATTTAACTGTCACCGTGGCCATTGTGTTTTTGGATTATTAACGATCTGTATCGTTTAACCAGGATAATGACTGGCGATACCTTAACCTAGTCAATAATTCTCCTAGTTCATAAAGAGACTCTCAAAAAATTCCCGATACGTTAAGAGAATGGAAAATATTCCCGGAGCTTTAAACACTGTAAAAATTTTCCATCAGAGTCAGAAATACACAGAGCTCCTTATAGGAGTAAAAACTGCTTCCGATACCTTATTGTAGAGAATAATAATACCGGTACAGTAAGTGAGTAATGGATGTTCCAGATATCTTTAGGTACTGAAAAATATTTCTGCTTGCCTACCTTAAATTATACCTTTTTTGCGAAAAAAAAACATTTGAAAATTGCATATTGAAACGACTCCGGCGTCACGTAGTCTAAAATGTTTGTACCAATTCAGAAACCTTCGAGGCCACCTATCAGCTGTGGGGGGAGCTTTCTTTGGCCTGAGAAGGGTGAAATGATGGGGCATAACTCTTCGAGAGGCCGGCAGAAAACTTCGTGAGGGTCAGCCAAAGTTTCATCATAATTGGATGAATAGTTTACGAACACATAAGGGACCAACAAAGATACGTTATTTTTCATTTATAAAGAAAGATTTAGACAGTTAATCAGCATTCGTACGAGAAAGATAAAGGTTTGTGAATTATTGAAAGTAATCCTCCCTTCGTTAAGTAGTTATTGAGGATGAAACCGAACACGCTTAAATAAAGTAAATCACTCTCCTTGGTGCCAGAACCAAAATTAAAAATGAGACTAAGCCGGTGACGAAATAAATATCATGCAAACAATTCGGTAAACCTTGTGTGGTATTTATTTTAGCCCTAATTTTGTCTATTTATTGGCTCCTGACCTATCTATTTGTTAATATTAAACTTATACAGACATTTTATATTTTCGGAACCAAGTTGATACCAGTGATGGGAAACGTTTTCTACTTTCATTAATTGTGTTTTCTCTCCGTGAAATATATATTTATATAGTGTGGTCATCATGTACATAGTTTCCTCAAGCCTGTCTTGGTCACACGTTCAAACGTTGTCCATCTATTTATTGCATTTTTAACCATTTGAATTATGCAGAACGAATGAATTTCCGGTGCAGATAAACATGTAAGTAAATCAGAAGGTGATGTTAAGTGAGCTGGAATTTCAAAAAGAATATCAAATTTTTATAACGCTTTCCGAGAAACCTTTTATAAAATGACAAGAGTTTCCGAAAGGGAATTACAATTATTGAATGCGTTTAAGGGTGTGATTAAAATAGGGAGAACTATCCCGATCCTATTAGAGAGTTATATGTATTTTCGGAATTTTCTCATTCCTCCATTGCCGAGTAATTAAATTTCTATAATAGCTTAGGCTAAAATTTAAACTTTTTCAAGCTACTAACAATCAGAATGGCGCAGAAATCATTTTTAAAGTAATGTTAACGTGATTTGTCTGACTCGGCCGATTATAAATAATTTTCCGTGCCTCAAAAAATTAATTATTCGTCTGCAGAACGATACGCATACATCAGTATCATGAGACAATTATAATACCAACTCTTGTACAAATGTGATAATTATGAAAATATTTCTAGATAAAATTCAATACTGACAAATGCCGACGTACTAATTAAGGCGTAATGATGGGCTTTACGAATTTACTTGATATGTTTTTTATACTGAAATCATCAGGTTAAGGCGGTTAATGATACGGTTTCCATAAGTTGATTCTTCAAAAACTTCTACTTCGAGTTGAGACGGAGTTTGATATCGATTTAGACTTTCCTTCGGTAAAAAATCCTGATAGCACTTAATCAGCTACCGGTGTTAGACGACGACTTTACTAATTAGTTGGCAGGACGATGCGCCACCTGGAGTTCGGTTGTTGAGAGAGCTCATTGTACGGCAACCAATTACAATCTTGCCTGAGCTCTGACGTCAGCTCTGTCCAATTAGCAGCCAGTGTTGAAAAATGCGTCATCAAGGCATTGCCCCTTAAGACACAACAGGGCACGACTGGACAGATTTTACGTGCCCCCAAGACGTCCCTTATTTAGCACGGCTTTAAAATATAAATTTGTCATTAGACCGTCTCATTGATAGATAACAATGCTCCATGACGATAAGTAGCATTGCTTCTGAGTTATCTAGTATACTCTGTTGTCATATTAATAATTTAACCTACAGATACCAACTAAAATAACCAGATTCATATGGTCTCATATGTTCTTTCATTGTTGCAGGTCCGCACATTGTTCGTTAGCGGCCTTCCCATGGACGCCAAACCCAGAGAACTGTACTTGCTCTTCAGGGCCTACGAGGTGGGTAATTAATTTATGAGAAAAGCAGTGTCAATTATGAAATTCATTCTAAAGATGCTTCATGCAACTCACTCATTAATTGAATTTATTAATGACATTATTTCTATCTTTTCCGTTTAGTGTAAACGACACATAGTAGAAGCACATGTTGATGACATAACCACAGACACTACTTGGTTTTAAGCACATTAAAATCTTCGGCAAAGTTATGGCACCCCCAAAATAATTATTAGAATTTGGTGCATCATACTTTCCTCCTGGTAGCAAATTCAGCAATATTTTATCTAAATTGAATTTATGGTTTTACAGATGAAGCATAACACATTTTATTTACATAGCTATGTGATATTTAAATATAATTACGACAGTAAAATAGCCAATAAGCAATAAAAATGAATATAATCTATATTATAACCACAAATCACAAAGTTTCTTCCAGTCTTTCAAATTAATAAAGACAAGATAACTTAATTTCAAATTATACATTCCAATTGATCCCTAATAATCAGAAAGTTTTTGTTGTACGTTACGTCGAATTAATATTCCAAGTAATCCCCCCCTAGTAAACCCTAAATGTTACGACAACCTTTCTCGAATTCCTCCAGAACTTCGATTGGGCTACAACAGCTTGTCATTTCTGGCAGTCGATTTCGCTCGTATGCGGTCAGTCTGACGTGTAGCTGGATAGCAGATAGCAGTGGCTGTCCTAGGTAAAGATTATTACTACCCACCCAGAAGTTTCCTAATATTAATTCTACAGACCGTTTCAATAAAAATAAAAAACAATCTATAATTTAATGAATTTTAGAGCAGCACAGTTAAACTTTAAGGTGTATTACTTGTAATAAATATTAAATACAAATACACTACATTTTAAAATAAAATGTCAATTAATGGAAGTATCAAAACAAGTGCACAGGTACTCACTACCTGCTCCTAGTTCAATTGCTGCTATCTGCTATCGAACTACGAATGTGACTGGCAGACGTTGAGCCTGAGATTGTCTGAAGATACTCTGCGAAACATTTCACTGCCGTCGCGAGGAACGATTTTAATTACTTATATGCAAAATATTGTAATAAAGTAATTATCCGCACGAATCTTACTATGTTCATGGATATTTAACAGACCGAGGCCCGACAATAACGACATTACACCAGTGTCTCTTGACTTACTTGGCTATAGTATGTAGATTTGAGAAAACCCAGTGTATACTTCTCTCGTCTAAACAGGAAAGCAACCAAGGAAATACTACTGTAATGGTTTTCCAATGGAATGTGGCTTTCAGCGAATGGATGCAGAGAAATAGTCTGTTCATGGCACAAGTGACAAGTCATAATATGTCACTGTCACATGAATTTGTTTCCATGACACTCGGAAGATCTTCAAGATCAAATAGACTTTCAATTGAAAAATTGAAAATCAGCTGCCCAAAGTAAAATTAGTTTAAGATTTCTTCAGATAATTTTGCAATTATATACGGGATGATTTGGTCTTAGTACATATTTAAAGCACATACAAATTGTAGCCAGTACATTATTTTAATTTTTCATTCGTTTATTTTTCTAGGGTTACGAGGGATCCCTGCTCAAAGTAACCAGCAAAAATGGAAAAACAGCTTCAGTAAGTATTTCACAATGTTGGCTATCTACTACTCGTCAGGTAACAGAAGAAATTATTTTAAAACCATAATCAAAAATCATGGGAGAGGTGTTTATTGTCCGCTGCCTATTAATCCCTCGGCTTAGTTACGATTACTTCTAAACTTATTAAATGATTAAGATAAGTTATTGTTCTGGGAATAAATTAATTCGTGCTTATTTAATTATTTCTCTATTATCAAAGCAAAGCAGTAGTTTGTTAATTGTTACATTACTACTCCTACTTAAACCCTTAAAGATTTGACTTAGAAATTAATATAGCTGTCGCTGTAATTGTAAAGTTTAAATTTACGTAAGCAGAGATATTTACACCACCGCGGTCTATTCTACTATATAAAGTTAGACATACCCTTGTTAACTGACTCACGTTTCATTCGCCGTGATTTCACTTCTCATCGTCCATGAGCCTCCCAGTTATTGGACAATTAATCCCTCTAGCGTCTTCGACGCACAGGTCAGTTACATTTATTGTAAAATTCCTTTAACTTTAAAATGCAATGATTTAAATTTACGTTAATACTTATTTAAGACTTTCTGATGAGATGATTGCTGATATTTTTCGACATATCCGAAAAACTTTTATTGAAAACAAAATAAAAACATATTTCTGATGCAATTTCACTGTTTAATAAAAAATAATTAAAATTAATGAGTAGAAAAATTGAGTAAGTTTTCAACTGTCCAAGATATTGATAAGAAATATATCTGATACATAATCAATAGTAATCATCCTGCCCTTACCTTCATCTACACAAATGGCAAGAACTGTTGAAAATAAATGGACTCTATAGAATACAATACATGATATTCTATTTTGATATAAATGTACAGAGCTTTGCATTTGTCTGGTACATGTCTCGCTGTATCTCGCCGTCGGAGTGTTTTGTTTCCATGACAACAGCCTGCGACATTCTTTATTTTTCGCCAAAGAATAACCCATCACTCTTTAAAGGGTCAACTTGAAGGAACCAAAAGTATTTCATTCAGTTTTTTTGCCAGTTTCTTATGGATTTTCCTTCATTGCAGCTCCATAAAACTCCTCCCCGACAGTTCAAAACCGCCCAGAGGAATCATAATCTCCCAAAGTTGTCTTTTCTCCACACTAAAACCTCCCTTATTACATAAGCTCAGATTATGGCAATTACAGTCGCATGATTTTCCGCAAAACACTCTTCAGATAGACGCTGAAGCACACCATTCACGTCAAATAAAGTAGATGAATTTCTCATATTTTTACTTTTACGGCCAGCTGCAGTATGTGTGAAGAATAGAGCGACGTAGCACAGCTTTTTAAACCACAACTGTATTTTATATAATGGCAACCTTAAACCTTTTACAATATTTACATTTGCTTTACGACAGCCGTCAAAGAAAAACTTGCGGGGCCAAATTTCCTATAATTGTGTGTCTGACGGCGAGGTAAATTCGTTCCCTGACGGCCAGCTCATGATTATGTTCAACTATCAATCAGTCGTCCTCCTGAGTTATTGAACAGTCACTTCAATTCCCAAATACTTTTCTCTCGCATCAATCAAAACTACATTTATTTTATATCACCCTCATGTAGCCTGTTAACCCCCCAAAAAATGAAGTCAAATTATTCATTAATTGATTCCACCATCTAATATATTCTAAAATCAAATATTTCCGCCACTAATTTTAACTCCGATTTATTCAGCCATCCATCTTCCACCTGCGAATTAATATATTCTTTCACTGCCTTTTAACATGAATTAACTATTATCACGATCAGGGTTCTTCTTTCTACCTTCTCCAACTTACCATGAATTATATCACACTTACAAATTGTTTGCATCCATCAACGAGCTCTGTCTGTCGTCACTCCATCAGTGCTTTTCGACTACTTCCTTTTTCACGAGAAGTTTACTATTTTATTTAAAATATTAAAGTTTCTCTCATCTAATTAAAATAAAGTAGTCCACCAAAATCTTTTCTATTACACTTTTGTTGCCAGATACAGGTATCCGTACTCACTAGCCATCAACTGCAAAAATAGAATCTGGGTTTTAGGTATAATTAGCAAACAACTTTTAAGATTGAATTTATTCATTAAAATTAATTCCTCTGTCACCCTCCATAACTATGTAACACCCGCGCTTTTACCACCGTAGTCATACTCTAAAACTTCCGTTAATGTTTTCAAAATAAATTTATAACAGATCCGTGTTACCCAGAAAAAAAATAATAATTGAAACACAACAATGAAACTAATACAGTTTACCGGAAAAACTAACTGAATTCAAATTTTCGTTTTTAACCAGTTAACGACAGTAAATTTCCAGACTATAACTAGTACCTATAATTTTCAGAGATACTTTAATAAACAAAACTAGTTAAGTAACATATAGAGCCTAGACTTTTTTAATTTCTCTACACTATAACGAATAACTTCTTTCAGATCTTATTTATTCCTCAATTCATGTTTAGTGGCCAACATGGTTAAACCATTGAGACGATTTTGAGTTCACATAGTTATCAAACAATTAATTTTTATTTTAGCAAAACTTCTTTCGCTGGAAGAAACAAGTTTTAGTAAAAGTTTTAAAGCAATTCTCATATTTGGGAAAAATGTAAGGGAAGTTATGAATTGAAAAAACGGTCAACTGGATTTTTGTTTCTTTCTTAAAAATGTAAAAACTAGGCATATTTCGTCTTTTACTTTGAAATAAACGTAATGATATGTTTCCTGTTGTGATAAAGTCACTGCGTACGTTTTGTAGAAGAAGAAGAAATTTCTGGATGAAATTGTAGTGTCGCTGATGAGCTAATATCTCTGGAAGACCGAAGATGATAACTTGTTATTTATAAATGTATAGTTTGTGCATTTCTTAATCAACTGCCTTAAACGAGAGTAACTTTAATCAAAACAAATTTTCTTTTATTTACAATCAGTGAAGTTTCATTTCGATATTGATTTAATTTGTTGTGCGAAGACTTAATGCATCGACTACGGAAAGTTACGTTTTCTGATAACAAATTTCCTAGATTATTCTCTTTTAAAATATATTCATTCAATCGGTATAAGTAACAGTTGATTCGGTTTCACTTTGCCAAGCCTTGAGATCCTTATTAGGTACGTATAACTTTTAAATCTGCTTGTTTTAAGACTCAGTGAAAACCTTAAACTATCGTGTGGGATGGAACGGGATATTACTGTATAAAGTAATGTAAGGTTATGTGTTCCACAAAAAAAGAAGGAAAAACTGGTACACTCACCTTGTAAGAAATGATAGATTAAGGAAGAAAAGGGGAAATTCTAGCAAGGACTGCTCAATTGCAAAAAAAAAGTCTTTGTGAAAGAAAAAATTAATAAAGCGATCTACCATACGCAAAATAAATGTAAGGAAGAAAACACAAGAAGTTTTAAGATTTTTCTTAAAGTAAATTAATTTTATTGTAGTAATTGTTATTTAAAAACTCCTGTTTTGCCCCGGGGTGGGGCAGCACGGGAAATTTGTAAGTTACTTTGTAAAAATTCGTCAAAAATCTAATTTAGTTGTTTTAAGTTTTGATACTAGATTAAGTAAGTAATAGAATTAACTAATGTTTTATACTTTTATTTAGTAATTTTTCATTTTCCATAATTTTACAAAAATTATTAAACAATAAGTGTCCCGTTCCACCCCGACTTCCCCTATACTTTCATATTTATGATGCTGCCATACTGTAATTAGTAAAATTCACCATTTATTTAACGAGTATTTTTGTTATATAAAGGGGCAATTTTGTTTTTTATTATAAGTTCTAGCGTGTTATGATCGTAAGAATTACAATCTGTTAAAAGTTTTCTAGATTTTCTTGCACTCTAGCTAAATGGTTTAAGCCGCTTAGTAATTTTACCGCCAAACATGCCTACCGTCTTCGTATTTATCCTGAAGATAACTGCAGTTTCATTGTTGTTTTCCTTATTTTCTTCTACATTCTCTCCATATATGATTTGCAGCATCTACTCAGTTCGCTATTGCGTACACATTCCAGTAAAACAAGACAAAAAGAGTTGATGAAAGTAGTGCTAAGAGTTTTTATGTAATTTTACAGTTGGAAGATTGAGTGTTAATTTCTTTGGTTTGTGTGTTTCAGCCTGTGGGGTTTGTTACGTTCAACACACGAGCTGGCGCCGAAGCAGCAAAGCAGGACTTACAGGTGCGGGACACGGACGGCCTTCACGTATCTACAGTTTGCTTCAATTTTCATTCTTGTGGCTATGAAAATTTAACTTCGTTTGGGAACCTAACTTACAGTTTCTTTTGCGAAAGTTCCACTTGTGTGCAAATTAATCCCTTAAATTTTTTCAGCGCTCATCCTAAAAACAGTTTGCTGTAAAAACTTGGATTAAATGTAGCTTAATAATTACTGTTAAAAGTTATATATTCTTTTGAAAAATAAATTCAAGCTTTTATAATAAATTAAATGATTAGCATTTTTGGGGGAACATTTTAGTGGCAAGTCATTTCTTACGAATGAGTATGCACGCTTCAACTTTGAAGGGTACGTGCGTGAGAAATGGCTGAACAATGTATTATAGTGGAGTGATGTGTGCACTTGGGCGGTAAGTGAACAGCTGCTCTTCCATGGTGACCCGCCAGAACACCGCTGTACAGTAGGCGTAGTTCTTCTTTGCTGCATGGACTTGTGTTTTTTAATAAAAGAAAGCAAATTACAAAAAAAATATGTAATAAAAGTATTTATTATTACTATTATTCTCCACACCGTCACGATTTTGAACGCACCTCAAAGCCACGTGCACCGAAATATATACATAAGGGAGGAAATTTTTCTGGCGTATTTTCCGGGCTGCTGTGGAAACTCCATGGGAGACGCAGATGGGGGCTCCTGCCTGGTTTTTAATAATCAAGTCACCGCAACTAATTTTCATTAACAGAATCGCGTTCTGCCTGGGCCTGCCTCTAACAAGGAACGTTACTCATATCATTAATACTAAAGCGACGAAAAAGAAGCAAGGAACTGTGGAAAAATTAATGACCAGCTACATACAATCCGATTTACAAAAATATTATATTCTACATTGAACATCGTTTGATAATACGTGATACCTCTAAAGTCTCTATCGCATTCTTCATTTGATAAAAGTTCATTTTATTTAAAAAAATACCTTGTTATAGGCATGTAACAGAATGCTGTAGACTGTCGAATGCCAGTGAATCCAGTAGCGTTCGTTTTAAAACTTTCTGCCAATTTATGTATGAATCTTGAGCAGGTCTACTTTGAAAAAAAGTGGACTATAAGTTTTGAACGAAACGGCCTTTTTAAATCAAGGACACACGTCACAGAAGGGCTTGAAAAACGAACAGAACTTAACAATGAGGTACAGTAGGACTTTTAATAATATATAAGGTTTCCAATAAATTACAATGTCCTCAAATATTTTACAAATTAATTTATTGAAATTTCGGCCATTGTCCTTCCTCAATTTGTAAATGTTATACAACAGAGAGCCAAGTTACGTCCATATTTTATTTATACTGTAATTATTAAATATACATACATTAATTACATGCAAAAAATATATATAGGTGTAGCTTGGCTGTGTAGTTTATTAATTACATATTTAGGATGGTCAGTGTCCGAAAGCTTTTGTTTCTATCAATGACTATGCAATAAATTGATTTGTAAAATATTGGAGGACACTTTAATTGGCTGTAAACCTTATAGTAACTGAACTTTGACGACAACGATGCGATGGAGTTTAGGAAACCTGCTGATACAAGCCGATGAGGGTAAACTTGTCTCCTCAGTGAACCACGCTCCGCGATGGTGGCAGTTATGGACAATTATGTGTTATCTGCTGCTGAAGATAGCGAAGCTAACTTTACACGCCGAATCATCGTCATGAGCATTCATTTAGCAAGAAATAAGAACATATTTTGATCGTATATTCTTCATAGAAATTTAAAAACATGGTCAAATAGAAACAGAACTATATATACACCTTATTTAAGACTCGGTAAAAACGCTATTGGAGTGCGACACTCGTCTGAATATTACGTACCAAAATTGAGCCAATTTGAACTAAAATCTTCTGTGACGTCACTGCCCAAGTATTGAAACTTTGCGCTAAAAAATTACGTAAATAATGATCTGAAACAGAAACATTTCGATTTGACATTAAACGTACGACAGCCGAATCAATCAAAAAATTAATTTAATTTAATAAAAAAAATTAATTTATATTAACGACTGTAGCCCGAAGCGTCGTTCCCTTCTCTGTAACCTCTTTGTGCCCTTTATTAAATTATTACAAATAATTTAGTATTTGTTACAAGTAATTTATAACAAATAATTTATAAATAATGTATCCCTCAGTGATAAAGCGATAAGTTTTTGAATGTGTTGAACGGGCAAACATTGCGGTCAGGTATGTAAATAAATAGCGATCTTCGTGAAATACTCCAGGAGTTATTTAATAGAATTGTTTAAACTACAAATAGTGAGTTTTATGGATTAAAATATTAGATTTAGCGCGAAGAAATATGGAATTCTTTTTTGTTGGCAATGATGCAATAGAATTCAATGAAGAAGTGCGAGAGTTTGGAAGCTCGCAATGACTCAGTTCAATGAAATACAGCTGTATGAAAGTCCGAATGAAACCACAACCATGAATATTGAATTCAAAGTAATTGGCAAAATTGTGTTAAATTTAAAAACTGAACAAAGAATTGAAAGGCATTGTAATGCGACATTCTAAATAAACAAGTTGATAGTCAAAGACACCTCTGGTAGGTTGACATCCAAAGTCACGTTATGAAAGAGCAGTGATCGGACTGTAACTGGCCATTAATGTACTCACAGGTCGATAAATAAATTTCAGGGCGAGGATCTGGTAAATTGTGACGATATTTTTGGAGGTCTGCATAATTATAATTGAAATTATAAAATTGTCGCGAGTAATCAGGGATTGGCTGAGGCCCAGGCCGACTGCTGGTTGTTTATAATAACTGCCACGGAACTACACTATATTCTTCTGGTTGTCTATCTTTTTTAATCTTGCGCACTGTATACAGGCTTAACTACTAACTTAAATATAATTTTTTTGTTAATTGTTGATGTTATTATTGTGTGGAAGGGATTCTCACATCACGTTTTCCCCCCCTTCTGTCTCTTTTTTTGTTTTTTTGTCCCCACACGCCACTTTTTTTGCAGCAGGGCGTCAGGTTCGACCCCGATATGCCCCAAACGATCCGCCTGGAGTTTGCTAAAAGTAACACGAAGGTTAGCAAGCCGAAACAGCAGTCCGCAGCAAGCTCGGCCGGTACGCACCCGACTCTCATGCACCCTCTCACTGGACGTAAGTAGTCACTCATACACACACCCCTTCACCTCCAGTAGCCTTAAGACTAACATAATTCAAATTTTGTGTCGCTGGATTTACCTTGTAGACACTTGTACTTCTTTTTTTGTGTATAGAAGTAAATACGTTGCCTTTGGGTTTGAACTACGTTTGTTGTTTTTTACTCCTTTTCTATTTTAACAAATAGCAACTTCTGACACTATTCATCACACACAAGCACTTGTAATATAGCGTCCAGGTAAGTATTTTTTTCATTCTCTCTTGTTTAATACACTGCTATTATTATAATTTGCAATCTTAGTTGGAAAGCTTCCAAGCCACTTTTGCTCCGGCTGGGTCTCCAAGAGACCAAAATCATTTCGTGCACATTCAGAATTGCTTCCAAGACAGCGGCATGACTTTTACCTTATTCTTACTGCGATACACGATGGAATGTTTAGTTCATGTAAATCCAAAGTATTCTATCAATCGCATCTCGATGCAATTTATCGACGTCAGACGCTATGTGCACTGTAAGTCTCAAAATAAGAAGCATGATGACCGTTAAGGCGCCAGAGGGGAGTGAAATTGAATGATCCAATCACAGCAACGCCTCAAAGGGATGTCTTTGGATGATACAACGTCACACCCCTCTCGCGCCTTAACGGTAATCGGACTTCTTATTTTAAAGAGACTATTGCAGGACCACTGTGTCACTCTCCAGATTAAAATTAATTAAATGAAAAATAATTATAAATGATTAAAGAATAATTCTAATACAGATTTACAGGAAATTATTTTAGTTAAATTCAAAAATTAAATCTCTTTAGTGTTATAGCAGCAATAAACTTACAAACTGAAACTATTATATACAAATTTCAGAGAAACTTTGCATATGAAACGAGAAACCAAAACTAGTTAAATAATATACGCAGTCTAAAGCTAAACTGCCGAGTTGTTGTGACCTAGTGGCTAGCGTCACTGCCTCACAACCCAGAGGTCCTGGGTTCGAATCCTGGCATGGGCTTGGATGTTTGTGTCGTCATGGTCACGGAAACTGGGATTAAGACTACGTGTCACTCCAAATTCGGAATGTATAATGTAATATGACAGTCCGCAGTAGGCTATAGATCCAAGGAAGAAGAAGAAAAAACCTAAATTAAGAATCTCTAAGTTCATTTTCTACATAATCCCGATATGAGTTATTACTCAATTCATGTTCAATGTCTAATGAATTTGAGAAGACATTAGAAAAGGTTATTTCGCCGTTAGCGTTAGCAAAGTTCTTAGGGCAATATTAAAATTTGGGTCTAGTTTAAGGGAAGTATTTGATTTAGTAAAAGTGAACAGGATCTTCTTTCCATGTTGAAAGGCAAGAAACTAGAAATATTTTGTAAGGCAGTTCTATAGCGATAGGATGACCATCTGTCAAGACGTTTCCTGCTTTCTTACAAAGTTTCGGTTTTTTTAGGGGGGGGGGGTGTAACAGGCTACATGAGGGTAATTCTGAAACAGGCAACTCCCCTTTAAAAGCATAGGAAGGGAATTGAAAAGAGGGGATACGGACAGTAATTCAGTTACAAACTAATAAAACTATTGATAACTTCTCACAGCGAGTAAAGAAGCATAGAATTCAAGAACGCAAAGAGAAACACTTTTCTCTAGGACCAAAAAAATCTCGCTCATATTTGTAAAATGTATTACGTTCTTAATGGCAGTTGAACAAATTAAAAAGAAATGTATTCAGTATTAGGTCTCAGACAATTTGATAAATTTATGAAATTTAGTATTGTACAATCGGAGTCATATTTCACAGTTCTTTGAAGGTAAAAAAAGCGTACTTAAAGCAAGTAAAGAAGTAAATCACCTTTAAATCTGACGCTTTTATATGTTTTTAGGAACAGCTTCTTCGATCCCGTCTGTACACAGACGCATCTCACTATTTACCCATAAAAAACTAGAAGAAACCTGCCATGCTGTTGTATTTCATATTACTACCTAGATTCAAGTAGATTTAACGCTAGCTCAAGAGGTTTTGCCGCCGTAGGCCGTCGCTTACCTCGCGCCGTTCTTATCACTTGTAACCGTAGTTAACCCCAGATTCTTATTTTCTGAAATATTAATCATTTATGTAGTACTATCGCTACTCCTGTGTACCATGCGTCAATTAGAGTATACGCGATACCTCTGAGAGAGAAAAAAAGTCAGACGTAAAAATACAGCTCAATTATCATGTCTCCGCAGTTGGAAGATCTGAGGGAAAAATAAAATGGTTTCCAGTGTTCGCTCTTAATGTAAAATTCCACATTTCGTTAAGTGCACTCAAAAGTAAAACTAATTTAAAATGTTATATAGCTTATTAAAACACAGTATTAAAATTTACTCAAATAATATTCCTGTGTTTGAAAGTGAGAGTGAGGAGGGGGGGAGTTAGGGGGGAAAGAACGATGTTAATGAAACGGAGTTCATGGTTCCGGAATTCATTTTGTGGTAAAGTCGGCTGAGTAGATAAATAATAAATTTCTCCCCCCCGGGTGATTCTTTCTCGACTCTTAAATTGTCAGGCGTTCCAGATTTGTAATCCTGCAAATTGTCTCTTCGGTTAGTCATTTTGTGTAATCTGACACAATTTTTGTCTTTTCAGTTCACCTCGTGACTTCTACAGGTTTAAGAAGCGATAGTTAAGGATGCTAAACGGATAAAAATAAAAAATGAAATTATGGAAATATTTTTACAGCTCAGCTAACATTGTTAAATACTGAATCCATTCTTATATAAATCAAAAACAGATACTTAATATTTTCCCGCACAAGATAGATAAATATTCAGATGAAATTTCTATGTAGATATTTTAGTCTTATCATACAGGTACTAAAAACTTACTCGAGTTAAAAAAAAAGAATTAAATCCTTATGCAAAAGTTATTCTGAATTAGAAAGCTAGTTTTTCTTGTAAAGTCAACGTCTCTAACTGTAAATAAATTCATTTATATTTAGTTAAGATACCTTATCTCTGATAACTACTACATTATGATAATGCTTCAATTTTAATCTCTCACTCGTTTATAAGCTCATTATTTGCCTCGATTTAAGCATTAATTTTAAAAAATTGTCTCTCTTCTTTGCCTTTATAACAAATAAACAACAGAACCAAGATGAAAAGTACAAATGATTTGAAAATAAAATTACTAATACTAAAATTAGAAAATGACCTGGTATTATATTAAACAAGATTAAAAAGTAATAAAATATGAAATATGAGTTTTATTAAATAACTTAAAATTCCTATAATAGTTTAAGGGTGAGGAGACTAATCAAATTATATAAAACAGATTATCCGTTTAGATTAATGGTAGGTAATACTAATGTCCCGGTTTATAATTTATAAAACATATTAGTTAAGGAATTAGATCATATTTTAATTATAAAACTTATGATATAAAAATTCACTATAACATTATTAATAATATTAAAAAAGATTAGAAAGAATTATTTCAATTGATATAGTAAATTAAAATGGATAAAAAAATAATGGAATATATACCTAAGAAAGCAAAAGTAGTTTCAGATGGTTTAATGATATGTTTATGGCACATATAATATGAAAAAAATATATCAGGGATAGTGATGAATCACATTTAAAAATACATTAAATTTTATTATGATTATGAATAATTTTAACAGACTTTTTATTTATAAAAACTTTAATTTCTTAGTGTAATATAATTTTTAAAATTGTTAACCATATATTGACTATTCTATTTCAGATTAATACGAGTCAAAATGTAGTGTTTTTCAAAAGGACGTATTTTAATGAGATACGTTAAAATATAATACAGTAGTGAGACAACTATTTTAATCTAGTGATTACTATTTCATTAGGAAAATGTTCCAGTATATCGCAATTTGCAGACTTGAATCTCTTCTCGTTATTCGACTGGAATACTTTATTCACTCGCACGTTTATCTGCTATTTTTCTGCCCCGTTATAAGCATTAAAACGCGTCAAAAGTGTTTATTTTTTCTGATAGTCACAAAAATTTGTGTCTCCTGCTGCTGTCTTTTTTCTGAAGCTATTTATAGAGTTGTATCTTCTGAGAGAGCGACGCAGATAATAGCGAAGACAAGGAAGTGAACATCACTGAATTATGTAAGAGGTTCAACAAGTAGCCATTTGCACGCTCGATGGAACACAAGGACGTGTCATCTGTTCTCTGGCTTCCACAGGAAAGATCTCGCTCACAAAACCACACGCGAGAATCTATCTCGGAGGGTGAACAGCATTTGCGTACGAGTTGGATTTCAGAAAATTTAAATTATTGTTTCCGAGGCAAAGGAAATATTTGCGAAGAGGGTACTAGGAAAACTTATGGAGAAATTCTTTATAACAGCATTTTAAAAAAATTAAAAGGTGCGATTCTTTCACATTTAAAAAAGACACCTCACCCAGCCCTCATAATAATTTATTCCTGTTATAGTTTTGTAGCTATGTCGAGATCTTTTAATTTAAATTACAGATGATTATGGCCCAAAGCCCGAAAGCTCATTCATTTTTTTAAAAAAACTGAGCCTTGTCCTAATTGAAATAAATTATTTTGACAACTTGATGAGGTGGTTTTTATGAATTTGAAAGTAACTTTTACCAGTCATGGAAATGTAATTAAAAGTGTGATTTTAAAATAATTATCGCGTTATTCATTATTTTAAATTCTCATGGGCTGCCGAAATCATGTATAACTCTTTATCCATAAAACCGTCGATTGATATAGTGATCGATTCGTGGCTATAACATATTTCCTCCCTAGAGATGATATAAATTAAGTACCTACTTCCTGTCTTTCGTCTGTACGCCGGACAGGCTCCACGATTCAACGTCGAAGGCAAATCCGAAAACTGCCTCACAGCTTATAAAACTTTGAATTTTTAATAAAAAGAATTATAAAAGAGCTGCATTAACCACAGAAAATAACAATTTACCTAAGGCCATAATGCCAATAAAAAATTACGGAAAATTATTTTATTGAAAAACAAAAATTTTTATTTTTAATGAGGTAACGACAATAATAATAGAAAACCTAAATTAGTGCTTACTATTTTCAGAGGTAAAATGTTCGTATGGACTGTGGCGTTATATGGGTGTGAAACGTGGACGGTAATAGTTGCAGACAGGAAAAATTGAAGCTTTCGAAATGTGGTGCTTTTGGAGAATGCTGAAAATAAAATGGGTGGATAGAATAACTAATCCGGAAGTTCTAAGCAGAATAGGGGAAGAGAACAATTTGGAGGACTTTGACCAAGAGAAGGGATAGATTAATAGGCTACTTTTTGAAACATGAGGGTCTTGTAAAATTAACAGTAAAGTAAACAGAAGAGGGAGGCGTAGGATGGAATACGCTAAGCAGATTAGGAAGTATGTGCGATGTAGCTATGTATAAATTAAAAGGCTTGCGCAGGATAAGTTAGAGTGGAGGGTTTCATCATCCGAAGTCTTAGTCTGATTACCACTATAACAAGGCAAATACATCTTTATTAAAAAGTAGTAAATAATATACAAAGACTAAACCTGAATAAAAACAATCCTTCCAGAAGTTTATTTTCTGCAAAAACGTAAATGTCGTCTTTCAGATCTAACATTACTCAATTCACGTTACGTGACCAAGATTGCTGACCCATTAAGACATGGTTCCAAAATAATGATTTATTATTTTAAATTTAGTGAAATTTAGTAAAAGGATTATTTATGGGCAGCGATACTCAAATTTTGCCCAATTGAAAGGAAGTCATGAATTTAAACAACGGTCAACTGGATCTTCTTTGTTAGTTAACAATCTAGAAACTAGTCCCATTTTGTCAGACTATTCTTAAGCGTTAATATCGGAGAAGTGATCATCTGTCAAGACGTCTTCCACTCTAGCTCATACGGTTTCGCCACTTCTAAATCATCTCACCTTAATATGCAGCATGAAAATCACATTGACATTTGAGCCAGTGGCATTGATTCAATGTAATATGAAGAGCTTTTTTTTTCAAATAATTGGAGATGTATAAATTAATGTGAAAGCAAGTGCAATATCAGTTTTCAGTCGTTAGATATTATGATATCTTGTGTTATTCCAGGATGCATATAACTTTATATTCGAGTTTCAGCATTTATACACTGTATTGGAAAACATGCAGAAAGCATCAAAGTTCGTAGAAATAATTGATACTGTTGATTGTATACGTCAACGAATTTTACTCAAATTACTTTTTAAAGTCTCGCTTATTGCTGGCTAAATTTTGTGGTTCCATGTTCGTAAGAATAATCTGAAGCTGCTAACGAAATGGGAAATCCACTTTATTGCAACTGGGTTAGACAGCTTCTGCAATCGACAACTCACCGCCAGATCTCGAGATGTTTCACCTGTCCCATAAAATGATTGCTATCAAAAACAATTTATCTACAACCAATTCCCGTCTTCATATCGTTCCTGGCTGTCACCGTCCACGTATTTCCTTTAATTATAAATTTGTCTCCATTTATAATTCCATTAATTTCGAAAAGCATTCTGTAACTCCTCGTGGAATTAATGCTTCCATATTTATAGAGAGTAATTTAGACTTGGTTCAATAAGGTGTGAACCAATGTCACTCTGAAACGGTAATCACTTTATATGTGGTCTTATTCTTTGCTAAAAATTTGAAGACAGTATTATATCGATTTTCAAAATTTCTTCTTTCGCACAGTTGCTGAATAGTTTGTACAGAGGCAGAGAAGTAGTTTTACTACATTGGAGAAAAACAATTATGTCAAAACTGTTGGAAATTACTTCCACATTAGCGCGACTCCGTTACTAAGTGATTACTTGTTTGATATCTGAAAAATTGTAGTAATGGGAACGAAAAACAAATTCTTTCCGAAAGCATTGACTTAACAGACAGTTGGAGAAAACTGCGTACGAAGATCATGAAAGATTCAGAATATTACATTTTCTGATTCTGCTAGTTAATCAGAATGTTTCACCCAGTGCCATGGTATTTAGATAATTATTTGCGAACAATTTCAGACAAAGCTTTTATTCAATTAATCTTCCTCAGGAAATTTCTTAAACTGTTAAATTTTTAATTTTTTGATGAACAAAAGGAAGCCAGATGTATAAAAATCTTCAGTTGAAGCTCTCCTTGAAGACTGTTCAGTTCAGATTATTGTCCATCCGACTTCCTGTCACTTACAAAAATTTAACTATTGAATAAATTGCATGAGAAAGTCCCGAATAAGGTGACGAAACGTCGGTTTAATGAACTAAAAACTTCGTCTGTTATTTGTTGATAATTTCTACGTTTTAATTATTTTGAAATAAACGTACGTGTCCTGGTTGAATATTTAAATAATTATTATATTAAAAATATAATTAAACCCTTATACAACCGGTAATATTTTATTCAAATAGCTTAAGCACCGTAGTATTCTTTGGTAAGGTGATATTCATGGAGGTCTATTTGATATACGAAAGATTATAAAATGATCATGTCGGTTAGGTTTCTCATAATTTTTCTTATGAAGAATTAAGACCCCTTTACACAGTCACTAATTATTTCTTCATTCATTTGACTGTTAAAAGGTTTTATTATTTTCCTAAAAGAACTATTACAGTTAACATTTTAATTGTTAAATAATTTCCCGTCTTCTACTTCCGATTTCCCTAGACATAAAGGCAGTGAATATATACTTAAACTTTTGTGTTACTACACATTGTAGAACTAAACTAAAATTTATATGTACCAACTTAACACAGTTGAGTATGGCACGTAAAGGTTAAGACATTTTAATTACATTCAGAGTAATGCTGAAGCTTGGTAGTCCGTCTGCGGTGAAGTACACCAACTCTATTGTGCCGCTTCACAAAAGATCGCAGAGCAATCACATTACTCCATAAATCGACGCGGGAGGGGGGAGGAAGGGGGCGTCACGTTCATCATTAAAAAAAATAAAAATATCTTTAAGCACCCTGTGCTGCTTCGTATGCGTAGGAGTGTTATCATAGGAAATAGAAACATTTAATTATTTTAAGTATTTTGGCGTCGATTCTTTATCAGCCTGGCGTTGATGAGTCACCATATTAGACAGCACCACGTGACTGTGGAAGTAATTCAGTCACAGATTTATTCATTCATGGGGGATAATTCAAAGGCAATGTTAACTAAACAGAGCCGCCACATATTATAATTTTAAATCTTCCTTCCACGTAGTTATGCCAAGTGATAGTGTCACGAATACAAAATTATTAAATTACAGAAATCATAAAAAAAATATTTTAGAAAATACAAATTCAGTAAAATTTCCAAATTTCATCTGTAATTATAGCTTAAATTTATGTATTCCTAAGTTGGCACATTATAGAGTTTTTATTGGTAATTAAATAAAACAGTTTTTAGTATATATTCGAACCTTGAGTATTTAATTACAAAGTAGCCAAGTTACAGACACAATAAGTGATAAAATAAATACCAAATAACGTTTCTTCAATCCTTGTTGCTTTCGTTAGGTAATTGAAAAAACGTCAGAGCCACAGAACAATAATCAGACCGAAAATAGTTGAAGTACCTTCTACTTATAAATATAATTGGCGGTTTATCTGTATTTTTTTTTGTATTTATGTGCTTATTTAAGGTACAAGGATATTCCTTGACCACGTCATCACGGTGATTATGATGAAATTCAGCTCTCATAAATTAGGGTCCGTGGAAAGGTAAATTTTGAAAAATGTGACACTCTCACTGATAGTTTAATTACGTGATGACAAAGTGATTATTGTCGATTTAAATTCTGTAGCGGGTTAATATAAATTAATTGCCGGGCGACAACGGACATTCAGATGGCCAAGCAGTACTACTTGCAGCATCAACAACCCCATTTATAATAAGACAGTATTAAAAACTTTTCATTCAAGCACGTTTCAGTACATTTTTGCACTTGCATCAGGCTGTTTATATTATTTATCAGATAACAGAATTCATCTATTACAAGTTTTACCTTCATAAAATTCATTGATACGATTTTTTACTTGTCATGCAATTAAATTTTAAAATTAAATACTTCCCACGGAGAGGCAAAATATTTTCTCAACAATTGAACTAACCTGACATTTATGATATTAGCAAATATACTAAGAAAAAGTCAATATGTCAGATTTTGATCAAAATGGGTACTTTTAACACTTTAAATCCCTTTTTTAAAACACCGGTTCCTTATCGACTGTCGCTCGTTTAAATTACTGGAGAGAGCTGTGAATAGAAATACAGGATTTGGGTAATATTGTTATCATGAGTGTCAATTTATTAGCCAGATTGGTGTCCCGGGCACTTATTAGTATTAACCTGTTTCTGAAGTACACGAAATTTAGTATTGCGTCAATTTATTAAAACCTCGATATGTAACGCCAATTTTAAGATCTTGCCCATGTACGCAAAATATTATAAGCTAAAAGTATGTACCAAGATTCACTCTGCGTACCAAATGTTGAAAAAAAAAACGAAATCCGTCAACTCTTCAAAAGAAAAATATTAATTATATTTCTTGTGGTTAATTCTCTTGAATTCTCTCTTGAAATTTTTCACCAGTCTTTGTCATTGGCAATAGATCTATTCAACTATAATGATTAAAAAGTCTTTTCTCCAATATATTTCCTGAAGTTTATTTTTCAGGATATGCTGAAACAATTAGCCAAAATACATGCAGTAAATTTGTGATAAGTAAAAATCACAACGCTTCTGCTAGGCTTGTAGCTTTCGTAGGATATTTGTCGTCCGAGTACTCCTCGAGCCGACCTATGACCTGTTCTGACAATCAGGTGGCAGGTGGCAGGTGTTACACGTGTCCTTGTGAAGCGCATTAAGAGCGTAGGGAGCAGTGTTTGCTTCCATAATTCCTGGGTGATCCTTGCGACGCGTGCAGGCGCGACAGATCAAGGGCCGCTCGTCTTTTCAGCCGACAGCGAAAAGCCTGGAGACGTCTCCGCTGGCATCGTCGAAATAAATTAAAGTGAGCCGCGGGGAGAAGGGATGGGGATGGGGATGGGGATCCGGCAATCTCGGAGTTCTTATCCCCATCCCTCGTGTCGTGTGTTTGAAAAGCAATTGGAGTGAGATAAGAGAGGAGCCCCGTGTGTTCTGCTGCTTAAGACATTTCCCCTAGTAACAGTTTACTTGCACAGCCTTTCCGACTCAAATCGTCTTCGCAACGAGACGAAAAAAATATGTATATCTTCTACCGTCGAGACATAAAGCTTCTTCTTCAATGTATTTTTTGATATTGTGACCGGGTTTTCTTTTCTGCTGTCATTCAACGGTGGTCTGTAATAGGTTTCGTCGGAACTGGTTGTTTTTATCACAGTAAAGAAGCCGTAAAGTTACTTCTTCATACGAAACAAGCTTAATACGTTTGGAGAATAAAATGAACTCAGCCTCTTACCTTACACCAATCAATTTGCAATTGCATTTAGCATTTCCCATAGTACCGCTGAATCATTTGGCCGAACGTTCCGTACTTCACTAACAACAATAAAATCAAATGAAATGACTTCATGTTGCTTACAAGTCTAAGAATAATAGCTTAGTATTACAATAAGAATATTTACTGAGAGTGAAAGCATACCTTCGAGAGGTATAAATGATTCCTAGAAGATGGATGTACATCATACTTCTTCCAGTCTTTTTTCGTGTCTGCAACTCACAACTGAGACTACGTCAACAACAGCAAAAAAACAGTTCTAAAATGTTGAAATTTTATTACTTTGATATTTTATTTCCTGTTTTGAAAAAGTTCCGTCTTTCAGGTAGACCTACTTATTCTTTGACGTATAACATTCAATCGATTATTTCTCCAAATTACTCTCCCATTGTTGCTTCTAAATAACATCTGCAAGTATAAAATATTTTATAACGTAACTGACGGTACATGAGTTCACCTGAGGCTAGTCCCAGTCCCATAAGTTTTATTTCATTTCTTAAGTAAAACGTATAATGAAAGACGGTGTTGCGAATGTTTCTTAAGTTGAATATGTTGACGTTGTTCCTTTTCTATAATATAGAACCATATACTTTCATATCTAAATATTCTTTGTTTATTGAACTCTAGCACGCCGGATGAGAATTCGAGCAGATCTTATATTAACGTGGCTACGCTTCAATTTCCAAAATTGGTTGAAAGGGGTAATGGGTATTAATTTTAAAGAATCTTTTAGTTAGAAATATATATCAGAAATTGGAAAATTTTTCGAAAAACCACAATTAGAGAAACCTAAAATAATATTTCCAATCATTACTAATTTTAGATTACTGAACTTTATGGGACTCTGTGCAAATGATAACTTAAAACTAGATTAATTTAAAAAACACCGCTTATGTTTACTATCCAATGTCAAAAAAATTAATAAACAGATGTTTTTAGTAATAATAATAGTAAAGGTTTCCCGTTTTTCTGGCAGACAGGTTGTATTTCCGCTTTAGGAGACTTTCCTTGGAATAGGGAGCAGGGTAGCCAATCCATTCCCCTCTCCATGATACGGATGGTAAAAATTTCTTGCCTTCCCTCGGGACTTAACCCCAGAGACAGCCACGCGCGATACTGGAGGAGCTTTGCATTTCAGTGACCACCAAAAATATTTGTATAAAATATCGCGAAAATAAAACTAAATGTGATGAAGTTTCTTTACGTTAAAAGTGATTACATCATTCATACAAATACATATATTCTTATATAAAATGTTTCGCCCTCATATTTCCCATCGCAGATGCCATCTTGCTACTTTCTAACTAACGTTACGTTATAATTTTACTATCAACAAGTAAGGAAATGGTAAATAAATTTCAATTAATTTTTTTAAATAGTTTGCTCAACTTGCAGTTGCCTGTTTTTCTTCTCCATAAATTTTCTTCAACATAATAAGGGTCTCACAGATTTTTTTTGTATTTCATTATACATTTATTTTATATTTTAACTCAATAAATTATCTTAAAATAGGATTGTTCCCTTTTTGAGCCATATAAAATTTTATAAATATCGATTAAAACTATTTAAAAAAAACTAGCTTTTTCAAGTCAAATGTATATTTTTATCGCTGTCAGAACCGAAACAAATCTAATGAGTGTCAACGCTTCGTCTCTCGGAAAGAAATCCGATACAGCAACGCGTATCAAAATTTTAAAAGGAAAAGGAATTGATACGTAGCAATAACTTGAAATGTAATACCATTAGTTGTATTTTTATTTACAGCGAGTCTTCTTGACTTTGTATGGTCAAAATGTTATGAAATTATTTCGGATTCGCCAATGAATTTTGTCGCTCTCCGGTATTTTGACATCGGTATTACCCCGACCAATGACATATTTAGAGGAGTAAGCGAACTGTTCGTTAACCATACATTCATCCCCACAACTCCTTTTTTTCTTTAAGTAATACGTCTAACCGAATAGAAAAATATTAATGATGGCTCTTTAATGGAGGCGTAATTTTTACATATTGTAGGTCACAAGTTGATAAATGGAAAAAAAAGTTATTGAGGATACATAATATCTTTAAAGTCAGTGTGTATTATTCTGTCTTCTTTTGTCCTGATTGCATTTGGAATTCTCTAAATCCTACCCCACTCATAGACCACTTCAGCTCTTTCCACAGAGTCCAGGCCATCGACCAAAATCCGAAATAATTCCAGTAAATAATTCTTAATTGATTTTTTACATGTGTGTGTTTACTTTGCTGCTAATATTTTATGATATCTTTCAAATTGTCAATATATATTTGATGATGATTATGTCGTACACAGTCTAAGGCTGGTCTGATGCAACTCTCCATTCTAACTTATCCTGCTCACGCCTTTTCATTTTAACACTTACCACATTCTCCCTAATCTGATCAGTGTATTCTTTGGCCTCCCTCATCTGTTCGTACCCCACACACACTTCCCTCTAAGCTATTTGTACAATACCCTCATGTCTCAAAACGTGGCCTCTTAATCTATCCCTTCTCTTAGTCAAAGTCCTCCAAATTGTTCTCTCTTCCCCCATCCTGCTTAGAACTTCCTGGTTAGTTACTCTATCCACCCATATTATTTTTCTACAGCCCCACATTTCGGAAACTTCTCTTCCTTTCTGCTAACCCTATCGTTTCGAACCCATATAACGCCACACTGCATATGAACATTTTCAGTATTGCATCATACTTATATTAGCCGTAAGTAAATTCCTGTTTTTTTGCAAAACCCTTCCTTGCTTGTGCTATCCTAGTCTAGTTATTACACTGCTCAAGTAGCAGAATTCCTTAACTTACTTTCAAATATCCCTTCCCAATCTAACACCGTTCGTTATTGCATTATTTCCCGTACTACATACTCGCCTCTATTTGATATAATTTTATAAATTACGTTATTACAATTTGTAATACGAAAAATGTAAATTAAAATAGAAATGACGTAATGCACCGATAATATATGAAAAAACAATTTACTAGTAAAAATCTTTGTCAACTACTGGTCTAGACCGAACATCGCCATAATTAACAATTGCCGTCCACCTCCATTTCAATTTCGATTTGTTAGTGACCGCAGTTCAACAGCCATCATTTTATATGATCATAGGAAGATTTCCTTTGACGTCAGATCATTATTCAGACCTCACCAGTCTCAAAGGTAGTAGATACTATAGGATCCAGATCAGAAATCATATAATTATTTTTTTCAGATATTTTGTTTCACCAGAGTTCGAGGTTATTTATATTATTTTAACTGTTCTTGTTAGGTGAACGCGTAGCAATTATGTGCAAGTTGCGTTGCGCCCCGTGAATAATGTCACTCATATCGGAGGAAACGCACTTTTTTCGAAACAATGCTAAGTGATGTGGAACAATAGATCCTAGGGCAGGGCATTGTGTGGGATGCCAAGGACCCCCACGGCGTCCTCGAGTCCTGAGAGCCACATGAACAGCAAGGCATTCCTCCTTATAATTTTTACTCCTTGGAGAAAATCAGTGCGTCGCGTCGGCTGCAACGAACTTTTGCCAACGAATTCTTTTCCTTGCGGAATGTTAGACGCGATGAACTATCTTCGAAATATGTCGAAAATTTTTGTTCGGTACACCCAGCCGTGTTTTGCTTCCCCTAAGGAAAGTTTAACCGGTAGAAAAATTCTTTAGAGCCATGCGAAGTTTTGAGACGTCGTTTGATCCTGCGGCCACGAAACCTCTCTGGCCAGAGAACTTCATTCCGCAATGTAATCTTTAAGCTTTTACATTCTTATTTACCTCTCCCCCTATAACACCGCCCAAGTCAAATATTTGCTGTTTTTGCTCACGGGCTTGCAACATTTCCGTTGAGAACAGTGAAAATTTCATGGTAATTAAATCCGTGCCGTATTCATAAAACTATTTTTTTTCTATTTTATCCGGCCATCCTTTGTATACAAAAAGTAATTTTAAATATTAATGTAATTACATAAATGTCTGAAAATTATATTATGATTTCGAACATTTGTTATTCTATGTATTATTAATCTACTTTACATCTCGGTAAGAATAAAATGTTATTGTCGACTTATTTATAGCGTTTTTAAATAAGGGCGTGTCGAGCTTGAAATGGAATAAAATAAGCTGTGAAGTATTAACGAACTGCTGGATGACTAGTATACTCGTACATTATTCAAAATATTTGATTAAGCCATTTACGATCCTCTAGTCAACTTTATAATTTAAAAATTATGTTGTAACTCTCTCTCTCACCTTGTTTATTGTGCTCGAACCACTTATCGATATATGTTACTTAAACACTAATTGACTGAACTTCTACATAGTTTGTTAAATCTTAAAAGAAACTCATTATTACAAATTAAAATCCTACACTCAACGTCGAACTATTTAGACAAAGATACTCTCTCCTAGCGGCAAAGAATGTACCATCCCAACGATAACACTTACCAATGATTACATTCATAATTCCACATTTATAATTCCACAATACAATTCTTGATACCGATTCATTACACTAATACATAATATAAAATTTGTGCCCATGAAAGTGTTTCATAATATTATTGTACTATACTGGAATAAATTAGATACAACCTCGTATTCTTCTCCGTTATTTTAAATCAATAACTACGTGGAGTTCAGAATAAAAGTACTAATACACCTAATTTCAATTCGGTAAAAAGTTAAATCTGATGATAAATTATGAATGTTTCTTGACAACTGATTTCAATTACATCTTTCGATTATATAACTTTTCCCTAAAACTTATTCAAAATAAATTTAAAAAATGTATTATTTAGTTTAATAGTTATATTAATTTGACTTAATTTAAAATCAATGAATACGATAGCCTAATTCACCAGAAAAATTAACTGTAACAATTAAAAATTTAGTACATATTCATGACAATACACAACGTAGCTCATTGGAACCCTTTCAGGTGCAATAATTAATTATTAATGTCGCATAAACCTTCATACAAATATTATACATATGATGTTTGTAAAACTCTGGTTTTCTTTGTATTTTTAGATATATAATAATTTATTATTGCACCTGAAGAACTTCCAATCAAAGTACAAGACGTCGTGCCTTTCCCTTTAATATGTACTGTATTTGTTATGTTTAATTTATTTTCTGACTAATTAGACTGTTGTTCTGTTGTCCTCTTATCTGTGATATGCATTTTTCCAGTGACTCTGAATACAAGTTGATATTAAGATTGTTTATATTTTTACATTTGCCGCTAACTGTAATTTAAGTCTATTTGTCTATTTTTAAGTAGAAATTTTTATGGAGTGTTTTGTTCAACCATTGTGACACATTTTTGTCTACTTCCTTCCTCTCAGACAAGAATAATAATAGCAATTTATGTTCATACTTTTATTAATTCCTTATTGTCTATGTTCCACTTCATTTAGAGACATAAAACACAATAATAATATAAAATAAATGATCAATTATAAGACATTGGTTTATTAACAAATTATTATAATAAATAGAATTAAATTAACGTCCAATTCACAGACAATCAAGCATTTTAAGTTTTAAAACGTTTAGTCCCCAACTTTCGGAAATTCTTCAGTTCATTAATGACTGTATTACTTGTGGATGAAACGTTTTAAAATTTAGAATTCTTATTTTTCTATATTTGTATTTATTATATTAAATAAGATTGATTTAATTATTTTCTCTGTGACCAAGTTTTCCTTTTTATTCATATGGCGTTTCGTCTACAATTTTGCAACTATTTTGAGGTAAAGACAATCGCAATTAATTTTCTTCTGAAGTTATCTTATATAATTTAAATTGACAATATTCGTTAAAATATACTTTTTTCAGTTTTGAATTCAATTTGATTACCTCTGTCTTGACCTGAAAAAGAAGCAATTTTTTTAGAACGTCGTATGAATAAATAAAAAACTTGGTTTGGTGAATTAGTCGTCCATTTAATTATTTTTAAAAAAAGGTCATGAAGTGACTTATTAAATTATTTGTTATTATTTGGTAATATTTTATTTAGTCCGAGGAAAATAAAAGAAACGACGCACATTTACCAGATGTCGGGTATGTAATCTTCCCTAACACAGTGTTGTTCAGGCAAAATGATAGCTAGGTGGTTGGCTGTGCGTTGTTTCTTTCCTTGCTCGGACCAAGTATACCATTGATATGTTGCTAATGCTCTGTTGTTGTTGTTGTTAACACAGATCTGGGAGCGCCGTTCTTTCCGGGGGCGGCAGAGTTGTGGCACCACCCTCTCGCCTACTCTGCGGCAGCAGCGGCGGCGGCGGAACTCCCGGGGGCGGCTCTGCAGCACGCCGCCACACTGGTCCACCCCGCACTCCACCCCCAGGTCCCAGTACGTTCCTATCTTTGACTATCTGCAGGCGCTGACAAGCAAGAAGCAGCCACGCTGCCGCCGGCGGCCCACCATGTTAGTCAAGTAACTGTGGAGCTGTTTCCCTTCCCTTCACTCTGCACCGACCTCGCTAGGCACTTTCTCTGCACTAACCATGGGCCGCGACCTCACCACCATTCCTTACCGGGACTTCGAGGAGATCCCTTCAGCTTCAAGACCAATATAGGCTCCGAAATCACTCTTTCTGCGCAATCGACGAACATGAATATATTTTATGGGAGAGTTAAGTCGTATGTATTAATTAACAGTGGGTCAGGCCCATTCATTTACCATCCTACTGATACACGATGGCAATTACGTGTAGATCACAATTCCTGCACGTGTGCTGAAAAATCTCAGCGTGCCTACTTAGCTTCAAGCGAAGGCCAATAAATCATATTCATGATAAAACACATTTTGTAATGTTTAAATGGTTACAGTTTTAAATAATTAATATAGAAATAACATTTCACGATCAATTATATTTATACAACGTTAGCAAAGTAGATTGATTGTTCCACGTTACAAAAATTAACTCAACCGTTGATTCTTAAATCTAAATATATAAACGCTTTTTGCCACTAACACACCAGGAACTATTTTCTTAGATAAGACCAATGTTCCTGGCGGTAATAACTTGGTTATAATCAGAGCAAAAATTAGAGACTGAATTATATTATATGCAGCAGCTCAGGTCGAGCATCAAATCATAATCACGAAAAAACACGTGACAAGTAAAGTATAATATTTATTTCAAATTAAAATAAAACGTTTGGTCAGCCTTTAGGACCTTTTCAAGATTTTATAATTTTGTATTGTATGCAAGTAAAAGATTTTAATTCAAGGATCAATTCACTGTTTCATTTTCGTTATAGCATACGAGACAGTTGGCAATCTATTTATTTTTCTGAAATCCGAGAAATTCAAAACAACTCCCAGGTTTGAATTTGAACGTGAGTACAGACATAAAGCGAAGAACGCGAGGGAATGAGCTTTAAGTGAAAAGTACAGTAAACGTACGTCTTCAAGCTAAACCATCTAAGCATTCAGAACCGTCGTTTAAGGAGAATTGTCGAAGGAAATTTAATTTAAATAAATAGTTTATCCAAAATTTAAATAAATATTAAGTGAGTTATAACAGGCCCTTTTTCAGTTTTTATTTTATTTAAATCATGAACAATACAAGGATAGAAAGGAAGTTTAATGCTTAAATTGAAGCTTAAAGCTAATTTAGAAGAAAGACAAGAATGGAAAAATGTCGACCTGACATCCGTATCCGTTCTTCACTTGTTTCCTAGAAATTATGTTGTGATGAGTGTGATTAGTAAATTATAGGTGAGCCTGGCTTAGTTTACACGAATATGTCCTTGGACGTCAATTCGGATTAGCTCAATGGTAGTGCACCCACCCAGATAACGGGAGGTTCAGAGTTCGAGTCCCTGGTCCGGTCGACATTTTTCCATTCTTGTCTTCCTTCTGAACTATACAATTTTTCGACCGAATGAGTCACGGATTGAGGTCCATGACCAGAAAAGTTTTTATACCTGAAGAAGTCTCAAGTGAGAGACGAAACGAAGTATAGTTCATTATTTAAATAAAATAAAATAAAAACTGACGAAGAGGCTGCTATAACTCATTTGAAATTTAATTTTAATGAAAATAAATACTATGGCTTACTGAATTTACCGAAAACAATTAAAAACGAAACATTACACTGCGTTAAATAATGGTGGTTTTTCAAATCAAAACATAATTAATACGAGAATTAATATTATCCGTTATTGGTCCAACTGGATTACGCACGCGGAAATTCCTGGTTTTTAGATTGTTTTAATTTCGACAGTAGGAACAGAAAACAATATTCTAAATACTAGGACATTTGGGCAATAGCCCTTAGAAAGTTGTATAACGCTTCTTCCCATTTTCTTCGTCATGAAACTAAATAAAAACATGTTTCTGAAACAAATTGTAGGAATTTTTTTAGAAAACAGAATACTTGGGGAAAAAATTATCAAATCAGAAGTGTTAAATAATTAACTACCAAGTTTGTATTTTCTGAAATTAGACCATCATTTTCCTGAACACGGTTCATAGGTTAAAAACACTATTTTTGAAATTTTCACATAAGAGTCGATTTGAATTTAATTACGACACATATATACAGACTCATTTCCCTTAAAACGTTTCGGCGTAATTCTTCATGACCAAGATGAAATCAACCTGGGTGCCCTAATAACATCAAACTAATGGGTGCTAATGACGTCAACGAAATACGTTGCCAGGAATAAGTTGTTTGAGAAATACGAATTTGTCTCAACAGACCATGAGGGGGGGAAATGTAGCAAGGATTGGGTTCTGCAACTCTTAACACAATATTTCGTCTTGAAGCTAAATAGGGATCCCTTGGAGAATAATTGCAGATTTACATCTATATCGTTACACTATCATCATTAATATGTTTTTTAATTTTGATCGGAAACATATTTAACGAATGCTTTTAACCTCACCAGCTTAAACATTAAAATGATCGTCTGGTTGAAGTGAAATGAACGTTTATGTTGTGTTAGTACTTTCTTACATGTACATTTAAAGAAGCGGTGGTTTTATACGTCCTGAGGAAGGAAAGGCAGTGTGAAGACAACAATTTGAACGGGCCTTTTCCTTTGTCAGGCAAAAAATAAAATTCTGTGTTTCAGTTTACGATACCGAGCACATGAGATTTGAATTCAGCATGATCCAAGAACGTAAATGATCTTTTTTTTTGGATGCTCCAACTGTTGCCCTTTCCATGTTCCTCCTCCCCTTCCTTCAACATACTTGTTATCTTTCAAACAAAGTAATACTCGTCTACTTACGTAACTCCAACTGGACTTTCGCCTTCCAATCTATGAGAGTAATAATTACAGCGATGAATTATGTTAAAATTCTCGCTTGTACGGTATCCTTTTCCTTAGATCCATCCCGTTATGTGATTGTTCAGCCCAAAACGATAATCCCGGTCCAAAGTTCCCGTACCCAAGAGGTGGCAACATTGTATTGTTATAATTTAAGTGTTACATTCTCATAGAAGTTGTGTGTAGTGATCACGTTGGCTTTTGTCCACAAGACGTTTGTTTTTGCATGAATTAACACTTCTTTTTTAATTTACTTCATATTTGAGATGTCTTGTGACAATGTTGCTGTACGTACGTACAAAGCCGATTGTGAAGGCGCTGCAATGGTCAATAGCGCACGTGTTTCCGTGGCAACAACGGCACGCCATTGATTTTATGCACGCTACAATTGTGACCTCATAATGACCACAGACACTGCGACATTATCACAAGTCCACCTCTTTCAGCATTGACTGTCTTGTTTGCTCTTAAAATTTCTCATCTTGGTACCTTAGTGATCACAATACGTATTTGCTTTACGTCAGACAATACCATTTAAGTAACTAAATAATATAGAAATTAGTTATAATTTTAAAAAAATAAATACATTGGAAACTTTTAGGATACTTTTCATGTGTTCAATTCATTAGCCAGATGCAGTAATTATTCTATGTCATTTAACAACTATACTATGAATGAATTAGATAACAAATTACTGTAAATAACATTTAGTTATAAGTGTTTTAAGCTTTGGCTAACATCTCAAACAGATACTTAATTCAAACTCACGTTGATGAAATTGACTAATTTTAAATATTTTTATTTTATTTGTGATAACATTTTTTTCCTAGTTAAATTCTCTCCTCCTCGCAATCACTGTTCGCTGCTGAAATATCAGTCTTTTAAAGTTTTTAAATTATAACAATCCTATTTCGTATTCCTTTTCTGGGTTAATAAACTATATGTGTTTGATCCTAAAACAAGCAACTCCCCTATAATATCATAGGAAGGGGTAAGGGGGGATGTGGAGGTTACAGCAAGGTAGCTAAGGATTTACTAGGGTTCCCCTGAATACAGTTTAAGGATCCTACCCGGTGTTTCACCTAAAGAGATGCAAGGAAACCCCTAGAAAACCTACATTATTGGGTACTAATCTATTTAACAGGCAGTTGGCCGATCAGCGGACGACTCTTACCGTATACCCCAGGTCTTCGACCCAAGTACATACACCTTAAATATATTAAGGTGCCTCGGCATGTGATAACCTTGAACAAAACAGAGGGAGAGAGAGAGTACGAGGCATTCCCAAAAGTCAGTTGAGCCCCGCAGTCAATCTGGGGAGAAACTCCTGCGAGAGAAAACTGGCATATTCATTTCGTATCCGATATCCATAGCACTACAAAGTGATTCTTGTAATGCGGCTGCGTACAGAAACGCACATTATCCCTTCTAGAAAAGTAATGAAAGCGATTAGACACGAATTCCAAATAAGAGCACTTCTTCTGCAATGGCCGTTGTTGATCTTTTAAAATGTATCTACAGTAATATTTCACTTCACGTCTGTTTTTTAAACAATTATATAAAGATAAATTAAAACGAGCAATTAATAGATAAAATAGAAGTTTTAATCAGCTGCTGCTACTACTACTGCGTTTCGTCTTCGCATTTTGGACTTCATCAGGTACAAATATTTTTTCCAGGTTCATGACAAAAAAATAGTTGAACAAATTTTCTCATAAATTTCTTTAGGTTGTTAACAGCAAACAATTCCTGATTTTTTTGTACAATTCTTTAAAGTCAAGATCCTGAAAAAATTTACATGTACCTGATGAAGTCCCATATGCGAGGACGCAACGTATTACTAATTGAATAAAGCTTCCATTTTCACTGGTCGTTTTGAATTACCTTTTTATCTACAATGTTTCCAAACGCTCTGTTATTTTACACGAAATTCTTGCGTTTTACAGAAAAATCTGCAGGCAATTTATGAATAAATTGACTTCTGGTTCCAGGCAAAGTCTATGGAGTGGAGTCAATGAACACGAAATATAGTCAAGTATGAAACGTTATCTTGTAGTAGAGAAACCATAAGCAGAGATAGTTTTCACAGTATTTCTGCTAATATTAGAGTTTCACGGGCAATATGAAAAAAGATTGCAGAAGAAGTGGTTATGAAATTAAATACACATAAAAAGAGATGTGAAAATATATTGAGGGGGGTATAGAATGATAAGGTAAAGTAAAGGTGTCAGAAGTGAGACAAGAACTGAACGTAATTTCACAAGAAACTGTATTCGTGACAACTTAGAAAATTGCTGTAAAATTCCTCACTGATCATTATAATCTTCCTTCCAGACCTTGTTGGGTTTTAATAAACTAATAAGATCCTCGTGTGTCTAATACTTTTACTCTAAGTTTACACACTTTCCTTCCTAAGGATGTGAAACTTTCTCCTTTTGAACGGTCGGCCATTTGTGTCACCTCCTCAACTTCTTTCCGGAATGATTCTCTCGCTAAAATCGCCGATTTACGTGGTATTTAATTGTCTGTCACTTCTGTCGTCTCCCTCCATCCGTCACAGACTGTGAATACATTCCCCGACACAAAAAGTATAGTTTTGAATTTAAGATTAAATGGGAAACAGAAATGTCTAAGTCAGTTCATATATAGACAGCAGTGTACTTTCCCGTCTAAACGACCTTTCTATCTCACTTAAATCAAGATATTCTCCAAAATCCTTATTCCATTTTCATGAATAACTTACAAGAGGGCAAGTCAACAAGAATCTGTAAACTATATATGGACAGTAGAATGGACGGTTGTCTTGGCTCCAGCGTTGGATGATCAATAAATAAAAATATCTTGAAATGGCCGCAGCCGCCTCATGCTCCGTTTTTCTGCGATTTGGGTAAATCGATAGACCCATATGGAGAAGCGAGATTGGTACTGTAGTGGGCCAGCGCAGTTTCAAATAAATTAAAAAGTTGGATTTCAGAATACACCTCAGCTACATTCAGTTTCATTACCATCTCGCTAAGTCGTAAATATTTTAGCATTTCAAGGAAATGTTCGCAGCAAAGTGTGAGATCACTCTTACCCGAAGAACGCACTTAATCTCACATTGATGTTGATTCGTTTTCCAATCTAGCCAAGTCTGTCATAATTAATGTAATGAGCAGAAGCGTAGCTGATCTGAAAATAGTTTCTCGTATCATCAAAATCCATTCTCCGGTTTTATCTTCATCTTGGCTCAGATGTCTTGCGGAAAGACACTGATTGAATCGCCTCAGGTTATATGAAGGCTATTTTTTTTTCAAGGGCCGATCGGTTGAGAAGTTAAAAGCACAGTGAAAATAAAAATGTTTAATTTCCGATATTTAGCTACACAGTCGCAGTTCCGACTTGATATTTGTCGTAGCGTCATAGGAGGCAGCCACCTGCACTTTCATCCAATCTCTACGCTGGTCTCTGTGCCAAAACACTGTCCTCCTAGCCAGAGTGACATGTAAGCAGAGAGATGAAAATCAGAAGATGTCAAGTCCGGGCTGTGTGGTAGCTGATCAAACACTCCCAATTCATGACAATGCTCGGCCGCACACTACAACTCCATCAAAGGCCCTGCTACAGCGTTTTCGAAGAGATGTGTTTAATCGACTACTCTACAGCCCGGACGTGGCTCCCTCTGCTTTTCATGTCTGTGCTCACACGAAGCGCTGGGCTAACAGGACAGTGTTTTGGCACAGACAACGAGCTGCAGACCAGTGTAGAGAATTCTCTGAAAACACAGGCGGCTGACTTCTATGACGAGTGTATAGTAAAGTTGTTACCACTCTACGACAAGTTATTTGGATCGGTGGTTATGAACAGAAATAGCTCAAAGGTGTAACCAAACGTTGCAAATAAATAAATTTTCAATTTTTTTAAATTTGCGACTGATCGGACCTTGAAACAGATAACCCGCTGTATATTCATATAGGATACTCTTGGAAATTTCAACCCCGTTCCGCAAAGATAATCTGAGTCCTGACTCTGATGCATAACTGGAGACAAGCTAGTCGACTGCTGTTGACTTGGGTGCTTACAGCACGTGAAAGGATTCTTATTTGCTTGCCCTGAGTGAGTCCTCCACGTTTCTCCGTTTGACACTTGTTACCTTGGTCAGTGGAAAACCCCGAACACATTTTTTCATGTTGATAATGGATAATTTTCAAGTGCTTATAGAATGCTTTTGATTCCGGAAATAGCATGAGGCGTATTGGTTGCAGCCCCCGCTGGCCATGCCTCACCCCGCAGCGGCGCTCACTTCTATCCACGCGTCGTTGCCGCACTTCCTGCCGTCTCCGGCGCTTGCGTCGCCCGTGGGGTCGTCCTCGTCGCAGCCGGGGGTGAGCAACGCGCCTTGCTCCACACTCTTCGTCGCCAACCTGGGCCAGTTCGTATCGGAGCATGAACTCAAGGGCATCTTCAGCAGGTAGGCTATCTGGAACAACCTACCTCAATATTACAATTATCAAAAATAAACTTTCTTAAAATTAAGAAAACTTTTTAATCGAGGTGGAACAGTCTTGGGTGACGCAGCCGTCGTTGCTTTTCATCATTCATAAACTGCTGTAAATATAATTCTAGGTGATCCTAAAATTCAATTTTATTTTACAACAAACGACGGGGAAGGCATGATTGCTGTCCTT
This sequence comes from Eucriotettix oculatus, assembly GCA_034510155.1. Lineage (NCBI taxonomy): Eukaryota > Metazoa > Arthropoda > Insecta > Orthoptera > Tetrigidae > Eucriotettix > Eucriotettix oculatus. The sequence goes on from CM067377.1 coordinate 14,186,022, forward strand.
CTGCCAGTAGACACGTACTTTCTGGCTTGGGTCGTAATCTCGGGGAAATGCTGCTGCATAGAAGGTGATGCATCTTCGTTTTCGAAAACTGGCGTGGTAGTAAAAGAAATACAGTGGTTGCCAGTTCGATAACTGTGAGAAGAAAAAGGGCGTTCTAGATTCACTTGGTCATGTACATAAACTGTATTTTTTTTTGAACGAAACTGGTTTATACGACACTTTAGTATTCGTCTGACCATACAAGGTACACAATAAGCTTGAGTAACGCAGTCTTACATCCAAATCTTCTTTCTCGGCCGGGATGTCAGTTGACTGGAACGACAGAGTTGACTCACGTGCTAATGAAATTTTGAGGCAAGCGACTACTAAAAAACCAAAATAGTTAACATCTCACTGCATACTCCAACGGACACATTTGAGGAAGAAATAAATATTGTAGCCGATGTGTTACACGGAGGTCCCGGGTTCTAATCCTGGCAAGGGCTTGGATGTTTGTGACGTCATGGTCACGCAAACTGAGATTAAGACTGTTGGAGAATCGATGTGCTGATTACGTATCAATCCACATTCGGAATGTGTCATGTAGCTGACAGTCCGCAAACGATCCGGAAGACCACTCTCTCCAATAGACATTAGAGACAAGGAAGAAGAAGAAAAAGAGCCGATATTGAATACTTATAAAAAAAAAAGAGAAAAGTTCAAAAATTGGACAGGATTGGATGTTCAAAAGAGATATATTATGTGCTTCAAATGGAGTATTATTTCAAGATGAATAGAGTTAATGTTCCTTGAATCTTAATTTGAGGAATTGCTGTCAATATAAAACAGAAAAAAAATGAGAGGCATTAAACCCAACGATAGTTTTGAAGACGATATAATATTTCATTTTTTACTGTCCAATCCACTCTCTCCAACTTTATCCAATAAATAACGAATTCGTTTAATCTCTGAAACCTTTACCTTGTAATGTTTATACTTAAAATTCCACAAAACTTCTCCTGTTTCCTGCAGTTCTTTAAATTTCAACGTCTCCACTTTTTACTTTTCGCCATCCTTTTTTTTTCAACAAGCATGCCGAAAAATTGGTATAACTGAGGAGATTTTGCTAGTCGTGTGTCAACACGATGCGCAGTGGACAACTTCTCCGATAATCTAGTGGAGCGGAGCGCAGCTTACCTCGAGTCTTTATTGAGAGAAGTTGAAAGTTAAAAGGATTTCTAAAAAAAATTGAAATAATTTTTGTTCAGTTCATGATATGTTGTACGTCAAGAAACTCGTCAGTAAAAGCTAATTAATAAGTGTACGGTGTTATAAAAAGACGTTGCTCGTAATAATATGATATATGCTTTCAACACTTGAAAGGAAAGTTCCTTCTCCTTTCTCTACTACGTATGAACTGTACGCGTCCTGTGGGTGCTTACACCATGCGACAATCCATCCCAGTCAACTGGCGTCGTGTAAACCCACCCTAAAGAAGACGTAACTAATTATATGATTAACCTTACATGTCTGCAATATTATTTACATTTTTTAAATAATTGTTGTTCGGTTAAGCGAAAGGGTGAAAACAACGGTTGGAGGTTATGAGAGAGTGACGTGAGCAAAACATAAACATAGCACGGTGCTTCACAACACTCGAATAATTAAAATATCGTCCAGTTCCGAGTTACTACTTGTTGACATACTTATATCATTGACGAAAAAAATATTATAGCTCGAGTGTTGTGAACGACCTCATGTTTGGACATCTTGCTACTGCCAACCTCCAACCTCGCCGCGCAGCTATGTTTTCGTCATAATAGAAAAGAAACCTAAAGAATTTGGTTAAGAGTTTCTTTCGGATGACACTATCGCGTCGTTAAAGTATAAAAAAAATTAAATGTGACATAAGCAGTTGAAACAACACTGACGAATCTAAACCATATTGTATGGTATGGGAGAATATAGAGAAATATTGATGCTATCTTTGAATATATTCAGCAATAAACGACGAATATAGAAGTGTAGTATGTAAACTATTAAATGTAACACAAGAAATGATACTCCAAAAAAATAGGTAGCCACGACATGTTTATGTTCAGCTGTAATTCTATGAAATATTCAAATAATAACGTCTACGACTGTAATTGCTTAATGCAATTGTAATGAACTTTTTATATGATTTTTAACCACACATTGGAGATCTAAATTATAATATAAATTTTATAAGGCTTTTTAATTTAGTAAAAAATTAAATGAATTTTATAAGGATAAACATTTGAAGGCAAGTATTTAAACAAATTTATTCACACAGAAGTTTATTCTATAAACAATCATTTCAAAATTATATTATAGTCTTTGAATATTCCTTGTCCGTAAGTTGCACAGCCACACAGTTATATTGAATAAAATGAATAGTGTTTTTCCCGTAGGATTAGCTCAGCGACGAGATTTCCCTTTCTACGAGGGTTTAAAAAGAGGAAAATATCATCGTGATTTAAGTCGCAGCATTTTTAGAGAAACTTTACAAAATGAGTAAGATTGCTTCGTTTTACGGTTTGTGTGAGATCTGAATTCGTAGTCCACTGGGCATATGTTGGATTGACGAAGGCTGCGTTGTTCGTTGTTCAACAGATACACACACTCGCGCGCGTGAAAGCGTACCCTACGATGATTATAGAGAACCTTGGTGTTGAGTTGTGTGTGTACTCAGAAGAAATTCTGTCGCTATACGAAGTATCAGCAACAAAAAGTCCAAAATATGTGAAATGAACTGGCACAGATTTATAAGACTTCCTTCGGAGTCCAGCCCTCGACGGAAATTTTCTTTCTGCTCTTCAGTCCTTTTTCTAAACACAGCGTCATTTCAACCCATCAATATCGATGAAGCAATTCGCTCAGTAAATTATTATCCAATCGAATTGCCACTTACATATTCTCGTGTGACATTCAGAGATAGAGACAAAATGACTCTTCCGCACCTCGACTCTTATATGTTCCATACAGCTTAAAAAAGGAAACGGTTACAACACAAAATTAAAATCACTAATTTACAATACTACTATGGTGCTCATTGGTGTGGAAATATTACTTCACGGGCAATTGCCACTTGAACCAAGTGAGATCGCATCACAGTTAGAGAAAAAAAACATTAAGAACTGGTCATTTTATTTTATTAGATAAGACACAAACATTCGGCTAACAAATTGCGCAAAACATGAAAAATCGCCAAATACTCATAAACACATATATGGAAATTGTAGCATGCATGAATATGTTCCTATATATTCAGTGTTAATTTCGTAGGCCCTCGACCTTTTTTATCCTTAAGTAGAATAGGGTGGTTTGTAGAAGCTCTTCTGTTTTTCTCCTGAGTTAACCCCTTTGTATAGCAGAACATTCCACATACCATACAAAATTATTTGTTCTAAGTCACATTAAATGTTTCCCCAACTATATTTCCTACTATTGTATTTTCTATTACAGTTTTATAAGTACTGGGTGTCTTGGTTTATGTCCTGGTAACTTCAATTACACCTTCCCTGATCACCCCTCAAAGTCCTATCATTATTATTATTAAAAATACCTAAAATATTTTCAACTTTCATCTAATACTATTATGAACTTGTCTCCCATACATACAGATATTTGTGTTTGCAGAAATTTCACTTCCACTTCTTTCGCAGCAACAACCATTTAGAATCAATATTAAATGTGGAAGTTCAATTTTGATGTTATCCTTAAATTATTTATTGCTTCGTGCTAAGGTTAATTTTTCACAGACAAGAAAATCCAATCATAGGTTTTCTATTTGTTATTCTCAGATTTTGATTTCTGTTGCAAATGTGTCCTTAAATTTATTCATTGCCAACATACTGTGTTAAAATACTTTCCTCAATTAAAACTTCTCCATTTCATTATTAGTTTTTACTAATTATGCTCGACTATTTGATAATTCATGAAGTTTCTATACCAACAGCTTAGTTTTTAGACCCAATTGGGGCCAGATATTCCATGTTGGTGATAATAAGATTTTAATATACTTAAAGGGTTACACTGAAATACAATTTAGTAATACATTGATAGTGCAATAAAAATCTTTTTTTTTTGGCAATGGGGAGTGGGGGGGGGGGGGCTGCATCAAAGTGGGAGTCCTAATCTAAGCTTGTGTATCTTATACGAAAATCCAGCCATGTTAGTTCGACCCTCTCTTCTGTTCTTACCCCATACACTTCCTTCTTATGCTAATGTTACAAGACCCTCATGTCTCAAAATATGGCCTATTAATCTATCCCTTCTCTTGGTCAATGTCCTCCATATTGTTCTCCCACCTCCTATTATGCTTATAACTGACTCTATGGTGTTAGTTAATGATACAGAATATTTCTCCACTAACAGTGGCTAGTTTACAACATAGTTTTCTGACTTAGAATTAATTTATAAAAATAAATGAAAAGATGGCCAAAAAGTCAGCATATAAATTTATCACTTTTTATTCAAAAGCGACATTTCTTCTCCAATTTGAGACTTCCTGAGGTGTAAAATTTAGCAATTCATCATATTTTCTCCTAGACTCCCTTAGCCAAAATGATTATTGAATGTACATGTGAAGAATTTATTGTCGCGCATGGACCATTTCCAGCGATGGTAAACAGTTGAAAAATTTCATAACATAAAACTGATAAATTTAATTTGGGCAATGGATTTATATATAATACATACATAATGTTAAAAACTGTTGAATATTTTGAGGGGTGGTAGTAACCATAACAAGGAATAAATCCAGAAAAACATTATTTCTAAGATCTGTACACTTCTCTATAGTGTCTAAAGATGTTTGATTGTAAATGTCTTAAAGGCAAATGCTCTCTAGCACCCCGCAAGGTGCACAGTGGAAGGTCCAGATGGAGGATCATGTGCTACAAAAGTTGTTGATCCAGTATGTGGGGATGACGTCAGGCTGAACCTCTCCTATGAACAAGTGGACTCATGTTAAATGGACCTCTCAAAAAATTCGACAGCATTTTAAAATACATACAAACAAGGATTAACAAAAAATTAAAGCAACAATATGGAAAGTAAATGGAGAAAGGTGGTGGCTTATCTGAAATCGAAGCTTGTCTTCACAGAGTCAGAGGCATCAACTTACTTCTTCAGGAGAAAATGAAATATATTCCAAGTGCCAGCCTGCAGTAGACTGCCCTTCCTCAGGACAGTAGGACTAGTCGACTGCATGGTGATGAATTCAAACTCTGGTGTGCCAACAACAATTGATACCCAACAAAGTCAACAACACAGAAAGGTCACAACAGTGGAAAAATAACAAAATAAAACATATCTACATACATAGATAAGAGGTGCTTGCAAAGAAAACAAGTGACAATTACAGCTTAATACTAGAACTTCCCGACAGGACTAATGAAGTTGCTACTGGAAAATTCAAGAACATGATACTTTACAACACAACCTTAAAGATGATTAAGACATTTTATTATTCACATCAAACATATCTGGTTATTTTCCTGAGAATTTATAATGTGCCTTGATTTGTTATATTTTAGTTTAATATTCAGGCATGAAATAAAATATATAGAGTAGGAATTTTAATAATTACTTGAAATGATAACCAGTAATGTCAGATTTGAATTGGGCTGAATTTTTTTCATATGAGGCCTATATACATAATTTGCATACAGTAATTTTTTGTTAATATTTTCAATATACTTTAAATGTGAAATATTATGAAACAAATTTACTAGTAAAATTCTTAATTTTATACATTAACTAGTTATTATTCTAGCTGTAGTACTACTGCATTGCTATGATTACAGCTTAGTAGATAATGTATGGCTTCTTTTGGTGTTCATACGTCCATTTTAAAACATTCCACTCATACATTCTGTTCTCTAATTGCTGTCTAAGTTTTGAAATGAACCATACTCTCTTAAACAGGCCTTCATTTGTTCTCATCTATCAAATCAAATTCTCCATATATAAGTGGTATTTTCTACATTACAACCTGATGATAATAGACAAAACAATCAAATTTTGAACAAAATAAAATTTTAGAAAAAATTTAAATTTTATAAAACTAGTCTTTGTGACCCTTGTCAATATGTAAGGCAGTTTGTTTGACTTACATATTGACAAAGACCACAAGGCTGGCAGAAAATCTCATTTTATTTAGATTTTCATTTTTTCAAAGTTTTATTGTCTTGCCTGTTATATGGGTCATTGATTTTTCTCATACTTTATAAAGCTTATAACTCCTGTTGCAACTTCTCTATATAATACAAGAATTTCTCTATATAATACAAGCATTTCACAAATCAATACCTTGCTCAAGTTAACAATTACTTTTACTGTTCTTAAGATTATTTATTGATAAGTATGAATTGAACCATGAGAATGTATCTATCTTATTTGATAGAATAATTAGTTTCACAACTGACAAACCAATGGCTCATCCTTAGATATAGCCAAGATAATAAAAATCAGTTATTACCATTGCATCTAATTGTAATTTAACAAATTATTTCCATTATTTAATCAATTAATCACAAATCTCTAGTAATATTCACTACAATGTGAAATTTAACTGATACCCACATTTGTTCAATATAATTTATTAGTCACGATTTCTGCTAATGAGCTGAATAAAATAGATATATGAACAAACTTTAACAAATCATAGTACACTTGTTGGCTCAATTCAATTTCATTATTTACAACACATCATCTTCAATTAACTCTGACAAATTTCTGTAAATTATAATATTTACAGTTCTTAAATACAGTATTTTATTTTTTGTTGAACTTAATACTAATTACACTTCCTCTTGACCTGATTAAGTTGTTATTTCAGCCAAAACATGGATGTTTCTAAATTCATTGATTACTCTTCAGTATTATTCATAATGAACATTTACACATTTCACCTCTTCTCATGTGGCACTTTATCTTGGATCCATAGTTATTCTAACTAGTTCCTTTCTGTTTTTCTGTGATAGAGGCCCTGTACCGAGACGAAACACCATGTTTTGACACCTGTAAGTAATTTCTTCCCAAGACTGTGTTGTCATTCACAATGTGGTGTCACTAAATGCACATCATTACTCTCTTTGTACAGATTCAGCCAAAAAAAGAAAATTTTAATAAAAAAATGATAAATTGCATGATACTCTGTACGATGTTTCATTAGATGTTATGTGCAGAAAATGTCTTATTTTGAAATATCTTTCCCAGGAACAAAGATAACTTACATTCATAATCTGAAGATTTTGAGAGAACTCTTTTTGGAAAACATTTTTATTGAAATGAGTGTATATACATATGTGTGTGTGTGGCACAATCATCACTTGTATTAGCACTAAGCACATTAATAATCCTTTTTTTCACATTGTGCTGAGTACTAAAGCAGATATATATGTTGTTATTACAATAATAGGTTAAGAGAAAACATTGTTAATGAATGTAGTACAAATTATTTTAACAATTAATTTATTCCAAACTATGGATATTCCTGATGTCAATACAGTAAATGAATTTTATTGTAGTGGCAATTGTCTGTTCATTATCTTATAGTATGCATTTAATAAAATGATTTTTATTACATTAAATTATTCATATTTTTAATTAACATTCTAAGGATTAACAATATTAATCATCAAATTTTATTAATTATGTTATAAAAATTCATTCAATTCTATCCTATCTCATAAAGGCTCATATTATTATGAAATAAAATAGTTCTAACTTTATTGTTTTAAAGTTACATTTTTAATTGTGAAAATTATTTTACTATAGTAACTAAAAAATGAACACAATTAATTATAATACTGTCCTATTTCATAACTTAGTTTATGTAGTTTCTGTTCCTAATTCTAGCTATTTCAAAATATTGGGCAATCTGTAAAGGAAAACGAAACTTATGTTGTGGTCAATTGCTGTACAAGATTGTTTACTGCATACATACATTATGAACTATATTACATATAGAAATTTAAATATAACTTCCATAAATAATATCATTTAAGGCATTTCTTGTTATGTGTAATTAATTAATTTTTATACAGGTTCAATCAGGTCAGGCTTTATAACAATTTCCCCCTTATATTGTTTCGTGTTCCCTTCATATCAAACTATTGTACACACATGTTGAAAATGTTATCATTTAATACACTTTTTGTGTTTTATATGTGCATCGTTTACAAATATTTTATATAATCCCTAAGTTAAAATAGCATTAATATTTTTAATTATATTTACTTTAATAACATTGGGTAACAAATCAGTTTATATACAAAAAAAATAAACTTATGTCCAATTTTAGTTGTAAAATTTAAAATTATTTCAATAACATTAGAATATTAATTCATATTGTTGCCAATTATAATAACTTCTAATAAAATGGGAAAACCTCAATTAGTTTCAAAAGGCTAGCTCATTTAATTACATTTTAAGGGATGATACAGTGTGGGTGAAATTATGAAGTGATCTAGTTAAATGCCTTTATTTAATTGTACTAGATATTAACTGGATAGACAATTAAAAGTGATGGACTTTATATCATTATTAAATAGTGTTAAACATCGGAATAACAAAGAAAATTCTTTGGTCATGTGAAATTGGATATGTACTGATACCTAATATTACAAAACACAAAAATTTGTGTGCTATATGAATGGGAGAGTGTTACGGTGTGCTAAAATTCATAAGGAAATGGTGGAGTCCTCACTTCTAACCTGCATGCACCCCACTAAATCTTTCACCCACACTGTACAGCAGTGATCCTGCCTTAATTGTAGCATAGAAATGCAATTGAAATTTGGGCATGTTGTAATTCACTCTTGTAATCTTAGTGCATCCTAAACATCTGAAAGCACCCCTAACACTTATTTTGTTGCTTGCTGGTCCATCTATAGCTATGTTTTCACTTCTGTGTGGGCTTGTCAGTTGCAATAGTATATAAAAATATCCTTGTATGGCACAGTGACATACACCACAAGTTTAATGTGTTGCATAAATTTTGACAGAAGCAATGTTAACTATTGGATTTACATAACATTTCTAACAACGGGACATTGCTTCTCTTCTAATAAGTTTATTCATGTTTACAGCAGATCACAGTTAATTTATCTTCTACAAAAATATTTATACATTCAAACAAATGAGCCCAATCTCTTTCACACATAACATTATTATAAAAATAAAACTTTTATTCCATATATTTTCAAAGTTACAGTTAAAAATGGTTGCAAATGATTTAATATTTCTTTTATTTTCCTTACATAAGAAATTTTCTGAGTGGGAAGTACAAAAGTAAAAGAAATAAGTAAAACACTTTTTACACTTTACAAACACATATTACATTATAAGTAATGTCCAAGCAATGAAAACTACAATTTCATGCTAGGAATAATTTTGTATCCTCTCACCTTGCACGTAGACTTTCAGATGTTTGGGCTTGAGTGTTACCCCATCCCCTTAACACTGCACCATCTTGTCTCTGTGTGCACACAGTTTCCCTGGCTTCTGCCGTCTCCGCATGCACGCCAAAGGAGGTTCCCCAGTTGCTTTCGTCGAGTTTCAAGATGTGCGCTTCGCTGCCCAAGCCATGGCCACCCTCCAGGGTTCATTCCTGCTGTCCTCTGATCGTGGCGCCATTCGTATCGAGTATGCAAAAAGCAAAATGGCTGAGGTTGGTTTCTATTTCGTAGATGACAGATGCAATATCTGTCACCAACCTAATTATATTGATAACATTGATAGAATTTTTTATACTTTTGGTAAATTACAAATAAATTGTTACTATGTTGAATAATTCATGCTGTTCAGCTACCTTTATGTAAATGTATACAAGTAAATTTATTGAACTGAAAGAAATTCTAATAAATCTTCACCATTGTCACAAGTTTATATGTTGAATAAAAATATAATAGTAGGAAGATAAGGAAATTGTGATTTGATGAACAGGAAAACTGCTACAATATGCAATATAAGAAGTGTCGATTAAGGAATCATTATTAATTAGAATTCAAAATATTTTGATTCAAAAATTTTATTTTACTTGACGAATAATCTAAGAAATTTAGTCTTTCCATTTTATTTTTTGATTTATTATTTCATAATATCAGATATATCTAAAGTAGGAGTTATAACATTTCATAACATATTGATAATAAAACAACAGCGGAGTAACATACAATGTAAGAAAATAAGCTATTCAGTGATTACGCTCTTCATCTAAGATCATTTTAGATCTTCAATTCGGAATTAGTTTGTCTATTCTAGGGTTTGTATGAAGAACTGCTCCAGAATGAAATAATCTGTAATTTGGTTCCACTTCTTGTGGATGAAATAATACATACTTAAAGTCCATAAGTCACCATTAGATTCATAAGACATACCCAACACAAATTATTCACAACATTTTATCTTGTGTTCTATAATTCATGTCCCCAAAATATTTTCCAAGATTTATGCAATAAAATTCACTACACAACTACTTATTTAAAGGAACATGTGATCATTTTGATCAAGAAAATGAGAAAGTAATATTTCAATTATTAATGAGTATTGAGTAGAATTTTTGGGGCTTAAGATTATAAATACTGCTTTATAAAATGCTTTTAATACCAAGTTTTAAGTATGCATTTTGATCTCTTAAAATACTTTTCAGAATTCTACATGATAATCCTTCCAATTAGAGAGGAAATAAATACAAAATAACATTCAGAATTGCACAATGGTATATCCAATAAACTACTTACTTTACCAACATGTCAATTGGAATGGATTGGGTTAGTTAAATACACTTTTTTAGAGAACTTAGAGAAATTGGAATGGAGGGTGGCCAGTAGATAACATGTAATGAACAAAACAGTATCACATAACATAAACCCAACTCTACAGAAATAATATTATATATAATGACAAAATCACAATGGATAATTGGATAGTGAGGAAAGATGGAAATGTAGGAGATAAATGGGATTATGCTCTAAAGAAAGGGTATGTGTAGTAATATGCTCATAGGAAAGCATACATCAAATGCATTGGAAGGAAAGGATAAAGAAGGAAAAATTGAAAATAACCAGCAGGGCCTAAAATCAAACCCAGATCCATTTGAGAATATTCTTACTTCAGAGCATATTCACATCCTTCTACTACATTTCTATCCATTATCACCAGGAAAGAGAAACAGAAAAAATACTCCTGATTTACCTTAAATTGAGTCAGTTTACAGGGAAGTACAAAATTATGAATTTTCAAAAACCTAAGCTCCCTTTATTAGGCAACGGCTGATGAGATGTCCACCAATTTTTCTATCTCCCTAACTGTCCAAATTTTTATATTGTATTTGTTATCTTATAGCATAAATATGAGAGGACAATGACAAAATATTAATTTATATGGATAGTAAAGAGTAGTACCTTAAATAACTAGTAGAAGTTGTTAACCTTTGAAGCAGACACATGTCAAATTTTCAAGATCCAGAGCTGCCATCTTCAAAACAGTGTTTGTATGTCAGGGCAGCCAGTAACTCAATCAGTTTACTGCTGAGATGAGCAGTTTGTGGCCAACTCTTTTGGTAAGAGTGACAAGAAATAGCAGTTGGCTTACCTTCACTTCATAGTAGGTGACAACTGACAGGGATGTAGGAAAAGATCAATTTTTGAAGATCTAAGCACCCTTCTTCAGATACACTGTCTGTGAGACCAACACTAATTTTAAGGTAAGCCAGCCACTCTCTGTCTGTCATTGTTTCCTGCACACATGTAAGCAATTGGTATGGAAAAGAAAGGGAAAAAGATTGAAACTTATCTGAAACTAAAGCTCAGCATTATATGAGGGTAAGGAATTTTTTTTTAATTCTCAGAGGTTTTAGCCTCTATTTTCAGAGAAAATGTGACCATTCAAAGTGCTGTTTGGTGGTGGTCTGACCTGTCCATATGAACATATGAATATTACACATATAGTATGAATGCATATGATAATTGAGTTAGACAAAGCCATTCTAATATTGCATGGTTGCTTTGAATGTGTTATCTGTCTTTGAGTTTAAAGTTTGATAAATAAGGTATATGTTATATAAATAAGTACACATTCAAAGCTTAAAAATGGTAATATTTGATATATTATTTACATATTATACAACTTATTGAATAAATAATGTTGTACAGTAATTTCTTTTTTGATAATATAATTTAGATAAAAAAAATAACCCATACTATAATATTTTAATTTATAAATATATCTTGATTATAAGCATCTTAGGTTAATGATCTGATAAATGCAGTATAACATGATTGTTACTAAAACAACAATATTTGAAACACATTTTCCCTTACCGTACATAATATAGTTGCAACTATATACATTACCAGCAAATATATGTCTATATTGATATTTACAAGTCAAAAAAGATTAAATTATAAATTTGTTTATTAATTTGCAATTATTGTTCCAGGGACCCAAGGGAGAAGAAAATGGACAATCTTAATTATCCGTATCTTCAGCTCAGCACTTGACAATTTAAGGAACAACTAGTAAATGGTATCACTGTTCTCTCATAGTTCTGAGGTTAGAAAAGGTGGAAAATAAAAATATCCATTCATTTTCCAGTGAACCATGATAAAGCAACATAAATTATCTACTGCGGTAGGTCAATCCAATTAGTTCTCTTGGTTTGTTATTGTTTTCATTATGATTGGACAGAAATAAAATAATATGTAATCATGATAATAAATTATTCATAACTAATGTTAATATTGAAGATTTGTTGTTGAGAAGAAAAGTAATTTAATGTCAAGGCCTCTAAATAATGCTCTCACAAAAAAGAAAAAGAAACATGAATGCTTTATATAAATTATTTATTTCCAATAAATGTAAATTTTATATGTTTAGAATCTAAGAATTTTACAAATATTTTTATACAGTTTAAATATATTATTGGAGTACATTTTATTACACCCTACATATGTTCCAGTTAATATGTAATACAGATTATCTAATATTTACACTGTCTGAACAATTTAATTTGCTAAAATTTAATATTTTAAATGATGTCATATTATCCTAAGAAAAATCTTTTGTAAATGCCTCATATTTTAAATTAAATAATTGTATCTAAATGTGTAATACATAATAAAAATAATAATAATTTAAAACTAGATCATACCATTTATGGTGATATTTATGTGAAGAAAGACTGCTGGATACATATAAGCATACAACACAAATTTCGATATGATTAATTTCAACTGTATAAACTATAAATGTGTATCTGATTACAAAACATTTATAAAGTAATGTGTGTGTTTTATAAACTAATTATTATTTGAGGTAGAATTTTAGCATAAGTGAACATTATATTTTATACATTTTCTCTTTTTTACAAAATATGGTACATAGATTGTGGAGCAAACTCTAGAGGCCTTGATTAGAATGTTTGAAACCAAAGGTGCCCTAAATGTTATGTTTTAGATTACTTATTAAAAGTAGTTAAAATAAGTGTATTCTATTGATTTAAATAATGATGGTTTAGAATAATGTTGACTCTGTACTCATTGTCCGGCTGTCAATGTGCAGATAGAAATCTTGCTGTAGGCTACAATCATCATAGATAGGAATTTATCATTAGAATGATGCAGGTGAAACTCAATGTTAGTTGAAATAGGTTTGTTTTAATAGAGAAATTTATTTGTTTCAACGGATGTATTTCTTATTCATAGCAATAACCAAATACTTGAAATGCTACATCCATAAAAATATTGATGGAAGGAAAAGAGAAGAAACTATTGAAGAGCATATCAGCAATTCATATCAAATATCTTCACTACACCCCTCTTCTCCTTCTATCAGCACAATTACTCTTAGAAATAAATTTTTAAAGATTGTAGTTTGAAATCCACAATCTTGTGGACATTAGTTATGGCAATTTGCCAAATTTTCTGGGGTAAATTGTGAAACATACTTTATATATAAATATATATGGTAGCATAATTATTTGTATATATCTCAAGTAGTTACTTTGAATGAGTGTAATTGTATTATATATTACAATGACTGTGACCACCTGTTTGTAGTTTATAGTTAGTTTGTGTAAACAATTGGGTATTTCAGACCAGTTAAGGAAAATAAGTGCTAAGCATTCTCCTGAATTCTTTTTCTAGAGACAAATGAATTTTTCTGATAGGTGGTCAAACGATGAAACACACATTTGAAATGGATTTGTGCCAGTGTTACAATGTACATAGCTAATTGAAATCAAACCAAAGTAGAGACTGAATGCTTCGATAGCTAGGGCAATCTGAAGACTCGATAAATGCCTGTTAAAGTGACAACTGGCAATCAAATTGTTGAATATCTCTTCAAAAGAAATAGAACCTTAAAATAGTAGTTGCTTTATGTGTAAGGTTGATGTGATATAAGATTAAATAATAATATTGTGAACACTTTGGTATTGCTAGGAAAGTGGAGAACACATTTTGACAATTTTTCCCAATCGCCATCAAAGAGTACAAGATTTTAATCTGAAAATATCTTGTTTTGCAAAAATCATACCTACAAAATAAGTGATGAAATGTAATGCAGAATTTAGCTCCAGTGGTTTGAAATGCTTTCTCCACACGACTAGCACATTTTGTAAACAGATTTATCAGATCTGTCGGCATTGTGTAGACACAAAATGTTTGTTCCTGTGTACATAGCAAGAGTTAATTTAATGCTGTGAGAACATTCATAATTATTGTTGAGAGTTTATATAGATTTTGATGTTGTAATACAGTATATTACAGCAATATTTTTAAACTAGAATGTGAAGTGAAATACAGTTGTTGATTCATATAAAGAATTTGAAGTATCCCTTAATATCCCAGAATATTAATTTGTAAAAGTGTCATATAAATTCTCAATATGTATATGGTCTCAGTGTTTGAATATAATGCTTTGCTGTGAACTTTGGAATCTCTTCTATGTCCACTAGGTATATAGCTTTGAACATTATGTATTAATTCTCTAAAAGTCTCTACACAATGTGACAGATCCATTCTGGTAACTTTCCGTCCATTATGTCTTTAGAGAGACAGAAACGCAGCTCAATGCTACAAGGGATGGGTGGGGGGTTAGGGAGGGGCACTAAGAAGTGCACAAGTAAACATATCAGCTTAAAAATACCTGTTATGCAATCCGAACCTTTGACTGTCATCATTCTTGTACATCTGTTTGTTTTAATACTGCAGTAGTATTTTAATAAAGATTATGAAATGCTCGTAAGAATTAAATGTGTGAGATTCTTAGAAGTACAACAGCTGTTTTATGGGGCTCAAAAGATAAAAAAATATCTGAAATATTTAAAAAAATCATATATTGTATTTTTTTCATTATCTAATAATTTTTAAGTTAAAATTGCAAATATTAAAATAATTTTTATAATACAAATTTTATACTTATATATTTCAGAAATGTGAAACAAAATATTAAATACAATGCAATAAGCCATACTAGAATTATTTTGTAAAGCTTCATTTGAGAAAACTATTGCATATGGAACATTGTTTATTAACATAAAACCTCCACATATCAAATAAAGTGAAGTACATATATTTAACCTAAGAGTTATAGATAATTTAAATATGAAAGATATATATATATATATTTTTATATGTCAAAAATTGTTGCAAAAGATAGGATACATATTTAAATAATGAAAATACAGTCCTTATAAATGCAGGTATTTCACAGATTTATTCTTGATTGTCTCAAAACCAAATTATTAGTGTAAAGTTTGAATATATTTTTTTCATCTCATAGCGTTCATAGTTTTGAGCATTTATTCTTCTTTATAGGAGCAGCAATTTCTTAGCCTGAGTGCCATGTTGCATACTTTTCAATATAAATTGTTTTATTTAGACTTTTACTTGATACCAATTGGGTTATGTTGAATAATAACATAATTTGACTTAATGTATATGATATACTACTGTATGGCTTATTGTGTTATTTTTATTATTGTTGTTAATATTAATAACTTCATTGGTATGCATGTAAGCATGAACCTAATTGGTTTATATTAATCAGGGCTGAATTTCTTGTTCTTTCTAGAACAAAAAGTTTCTAAGTGCTGCCTTAACCTGCTCGAGCTTTCAAGGCAACATAATATGTATGTGTATTAATGTATTCATGTGTATTATAGGTAATAGCTTGCTTAAGCTGGTTCATTCCTCATTGTGCTGTGAAAGTGCTTTTCCAGAAGCTGACCAATTGTTTATAAAATGGAATATATTAATGTTTTCATTTAATATGAACAAAAATTTAGTTTATAGGTTAATATCAGTTAAACATTCCATTACTTTATACTTAAGTGATTACATACAGTATTTTTCGTGAACTAGTTGTATGTTTTATCATCCACAGTACAATGGGCAAATATATTATTTATCCTAACTCATCACTAATCAAGTTTTTGTTAATTCATGAAAAGACTACTTTTTAACAAATGTGCATTGAATCCATTCTTACAAATGAGAATATTTAAGTATGGCCAAAATATAAAGTACATCTAGTAATCCTGATATTTTTATAGTATTTTAGTGTATTTATTACCGTTTAAAATTTTACTAATGAAAAACAATTACTCCTTTGTCTATATCCTCTAAATTTTCTCAATTTTTTCCCAGACTCTTTTCTCTGCTCAAAAACTAATTTGTTGTGTAAACTGCCTGATGCACTTTTGTGATGAGTTAAGATACAACTTGACTGAATTCTTCTAGTAGTGAAGTTCCCAGTGTTAAAGATACGAGTGCCTGTGCTTTGCTGCGAGATCTTTGAGCCCCAAGCTGTAGCATGTTGAGTGTCCTTGATATGTTTCCCAAAAATGTCAAGCGATAGTTGCAGCAGGAAACATGTGATATATACATATTATATAAAATATATTTAAATGGGAAACTAGCCACTCTCGCCTTCTTTAATTAACCTGCTTTAGGTCATAGGTTAATAACACCACTTTCTAAACATATCAGATCTGTGCCCCTTTACAAAGTGACATTCTTAAATTTTAGCAAGTAATTGTTAAACAAAGCAAAGTTTGATATATATAAAGAAAGAATTTACAAATAAAACAAATCCTGTTTTGTGAAATATGGATTTTTGAATATTTCCTATGCGATAAATGTAATTATTACTATGTATTACTACTTACATTATATATTTATGGGTTTATAAGTTTGTTAATGAAAGTTTGGCATATACTGTTCAACAGTGCATGCATATATTTGTGTGTGTGTGTGTGTATAAAAATATTGCAATATTTTATTTTAACAAATTAAAGTGTATGGTTACATATCTTTATGATTGATAAATGAAATAATCTGAATTTCCTCTTTAGCATTATCAGATTCTTAATAAAAAAAATAGCCTTAGAAAATGAACACTGTATAAAATATGAAAGAAATCTTGGAGAAATAATCTACATTGTCATAAAACATCCTCTAAATAGTGTGTTTAATTTTACATTTAGTACCTAACTCTTGTCGAGTGCAAACAAGGTAATGTTTGAGATCATCACCAAATTAAATGAATTCATTTATTTTAGTAACCATCCCATTGTCTTATAATTACCATTTTAAGTTTACAACTAGAATGTACAACTATTTAAAACTTCATTTGTGACTGTACATTTCTCCCTCTTGTTACTAAGGAATAATTATTTGGCATATTTCAGTGATCAAAACATTCCAGAAAATTTACAGTATCTGGTTAGATGTTTTAACTAAGTATTATTTATATTACTAAATTTCATTATTTCAAATCCGAAAAACTTTAATTATTTAATGTAATGTTCTCAGAAATAATAAATTTGTTTATTTTTTTTGTATAAGTGATAATTAAATAAAATCCCAAAACCCAATAGTTATTCAAAGCTAATGATCAGATAAAGACAAAAACAAAAATGAAGAATACAAAATGTTGAAGATATTTTACCTCATAGTGGGCTATTGTGATCACTGAATTTTAATCACATATCAAAAACATAATAATACTAGAATAATTGAAATAAAAGGAAGACTTTATAAAATAAAACATAATTTTCTTCATTTTAATTAATTTATGGATGCTTTGTGGATGATTCTATTCAGGTTATAAAATGTATCTATTTATGTGGCATTTGCATAGCACTAGTCAAATATACTTTGTTACCATATTTATATCATCCACAAAGAGTGTAAATGTTTAGAATCAGGTGATGCATTTCAAACAAATTGACTTATCTGTGAAGATTAGTCAAAAAAAAAATATATATATATAAGTTAATATATATATAGCTATAAATTGTATAGGGTCCAAAAGGGAGGGAATAAATCTGTATATTAAAACAAGTTTGTGTGTAATTTTTTCAACCTCTGCTCATGCCATACAATAAACCCAGACAATGAAGGTTATATTCGCTCTCTTGCTTTCAAACAACCTAAATCCCAAAATTTTTCTAATTTTTACAAATCGCTAAAATAAATGTCTCATTTTTTATTCTGTACAACTTTACATCTAACCTGTCAGTAGCAAGGATGGCAGGAATTGCAGACTCAACAAAGTAACCATCAATTAAATTGCAAGAAATTGTATCTTTTTATGATTTGGCCTTATTACAAGGAGAAGAAATAAAACCCTGTGCTTTGCTGATGATATTACAGTATTAGGGGAGTCAGAAGAGGACTTGTAAAAACATAATAAGTGGCATGAAGGTGGTCCTGGAGGAAGAGTGCAACATGATGATTAATAGAGATAAAACCAAGGTGATGGAGTGTAGTATGGGAAACAGTGCAATAAGAAAGGGTGTTAAATTGGGAAGGGTTTATTTAGAAGATGGTCAAGGAATTCTGCTACTTGGGTAGCATAATAACTAGGGATGGTAGAAGTAGAGTAGACATAAAGAGTAGGATAGCAAATACAAGAAAGACTTTCATAAGAAGTAGGAATTTACTTATGGGTAATATAAATACTAAAAATGTTCATATGGAATGTGGAGTTATATGTGAAATGTGGATGGTAGGAGTTGCAGAAAGGAAAATAATAGAAGCCATTGAAATGTGGTGCTATAAAAGAATGAGATGGGTGTATAGAATCACTAATGAGGAAGTTCTAAGCAGAGGGGAAGAGCAGACAATATAGAGGACGTTGGCCAAGAGATTAATAGGCTACATTTTGAGACATGAGGGTCCTGTAAAATTATCATTAGAGGGAAGTGTGTGGGGTATGAACAGAAGATGGAAGCCAAGGATGGCAATGCTAAGCAGATTAGGAAGGATGTGGTAGTTATGCTTAAATGAAAAGACTTCAGCAAGATAGGTTAGCATGGAGGGTTGCATCAGACCAGTCTTAGGACTGAATACCACAACAACAACAAATCCATAAAAGCCAATCAAATACAGTTGAAACAGTGTAAGAGGGGCTTAAGACTGCACAAATTAAAAATAATTAGTTTAATATATATATATATGAGATAGGAAATGACATTGTCATGTTTAAAACAATTAATGGGGAAAGGACAGAGAGATAGAAAGAAGATGACTTACCTGAGGTTCATAGATGGTAGACACCTTGTGAGTTTTGGAGAACTTGAATTTTCGGAGGCACCGCCCCCTTCATCAGAAGGTTAGGAAGACATTTCCAGTGATCGGCTGGCCGTCTCAGTCGTCGGCTAGCCGATCACTGGAAATGTCTTCCTAACCTTCTGATGAAGGGGGCGGTGCCTCCGAAAATTCAAGTTCTCCAAAACTCACAAGGTGTCTACCATCTATGAACCTCAGGTAAGTCATCTTCTTTCTATCTCTCTGTCCTTTCCCCATTAATTGTTTTATATATATATATAACAGTACAATGTAGACTTTTCTGGAGATTCAATTGACATTTGATAGAATGGAAATCTATTGTCAACTTAATCTTGACTATTATAAAATACTAAGTTCAAACAGTTTTATATGTGCTTAAAAATGAGTGCAGGCAACATTGTATTGAGAAAAATTACAATAATTTCATTTATCACAATTTTAATATGAATATATATTGCCACATCTGAAGACCTGCAGTGATGGCAGAGCGGTAGCGAGCCGGACTGCAGACACAAAGACTAGGGTTCGAGTCCAAGCCATTTTTATTTGTTTAATTTATTTACATTGTTTGCCTTTAGTTTTTAGTATTTTCTGTTTCTAGAATGTTCTGCTTCTAGAATATTCCATGTATGTATAAATAGGACTGGATTCCAAATCGGAGTCAGTCTTAAGCAGTACGAGCTTTGTACAGCACTTCGCCATTGATTAAACGCTTATAACCTCTATGTGTGTGTGTTATTGAATCTCACGATCCCTATGAAACGTGACATTTTTGGTGGAGGCGCCGGGTACATCTAAACTTAACACACAGTGGCTCCCATTAGACCTCGACAAAGCAGGAGACTCCAAGGCTTGAATCCGGAGTACGTACCATACACAAAACCAACAAGCACTGTGATGGATCACCAAGAAAGGAGCTCACCGGCCTATGCTGCTGTTCAGCAGCAGATAAGGAACCCTGCCATCTTCACAGGAGACGCCGGACAAGACACAGGCAGATGGCTCAAGGGCTACCAAAGGGACGCCAAATTCAATAAGTGGGATGACACGGTTTGCCTAGCCAATGCATACTTTTATTTGGACGGAACCGCAAGACAGTGGTTCGAAAATGTTGAAGAAAAGTTGACCAGCTGGGAAACATTCAAGGCCGAGATACAGAATGCATTCGGCGATTCTGAGCGTCATGTTCGGCAGGCCACAGAAGAGTTAAAATACAGGGCTCAGAAAAGTGGCGAGAACGCCCAGTCTTACATACAGAACGTTCTCGCATTGTGCCAAACGGTAAACCCAAACATGGGGGAAGATGAAAAACTGGCACATCTGATGAAAGGTGTCGCGGAGGACTTATATCAGGCCCTCCTACTAAAGGACGTAAAATCGACGGACGAGTTCGTAAAGCACTGCCAGTTCATCGAAGAGATGAATCAAAAACGAATTCGACGAAGGTTCGAGAGGCTTCCCAACGTAGTGCCGATTGCCTCAGTAGGAGAGGCGAATGATTTGCCGTCTCTCGTTCGACAGATAGTAAGGGAGGAGATTCAGCGTGCTCTATCCCTTAGAAACGACGTGGCAGAACCAGAGGCCATCCAAGAGACCATCCGGGAGGAAGTGGAAAGCGTTTTGGCGCCAATCTCCACCCCGACGGCCTCCTGGCGAAAGGTCGTTCCGAAGCGGAAGCCGACCTATGCGAAAGTAGTTGCACGGGAGGAAGAGGCAACCTACGCCCCAAGGAAGACAGACGTCTGGAGGACACGGGATAATCGACCTGTGTGTTTCCATTGTGGCCGCCCTGGACATGTAGTTAGATACTGCAAGGACAGGAGACGTGTATTCGCTGAAGCGAGAACTAGGCGGGAACAGGGTGCATATGACCATGGACGACAATATGACGAACCTGAACAGACGGAGTTGTTTCGAGGAAGATGCAGGTCGTCGTTGCCGCATCCCGCCGCAAGGAGAGGACGCTCTCCGTCACGTCGCTCCAGATCTCCGTCGCCATTCGGTCGCTCCCCTAGCCGACGTAACTTGGAAAACTAGATGACGCGACCTTCCCTGGAGGTGAGGCCGCGGAAGAAGAAAATCCTCCGTCGATGACCATCGCCAAGATGTCTGGAAATTATATAGACGTAATGTTGGACCACAAGTCGGTACGAGCCCTAATAGATTCCGGCGCATCTTTTTCTGTTATCTCCGAGACGTTTCGACGACAGTTGAAGAAGACCAAGATCGCTGATAACAGGAATACTATTTTAAGGGTCGCGGATGGCAAATATGTGCAACCAGCCGGAAGATGCACCATCAGGCTGAAAATTAATAACAATTCAGCCGTTCGAATTCATCGTCCTGCCGCAATGTAGCCACGACGTTATCCTCGGATGGGACTTTTTGAAGAGCTCGCAAGCCGTAATTGACTGTGGACGTTCTGAAATTCTGTTAGACGAATTACAAGCTTCCGAAGAAATAGGAAATAAGGATTCGTGGCGGTTATTTGTTCTAGACGATGTGACCATTCCTGCGTCGAGCGCTACCAAGGTTACAGTCACGTGCCCTAAGTTAAATGGCCACGTAGATCTTATAATTGAAGCGAAGAAGAAATTATCACAAGTCATTATTCCTGCGTCGGTCATATCGTTCAAGAATGGCACTGGAGATTTATGGGTAGTTAATGGGCAGAACGAACCTCAGTTTCTTCCGAGACATATGTGCTTAGCAAGGGCTGAGCTAATAACACAACAACATCTGACTGTCATGGAAGAAAATCTACCCAGCCGCAGACTTCCTACAGTGACGAAAAACAACGAATTAGAGTTTCGTAAGTTACTGGCGCCGCAGTTAACCATCGATCAGCAGACAAAATTTCTTGAATTGCTTCAGAAATATTCTGCGTGCTTCGACGCAGTAATCAGGGAAAAATCAACCACTGTGAAGGTGAAACATAAAATTAATACTGGAAGCTACTCACCTATCAGTCAGAGGGCGTACAGAGTATCACCAGCAGAACGACGCATTATTAAAGAAGAAGTGGATAAGATGCTTGGCCGAGGAATCGTCCAACCACCACAGAGCCCGTGGTCATCACCCGTCGTACTAGTCACAAAGAAGGATGGAACCTGGCGATTCTGCGTCGATTATAGGAGACTTAACAAGATCACGAAGAAGGACGTTTATCCACTACCAAGAATTGACGATACTCTGGATTGTCTAAATGGGGCAAAGTTTTTCTCCATCATGGACTTGCACTCAGGGTACTGGCAGATAGAAGTGGACGAAGCCGACCGAGAGAAAACCGCTTTCAATGCACCAGACGGACTCTACGAATTCAAAGTTATGCCGTTTGGGTTGTGTAATGCACCAGCAACATTCGAACGAATGATGGACAACTTGCTGCGCCACTTGAAATGGACTATGTGCCTCTGCTATTTGGACGACATAATAGTTTTCTCGGAAAGATTCAGCGAACATCTGCATAGACTGCGAACTGTTCTCGAGTGTCTGAGTACAGCAGGGCTGAGACTGAATCCAAAGAAGTGCCTATTCGGTGCAAAGGAAATAAAGATCCTTGGCCATCTAGTCTCACGGGAAGGCGTACGACCAGACCCGGAAAAAGTCATATCGATAGCAAACTTTCCTCGGCCAAGAAATCTACACGACGTCAAGAGTTTTCTTGGGCTCTGCTCTTATTATAGGCGTTTTGTCCGAGACAAGTGGAAAGGCACGGCCACTACACAAACTGTTGCAAGGAGACGCCAAATTTATCTAGAGCAGAGAACAACAGGAGTCTTTCGACACGCTGCGACGAGCCCTTGTTTCCGACCCCGTTCTGGGGTTGTTCGACCAAAATGCACCGACTGAATTGCATACTGACGCAAGTGGCCACGGACTTGGTGCTGTACTCGTTCAGATATTCGGCAAAAAAGAGAGGGTCATAGCCTACGCGTCGAGAACACTTAGCAAAGCAGAGAGGAATTATTCGACGACAGAGAGAGAATGCCTTGCTGTTGTTTGGGCCATAAATAAATTCCGGCCGTATCTCTTTGGCAAACCGTTCACGGTTATGACGGACCACCATTCCCTCTGCTGGCTGACCGGACTCAAGGATCCTTCTGGACGACTCGCTAGGTGGACTTTACGACTTCAGGAATACGACGTCACGATAAAGTACAAGAGTGGACGAAAGCATCAGGATGCAGACTGTCTCTCCCGAAACCCTGTCGACGACGAATGACCGAAGATTGAGATACTGGATTGTCTTAACTCTTTGACTAATATTTCGGCGGAACAGAGAAAGGATCCGAAGCTGAATGAGATTATACAAGCTTTGAACTCTTCCCAAGGCGTGAAAGGGGACTACGAAATAATTAATGACGTACTACACAAGAAGTTACGACTCATTGGGAAGAAGATGGTTGGTAGTCATCCCCAAGCAACTGCGTCTAGAAATTCTGCGGGAGTTCCACGACGCACCCACCGCTGGTCATCTAGGAGTCGTCAGGACGTATGACAGAATCCGTCGGCGATTTTATTGGCCGCGATAACTTAAGGACGTCAGACACTATGTAAGCCACTGCAGAGAGTGTCAGAGAAGAAAGACGATTCCCCAACGACCATCTGGGCGACTACTGCCGATTCCTCCGGCCGACGCACCATTTCAACGCATTGGAATTGACCTGCTCGGAAGATTACTAACATCATCCCGGGGAAACAAGTGGATTATTGTCTGCAACGATTACTTAGCTCGATTTGCCGTCACAAAAGCCATAGCATCGGCGGAAGCTTTCGAGATCGCCACCTTCGTCGTCGAAGAAATAATACTTAGGCATGGAGCTCCAAGAACTATAATCACAGACCGGGGGACGGTATTTCAGTCTAGACTAATACATGAGGTCAATAGACTGTGTGAAATAACGCACCGAATGACGACTGCTTACCATCCTCAAACAAACGGGCTTACCGAGAGGTTAAACAAAACATTGGCCGACATGTTGTCCATGTACACCGACGTCGATCAGAAGAACTGGGACGCCGTACTTCCATTCGTGACGTTCGCCTACAACACCGCTAAGCAAGAAACAACGGGATTCACACCATTTTTCCTGGTTCACGGTCGCGAGGCAGAAACGACAATGGACACGATATTACCTTTCAATCCCGACGATGTGAATGACCCTTACATTGGTCACTTAGTAACGAGGGCCGAAGAATCCCGACAACTAGCTCGAATACGTACGCTCCAAGCTCAAGAGAAGGACCGACTACGATACGACGCAAGACATCGTCCAGTTTTGTACCAGCCAGGGGATCTAGTCTGGATCTTTACTCCCATTCGCAAAGTCGGCCTCTCAGAAAAGCTCCTCAAACGGTACTTTGGTCCGTACCGTGTGCTAAAACATTTATCCGACGTCACATATGAGGTCGAGGATTATGATCCTAATTCGAGACGCAGAAAGAGCCGCGACACCGTCCACGTACTGAGGATGAAGCCATACCATGAACCCGACGCTCAAAGGGAGGTTGAAGACCAAACACGACCCGACGACGACGCGTAATTTTACGGGGACGAAGACGTAGGAATGACGACTGCCAGCTCAAGAACAGGAAGAACTGGACCTACTTACGTCGGACCAACGACGAGTTCCAGAGGACTCAAGGCAGCTCAGAACTAACAGCGAGGCGCTGTTTTTTCAAAGGAGGGAGCAATGCCACATCTCAAGACCTGCAGTGATGGCAGAGCGGTAGCGACAGTCGTCGGCTAGCCGATCACTGGAAATGTCTTCCTAACCTTCTGATGAAGGGGGCGGTGCCTCCGAAAATTCAAGTTCTCCAAAACTCACAAGGTGTCTACCATCTATGAACCTCAGGTAAGTCATCTTCTTTCTATCTCTCTGTCCTTTCCCCATTAATTGTTTTATATATATATATATATATATATATATATATATATATATATATATATATAACAGTACAATGTAGACTTTTCTGGAGATTCAATTGACATTTGATAGAATGGAAATCTATTGTCAACTTAATCTTGACTATTATAAAATACTAAGTTCAAACAGTTTTATATGTGCTTAAAAATGAGTGCAGGCAACATTGTATTGAGAAAAATTACAATAATTTCATTTATCACAATTTTAATATGAATATATATTGCCACATCTGAAGACCTGCAGTGATGGCAGAGCGGTAGCGAGCCGGACTGCAGACACGTAGACTCGGGTTCGAGTCCTAGCCGACGCAACCATTTTTATTTGTTTAATTTATTTACATTGTTTGCCTTTAGTTTCTAGTATTTTCTTTTTCTAGAATGTTCTGCTTCTAGAATATTCCATGTATGTATAAATAGGACTGGATTCCAAATCGGAGTCAGTCTGAAGCAGTACGAGCTTTGTACAGCACTTCGCCGTTGATTAAACGCCTATAACCTCTACGTGTGTATGTTATTGAATCTCACGATCCCTACGAAACGTGACTATATATATATATAGTATATTTGGATAGGGTGTAAGGATAGAACATGTGGGAGAAAGTGACAAAGTTACGCATTTGATAATAGAAAGAAAGATAGAAATATTTGGGATGAAGGCAGGAAATTCGCTCTTTGAATCATACGTACGGCATGACATCATGCACAAGGAAATACATATGTTAAGCGTAGAAGGGAATGGAAGAAAGACTGAAAAAATATGTGGCCAGGACTCGACCCTGGGTACACAAAACAGCAGTGTATCGCCACTAGAGCCGTGGCGTGCTTCTAACCACTCCGCCACCACATCGAGTACGACCAACCGAACATTTTCAGTCTATATATATATATATATAATATAAAAACATAGAAACTACACTTGCAGTAATTTTTAATGGCTATATGAATTGGCTTAAATGTCCACAATTAAGTTATCACAGGAAATGCTATAATTTGGTAGTTTCATATTCCCCTGGTCATTTGTAAGACATTTCCAAGACTAAGAGAACAGTCAAATCGAGAAATTAATTTTATATATTGAACCATTATGAATTATTTTGCTCCATGAAAATTAATATTATACAGACAGAATATTACCAAGAAACTAAGCATCCAAATAAAATAAAAAGTAGTTATATATGTAATATAGTTATAATGAATTTTTCGGTATAATTAGTCAGGCTACACATTCTTGTTGTCAGCTTCTCATAACTTTCATTTTAAATATTTTCATTGATTTTATGACATTCATCTTTTAATATACATAAGGGAATCAAAGTGAAAATAACGATTGTAAGACATTCATGAAAGAAATAGTTTTTATTTTAATTCACATAATACAATAAATTAATTAAAATTTGATTTCATTATTAGAGAAAAAGTACATATTTTGACTTCATACTAATTTACAGAATATATTTTTTTAATGTGGCCAAGTTATTTGTGCAACCTGTTATTTTTGTTATAATAATAAACAATTATGCTCGAGACTAATAGACTGTAAAATATTGGTGTACACTATGAAGTAAATTTATGTTACGAGACACCCTAAGAAAAGGCATTATCATTTATATCAGATGAGAAGAAAATATATTAAAAACTGAAAGAAGACCAATTTTAATACAGTGGAAATGTGTTTTTATGTTGTTTACTTAACAGTATATCAGCCTCTGTGGTGTAGTGGTCAGTATTGCTGACAGATGTCCCGGCTTCAAATTTCACAGGGACATGGATGTCTGTTCATCGAGGTCATAGGAAATTGAGATTAAGACTGAAGGAAAATTGATATACCACTACATGTCACTCTGAAATAGTCATCTTGGTAGGCCAAAACCCTCAAGGTATACATGGCCAAAATAATATCTCGAGGTTGTAGTTTAGCATAATTAAACTTAATACTTAAGTCTTGCACAAG
This sequence comes from Eucriotettix oculatus, assembly GCA_034510155.1. NCBI lineage: Eukaryota > Metazoa > Arthropoda > Insecta > Orthoptera > Tetrigidae > Eucriotettix > Eucriotettix oculatus. The sequence continues at coordinate 14,213,491 of CM067377.1, forward strand.
GAAAACTAAATTTAAAAATAGTATTGAACTTGAAAATCTTTAAACTTACTTTTGAAATGATGAAGATAGAAGTTAGGCAGTTATATTGCCAATAATGGATACTGAAAAAAAACATTAAGAAAAGAGAATGAGAAATTCCCAATTAAGAATGTATTTTACATAAGCCATATGAGGTAAATAATTATTTAAAATATAAATATGAATGATAGGAAACTTGTATTTTAAATGTGATGATACAAAATAATTTTGAAGGTTGAATTGATAGATAAAGTGGTGAGATTGTTTTTTAATAACAAAATGTAACATAATTTAGTGGCATATACATATATATAAATTAAGCACATGTCATGGAAAGTAAATAAGATTACAAAGGATATGGGATACAAGAAGTGCTGTGATATGAGAGAACAAGATTCCAATCCACATCTGGTTACTCGCATGACAATTCAAGTTTAAGGACAATATGAACAGAACAGAATAAAAACTACAAAGTTGTACTTTTGATTTGAGGCAATTTTCAATAATATTAAATTGTAATCATGTATATAAGCCATAAAATTGTATTGATGTGTTTATTGTTGGATATCTTATAGTAATTAAAAAAGTTAAGAATACTCCATAAATGTTTCTCAATTGAGATTTGTTGCTTTATTACAAAACAAGTATACAGAGTGATTCTAAACCTTTGCAACAAACTCTGAGGAACCTTTTTTGTTAAACAATGTATATCTTCTGATGCATCATTTCAAAGTTACAGCTGAAAATGTTTTTCTGCAGGAAGTACATCAATGTAATGCAAATGTGTGTACTCAATTTATTTGTTGATGTTAGTAAGAGACGAGAATGCTTGGAGACGACCCATTCACAGTAGAGTATTGAGTCATTTGAGAGTAATCTTCACTTGAGAATGGATGTCTATACATTTCATGAGTTAGCCATTGTGGTAGTGTGTTATGGCAAGGCTCGCACAGACAGAAGCAGAGCTCTTCATATGTACCTAGAACAGACCTGACATGTTTGCAAGAGTCCGACAGGCAATGGTACAATAATGTACTGAGTTTAATAAGTTCAGGCACACACTTTGAAACCTCCTGTAATTTTTCCAATTTTTTTTAATAAGCATGTAGTTATGACAGAGCACCTGTGTTTCCTTTCAGTTCTTACATAAAAGTTTTCAACGGTAACTTCCAAATGACTCATCAGAAGATAAAGATTTTATAACAAAAAAAATCCTAATTGTTAGATCTATCATCCCTCAGAGCTTGTCACAGAGGTTTAGAATCACCCTGTATATTACATCTCTACAAAATATTAAAATCATATAATTCGAGTCATGATAATGTTTTTATATACTTTTTGATATTATGTTAATTGCTGTCAACATTTTTGGATTTAATTCTGCTGTACTATGCTTTTACAGTTGCTCATGTTCTTCACACACTTTTAATGTAAATGCGAACAATTCTAAATTGAACCACAAATTAAATCCCCTGAGCTATTTAATCCATTTTATTAATTCATCACTGGAGTTTCAGAGCTTTCAACTTACACAGCCATATTCTTTAGTAAAATAATGCTATAAGTTCCTGTGACTGGAGACAAATTAATAAAAACAGGATTAAATAACTTATGATGACTTAAGAATTGGTTTTATTAAGCACAATTTAACCTAGAAAGTCTCTGTAAAATCTGAAAATAAAACAAAACACACAGATTTATATCCTCAATTCATAGAACACATTAACTTAGATTGATTCGGGCAAGTACAATAATCATGTTTGATTGATATCTCACAGTTGAAAAAAAAAATCTCTGCAATAAACAGCCATAATAGGCTCTGTTCATTTTTATGAGATCAATTTTTCAAACAGATGGAACATCAGTATCATTTTAAAATGTTGACACATCAATCATATAATTCCAACAAACAGAATTCATAGCTGGTTAAATTTTAATAAAAGTAGCAATTGGTTAAAAAATTGCAAGTAAACAATTATCACTCAACACAAATTTCAAACAGACAAAAAATTGAGAAATAAGAAAAATAAATATTGTAAAATAAATTGATTAAAAGTTCTTATTGAAAAGATCAAGTTGAACTGTCACAAATATCATGCTTCTGGAAATGGTGATCTAATATAACATTAGCTTGTTTTTTCCCTGTCTCATATGCACCATGAGTTGTTGAGAAGTGATTCTCATGTGTGGCTTCTCCAGCAAAGAGTAAGGTTGGATGCTGTAAAATGATCACATTGCATGTTCAGTACTACAAAAGTTTAATAAGATAATTGATCACAATTTAATTTATGTTGATATCACATCTGTATTTTAACATTTGACATTAATAATTACAAGACATACTTCACTTTAAATCAACACTATGTTTAATTGTACTTATCTCACCATATCAGTAACATTTTTAAACTGAAGTTGATGATACTTGATCCTGTTTCTTATATTCAAAACTGTACCATGATTTCAATATATAGTTTAAAAATTCAAATATTAACAGAATTTATTTTCAATTAAAAGATTAAAATGAAATTCATTACATCTATTCTGAAAATTCAGGTTTCCTTTCATACTTCCAAGAAAAATAACTTAAACAGCAAAAATAGTATAAATACTTGAATTCTCTTTTCTAATGAAATAAAAAAGATTACGATTGACTATACCTGATGGTTTTTTTGGGAAACATTTTTTTAATTTCAGATGCTTTCATAACATCACCTTTCTCATAAATGGATCAGTTTGTAACTAAGCAAATTCCAATTTGAAGGTCAACAGTAGACAAAATATTAGAATATCCATGTGTTGTACCAATAAGACATTATAAATACTGTAAGTGTATCAGTAACCATCAACTAATTATTACATTTTTGCAATGAAAAACATATCATTCACTAGAAAATTGTCGTACTAATATTTAAGGATGAGGATAAAACAAGCAACAGTACATTCATAACCATTATAGTCATATCACCTAATGATTTATATTTGGCTCCATTCATAGGATCTAATGATGTTTCTAAGAGGCAAACATAAATTTAGAGTTGATTTTTTCCTTTCACAGTTTAATGTCACTTGTATTATATAATAAACTTTAACAGAAAAATACAGTGATATTCAGGTAATTTAGTGGTATAAAGATATTCAGTCCAGGTGAACTTGGGTAAACATAGGTAGAGGTCAGGAAACATATGTACATCACTAGACAGAAGTTAAAATATCACTGACTGTTCTAGGAACATATGTATGAGAAATATAAGTGATGTGTATCTGTGAAGTACTAAAAAATCTTATCATGATGTAACAACTTTATTTCACATTTTATAATTTTGAAGAAGAAACACAAAAATATTTATTCAAACCTTACCTGGCTACATTTACTATTGCACAACTTTGTGAAAATAGGTTCAGAAAGAATGGAAGGTCCACAACCTGATATATCACATGTTTCAGAAATGTTGCAGTAACCACCCCTAATGTAGGGATTTTTGTGCCATTTTGACCTAAAATATGGAAAATAAATAAAATTTGTTAAATGTTAATTTACACAGGAAAAACACATAATTTATAAGTTATACCTTATAACTGCTTGAGGCAAGGGAATTGTGTTGGTAGGCATGCATGCCCTCAGAACTTCAGTACAGTGGCTTCCAACTTCTTCTTCTGACAATTCTTCCATTACTTCTGCTCCTTGACCTCCAATCCATCCAAGTAACACAGATTTATGGTTATCCAAAACATCAAAACCAGTTAGATCAGTAGTCCAAGATAAGTGCTGCCAAGGAATTGTATACATTAAAAACTAAATATCTACTTTCTCATGGAGTGTCAACATTTAGCACAGAAAATATTAAGGATGCAAATTCATAGAGTAACTTTTTCTTTGCAATCTTGGCTCAAAACTGAAGAAGACGAGAATTTAAAAATCAATTGCAACATATTGGCACTAAATAAAATTCCCAATGCTAACAAAAAAAATATTTAATTTCAAATTAAATTTATCATACACTTTATATCCACAAGAATGAGCATAAATTTTAGTCAAAAGGTGTGCATCATACATTTTAGATAGGCAACTTATTCACAGAAGGAAAATGTAAAATTAAGTATTGAACTAAATACTGTAAAAATTTAGCATAGTGGTACAAGTAATGGTATAAATTTAGTTTAACTTGAAGAGTTAATACAGGACTAGCTATAGTGAGTTGTAATGTAATTAGAAAATGTTTATTCTACTGAGAATATCACACAACCAGCAGTTGAATTATATGAAGTACTGTACATCATTTATAAAGGCTATTTATAGATACACATATTGCAATACCTTGTTTCTTTGGTGAAAAGAATTACATTCTGACCACAATAACTGAAAGCCTTTCATTTCTGGTGACCACCAAGGATATTCATAACATAAAAATATTTTATTTATTGTTGAAAATCCCATTTCTTCAATTGTCTGTCAACAATAAAATAAAAAATAACATTATAACTAAAAACCCAGGTTATTAAACACAAACCTTGTAAATAGTAATGATATTTTCAAAATACCATGAAAATTTAGCACAATTTCAAGACTGTTTCAAATTGATAAAAAATGAGCATAATTTTCAATAGAAATCTTTAAGCATAAAGCATTTTATAAGATACATATTTTATACACCAAACTATATTCTTCTTTAAAAGAATTATTAAAGTCAGATTAAGTGTTATATATTATAAGTGGTTTAAATACCTGTATAATTTTAGAAGGTAGAATTGGTTTGAAAAGATTTTCATGATTCTTCTTTAAAAAGCCCAAAGAAGCAGTTACAATAACATGTTTGGCATAATAAAATTCTCCATTAGCACATTCAATTTTTACAGGAAAATTTCTTTCATGGCAATTTGATAGTTGGTTTAAAGAACTATTATGAGTAATGCTGTCACTTATTGAGGAAGAATTTGTGTTGGTTGACATACAAAAGTTACCATTTGAACTTGTTTCTCCATTACAATTGGGGTTAACATAATTAGTACTTATTTTGCTATCATTTTTCCACTTCACTTTCACCACTGGTTTATTTAATTTAACTGAATTATCTGGCAACTGTCTAATGATTGCTGTAATTAATGAACTGTAGCCATGCTTAAAATTAACATAGTCATCACCTCCACAAAATTTATATTTTCCCCATGCCTTAGCTGACAAAGATTCCAATATAGTGCAGGAATTATCAATTATCTGAAATCTTAAATACATTTTTATTGAAAAAAAATGCTCTACAAATTATTATAAATTAAAGTTTATTATTAAAAAGTCCAAAACAGTTCCTAATTAAAAAATGAAACCAAATGGATAAACACTTTAATTCCACAAAATCATAATTTAAATATGCAGCAATGTAAATGTATAAAATAAATTAAAATTTACCTTTTATGCCAATCAAACAACTGTTGTTTCACTTTCCTAGTTTCACAACTATCATTTAAGCATTGATCCAAATATTCTGTAAACTTCTTCTCAAGATGCTCCCCAACAGAATGAGGAAATATATTACTTTCAACAAAAGTTTCACACTCTTGCAAAATTTTTGATACCACTTTATCAACTTCAAAAACAATTGATGGGTCAACAACAAAACCATCATCTCGTAAATATGGTCCTATAACAAAATAATTATTTATGGTTTTTGCTGTGGCATTCAGTCTAAGACTTGTGTGATGCATCCCCATTCTAACCTATCCTGTGCAAGCCTTTTTATTTCTTTATAACAACCACATCCTCCCTAATCTGCTTAACATATTCCATCATTGACCTCCCTCTTCTGTTTTTACCCCACACACTTCCCACTGATGATAATTTTACAAGACCCTCATGTCTCAAAACGTGGCCTATTAATCTATCCCTTCTCTCGGTCAACGTCCTCCATATTCCACGCTCTTCCCCTATTCTGTTTGTAACTTCCTCGTTAGTGATTCTATCCACCCATCTGATTTTGTGTTAACATATTTATTGCTACTTTTATCATATCATGGTTGTAAAAAATATTTAATTTCCATTCGAGTTTCCTTCTAAGTACATTGATGTAGACAAAATTTATTTACCTGAAATGTTTCTTTTCAAGATCTTGAGTAAATATTACAATAAAATCATAACCACCAGGAACATTTTAATTGATAGAGCAACACTTTGAATGATAAAAGATTTTATAAACATTTATTCTCAATCTTAATACTCAACATAGACCTCCTTAATAAATCATATCAGACATACATAATAACAATACATCCTCTTCTATAAAAGTGACTTGTTGTTCCAAATGCAAATTGATGTGAAATGTCATAGTCAACTTTCGTGTGAAGTAGTGGGTTATAGTGACAAAATATAAGAAGCAGGAAGAGATATCAAATGACAGTGTGGTGACAGGTTGATTATTTATTAAAGAAGAAATTGGAGTTTTATATATATAAAAATTAAAAATTTTATGAAATTAAATTGTAATCAATTTGAATTATAAATAAAGGAAAACATTAACTTATATACATCATTTAAACTTTAGGGCCGGCTGCTTACTAAACTCACCGGAGAGCAGGAGTATCAAAGGGTATTGATGAAAACTTGTCATCGAAAATTTTAAATTACTCAAACAAGACAGGGGTGAGAAACATAAATTGTGTACATCGCTGACTTGTAGACCAGGATATGGTGATGATACGGCAACGCTTCCTTGGTCAGGTTGTCTCGGTGCTCCTCTG